>QEPC01014454.1:176788-189330 GCA_003113815.1 Sphenodon punctatus
CCTCAGCCCCCAGCTTCTTGCCCCTAGGGCCACAATCCTGCCTCTGCAGCATGATCTCCTCCAGACTCCCATGGAGACTCTGGACCAGAGGGGTCACCTGGCTTATGGTGGCCGTGGAGGAGCTGATGGTCTCTGTCACCTCATGGAATGGTCTGAGAACAAGGACCATCTGTGCCAGGATCTCCCATTCTGGCCCCTTGAAGTCTGGAGGTGCCCTGTTGTCCGTGTCCACTTCCACGTGATGCAAGGTGGCTTTCTGCTCCACAAGCTGCCCAAGCATCAGGAAGGTGGAATTCCACCTCGTGGACATGTCCTGCACCAGCAGATGCCCCGGGGAGCCTTGCTCAGCCTGCTTGGCCCTGAGGATTTTGCTGCCTTTACACTGTGGTCAAAGAAACCCGCCAGATTCCTCCCCCACTCTATCTGGGAGCTAAGGGTGCCTGCCCCAATCACCTTCTCCCCCAAGCCCAGAGCGTCTGCGACCATCAGGTGGAGGGTGTGTGCTGTGCAAGGGATGCTGGTAAACTCCACATTGCAGACAGCCCTCACTATATTATGCATTATCAGTCACCACACACCCCAGGGTGTACGGTACACCAGGTGTTACCCACTCCCGCACCATGGCATTCAGGGCTGCCTTGAGGTTCCTAGAGGTGTGGGGGATGTCCATTATTGTGCCTAAAGCAGGGCCCATCTATACCCTGCTTCATGGCCCCTCCTGCCACTGTCCAATGCCAACTCTGGGTCCTCCCACCAGTGCATCGTCACCGCCAGGTACGCGTGCCGAGCATTCCAGCTGGACAACAGGTCAGTTTTGAAATGGACAGTGGCACTCCCAGTCCCTGCCAGTGCCAGCTGCTCCTTCAGTCTGCCCTTCAAAGCCCTGTACAGGTCTGGCCCCACCGCACAGCTGAGGGTGATGAGGCATGGCAGCTTAAACTGTGGGGCCAGGAACGCCATATGCTGCCTAAAGTCCGTGTCTCAACCATGGAGAAGCGCTTCCCATTGAGTGCAATCATCTCGCCCAACAGGCCCGTGGCATTCTCTTGAAAGCCACGCCACCTTCCAGCTGCCGATGGCCTTGGCAGCTGCCCCCTCACCAGCTCCTCCATGGTCGGCTGACGCTTCTGCTTCTCCTGCTGCTCCCCCCTAGCAACGATACTGCTCCTGCTGCTAGAGGCAGCCACTGGAGCAGGATGGTTGCCTGATGAAGGAGGATGAGTGGGCGCTTTGATCGGGAACCTGCTAGCATCCACTGACCCAGCCTGCCTGCTTAGCAGAGCAGCACTGTGGTATGTTTTAAGGTTCCTGGACATGAAAGTTGTGCCAAGGTTGGTGAGCACCTGCCCATGCTTCACCACCTTGCTGCACAAAGTGCACCGCACCTCCCGGGGATCATCCACCCACACCACTTTAAAATGGTCCCAGACCCATGATTTTCTGCCGCCTGCTGCCTTCTGGCCCACACCAGGTGACACGCTGCTGGGAGGGGCAGGAGTCAGACATGGTGGCACTTGCAGTGGTGACAGAGCTTCTGGAGGGACAGCCATCGCCTCAGCAGGACCATATACAAAGACTTTCTCCACAGAAATCTCTGCATCGCTGTCCCCATCCCCAAACAGAGTGACAGAGGCTGCTGGACTCCCCATGCTGCTCACACTCTGAGCATCACTCTCCCCCTCCCCCTATAGCTGCTGTTGCTCCTGCTGCTACGCTCCTTGCTGCTGGTGCCCAGGGATTGGTCCCTGCCTCTAGCAGCTGGGCTGACATCAATCTTGACAATGGGGGATTCGGGGGACAATTCTGGCTAGGGGTGGGACTTCATTGAAAAAAATGGTTACCAGTTTTACCATTTACCAGATATCCAAATATCAGTTTATCGGATTAAATCCAGTATACCGGTATCATTTTTTTCCCATTGAATTCAATGTTAGAAAACCCAAAAATACCTTTTAAAAAGACAACATTTCTCTTTTAAACAGTTAACTAGCATATTTTACTTTGTACTCGGCGCAGACTCACACTTATCCCTGCCCCACCCCCGAACCACCCCCTGGTCCCCAGCAAACCCCCCATAGTTTAGTTCAAAATGTGCTCGTTTTTTTTCAACATAGCACAGTGACAGCAGCACTCTAATCCAATAACCCAATTGCCAGACCCAGCAGTCAGTCAAGTGGCCACAATCATCAGTACCCCTAAGGAAACCTTCGGGATTGGATGCCTTTTTTGATTTCCAAAAAGCCAACCAATCCAAGGCAGGGTAAAAAAGGGCACCAAATGTAACCATTTACACCACAGGGAGGGGGCAGGGAGGGACTCAAACTACTCTGCAAAGCAAAAACCTGTGCCAACTGCCACCTAGCGATTTAAAAAAATCCAGTAACTGATACTAATGGGAAGATCCAGTATAGCCGATTTAATCAGTTCTATCGGATTAAGTCCGATATTGCAAATACTGGCAGTTTCGGTTCTCGGGAGAACCAAACTTCCCACCCCTAATGCTGACCCCTGGGATACTTCATCCCCTGAATCTCCTGAAGCTGCAGATGACACATCCACCACAGCCTCTTCCACTGCCAGGAGGCGACGCCCAACCCCCTGGCCCTTATTGCTGGGAGAGTGAGACCCAACACCAGGCCTTTGCAGCTTGGGGCGTGGGGATGTGCTTGGGCTGCTGCTTCTGCCCACTGCTGGCACTCTGATGGCATGGTCACTGCCACGTGCTTCATTGGTAGCCTTATGGGAAGCAGAGCAGTCTCGCCCTCTCCTACCTCCCTTCTCCATTTCTCCAACCCAAAGAAAGCACAAATATTTTATATATTTAAAAATAAATAAATAAATAATCTAATATTAGATATTATAGTAGTTAAGTTAAGACTTATCATTAGTTAGGTAGGAGTTAGTGCTAGTTAATTATTATAGTTGTTAGCTTAGTTATAGGTATTTAGTTCCATTAGTTTTATAATAGCAGTAGTTAGATAGTAGTTAATAGTAGTTAGTTAGATTTAGTGATATATATATATATAGTGTTTTATATATATATATATATATATATATATATATATATATATAGTGTTTTTTATTTATTTATTTATTTTTAAATATATAAAATATTTGTGCTCTCTTTGGGTTGGAGAAACGGAGAAGGGAGATAGGAGAGGGCGAGACCGCTCTGCTTCCCATAAGGCTGCCAATGTGTATGTATACACATACACAGAGAGAGACGGAGAGAATATTACACAGGGATGTGCGGGCGGGGGGGGGACACAGACAGCTCACAACAACACAGGGAGGGGCACAAAAACTGAAATAAAACCTAAATCAACCTAATCTTATGCTAATAAATCAAAAAACAGGGGAAGGGAATGAGGAATGGAATATGGAGGGAGAAGGAGAGGAAAAAGAATTGATTCAATGGAGGGTAGGGAGATAGAACACAGGGATGGATAAAAAATAAAAATAACAGCTAAATCTATCTAATATAATCTAAGTAAATGATAATATGGAGGTAAATGGGCTGGATCGGTGAAATAGGAGGAGGATGGCAATGGATTGGGGAGCTGGGAACTGCTGGGAGAGGGAGCCTTCTGAAAAGCCTGCTGTTCAGGAACAGTGACTAGCTCCGAAGGTGTTGGCAGGGGGAGGGGAGTGAGTTTTGTTACTTGCTGTGCCCGCCTCACCGCAAGCCTCATTGAATCCATGCAGCCTAGCCCATGGCCAATCACAGACTGCGAAGCCAGTCTGGTGATGGTGATTGGGCAGGCTGGCTGCTACTCCAAGCCTCTCCACCCCTGTTGCCAGGAAGTCTGCTCCACAGCTGACTCCCCCTCCTTGTCACGTTTTTGCCTTTCAGTCACATTTTTCCTGCCCAAACTCAACCGAACGTGGCCAAACTTGAACAAACTGTTTGGTCGTTCTTAGGTTCGGTTCGGCCATTTGGTTCGGTTCTTAAGTTTGGTTCGGAAGTTCGGTTCGGACGTCAAAACCGCATCACATATTCCTACTTAGAAGCATCTGCTGAGACATAGGTGTAGCAAAGTAAGACACAAGTCCAATAAGGCAGCACAGTGCTTGGGACTGGCCCGGGCCCAGAGCCACATTTGATCTGTCCAAGAGCTGTGTGTGGCTCCCAAGCCATAGGTTTCCCACCCCTGGTTAGTGGATGCAGTTCCAATCTGATCCATCCATTCTGACAGCTGAAGAGACAGCCAATATTTTAACTAGAGATGAAAAAATATTTGTTGTGTTAACTAGAGATGAAGAAATATTTGTTGTGAATGCCAAATTCAACAAATTCAGTATGTCAGTATTGAGCAATTATGAGGGGTATAAGCCCCAATTCTGCAGCTCATTCCTGGTCAGGAAAGCACCTAAACACGTGCATGACTTGAAGAATCTTCTTGGGCGCTTTGTGCAAATGGAGGGGTTAGTATATTCTTACAGATGTAACTGTAGTTCTTAAATGCATTTTAATGGAACTATGCGTAAACATTTCAGGATGACACACGAGTGATGAAGTTTACAATGCACGAACAAAGCAGTCATTTGATAACATTAAAATGCAATAACATTTTCACCCCTCCTGGTTTGATTGACAACAACATCCCTATGTCACTGGAAAGTCATAGCTACACATAGTTATAGGGTCATAGAGTGTGGTAGATTTATAGTTCAGGCAACTAAATGACTTTTTTAGAATGTAAGAACTGCTATATTTGGTCAGAACAAATATTCAACTAGGCCCATAAACTGTTTCTAACAGTGGCTAGGAAAAGATGTTTCAGAGGAAGCATATAGGAAATAGAGTAGCTATAGAGCAACCTATCCCATGCCATTCACACCCAGCTTCCGAAAGTAAAGTATTTGAGAGTATTAATCATTCTTGTCGTTCTGACAGCTAAACTAAATGTTACTGAAAGCTTGAAACCTTGCATAAATCTCACTCTCACTGGCCCCAATGGAATATCATCCCATTACTGGAATAGTCAGACATTCCCATGATCCCTAGGCTCTCAGTTCTGGCTATGCTCGACATTTAATAAGATCAGCATTTTGGTTGGACAAGAGTATTTTGTTGAATAAGGGAATCCTGTTCATCAAATTATTGGAACTTATCCAGAAGCCTAGTTATCGTTAACCAGGTACCATGTGCTACAATAATAACATGAGCAAAATCAATTAAGCTGTGATTTGAAAATATGTCCCCAACTAAATGCATGAAGCCTCACTTTCTATCAACTGTAGGACCAATTCACTCATTATTCACAAGTGTTCAGACAAGCACCAAGTGTTTGTGAAAATGGTCACGAATGCAAACGCTTCACTGACCCCTTATTTGGCAGTTTCCTGTAAACATTACTGTAAAAGTGGGTCTTTGAATGAAAACAGGACTGTGTCATCACCATCCACCCACTCCTCTCATATCATATTTCCTGAGAAGCAGGCAGACATATGTGAGAACTATTGCAAGATAGACAACAGTTGGCAAGTCTGAAGCTGTGGCACACACTTACTTCAAAAGAAGAAATTTACTCCTTCATCACTGGCTGTAGCAAAAGCAAGAAAATGGACAGCACCAGTAGATCACATTTAAATGCAAATGTCATGTATCCTAGGGTAAACCCACCACCCTGAAGCCTTGAAGGCATTTTCAGTCTGAAACCTTGGGGATGGGACCAAAATGGAATGTTTCTGTATAGACTGAAGATTATTTCCAGACTGCCTCCCAACAAGAGAGCTCTGGCTGAAGGCCAGATATGAGAGAGCAAGAGGAAATAAGGAAACTTAAGTTGATGAGATTCCACATTTTAATCACTTCAATGGGCATCTTTGAGGAACTGATTAAGGTTTGATTGAAGAAGCAAAGCTTTTCCCCACCCTTCTCTGTTAAAGGCTATATATCAGCAGAACATTTCTCCAAAGTCTTCTGAGAGAAGAAATACACCTGTGCTCTGAGGTCTAATAGTATAGTTTAAAAAGCATTCTTCAGTCGCTCTCCCCCACTAGTGTTGTCCCCTCTCTGTAAAAGGGAACTGGGCAGGGCAATGTTGGGGGGCGGGGAGGGGTTGTCACTCCCCTTTTCTTATGTAAATCAACCCTTGTGGAGTGTCATGACATCATGGCACTCCATAGGGGAGGGGTCATATCAGAAAGGAAGCAGGAAAATCCCTGTGGCCTACTCCCTATCATCCCGAATCCCCGGTGATCTGGGTTAGACACAGGCATCTCTCACTAACATGGAGAAATCATGGCTTCACCTGAAGAACTGGCAACTCTATCTCCTACTCAGAGGTGAAGCTAGGTTGTAATTAACTCTGGTGCAGAAAATGGGATGATACCGCTTCCCCATCCCTCCATCTCCCAGCAGCAAGGGACACAGATGCACCAGGGGCATGGACCTCCAGTGCAGCTGCACCATCTGTACCTACTACTTTAGCTACATCCTTGATCCAACCCAGTTCAATTGCATGTCTTTTGAAGGCCACCCCGGAAAGAATAGTTGTAGACCACAAGTGGTTATATAGCTTAATTCTTTGCCAAGAGCTTCCACATTAAATTGAGTTCAGTATACTGAACAATTCACAGCATCATGGAGACCTTAGAGGCTAAAAAGTAGCTGTTGTAATTCCAGCAACAGTTTATCACTGATACTTGAAACATACTTCTTGTTCTGTGCCACTTAATGACAGCTCTGATCCATTGCCCTATGGAGACTGATCAAATCAAAGGACTGCATACATCCTAAGCTAACTACAATAATTCCCTGTTAGGTCCAACTGCAGTATGGACCTTTTTCTTTGCAACAGAAAGGTGGTGGAATCTACTCAGTGTATAACTGGGTTGTGGAATCTTCTGTCAGAGGCTGTGGTAAGGGCCAGTACTATAGCTGAGTTTAAAAGAGGTTTGGACAAGTTTCTGGAAGATAGGTCCATTATCAGCTATTACCCAGACAGGATCAGGTTACATGACGGGAGCTGAGGGAGAACAGTAGGGAATGGATCCTCCATTGTAACCTGTTGGATGCTTTTCCCAAGACACCGTGATTGGCCACTGTCGGAGACGGGATGCTGGACTAGATGGTTCATTGGTCTGACCCAGCATGGCACTTCTTATGTTCTTATGTTCTTAAGAGACTTACTTCCAAATCCGCTATGCTAGTAAAGTTAATTCAGCCATACTGTTGAGAAGAAAAGAAGGCGTTGATATATTTGGCCTTTCAATTATTACAAAACACAACCTCCTGTCCATCAACAGCTTAGGATCTGTTCTCTTTGAAATCTAAGAGTCCAAGGTTGTCATGTTGTCCCAAATGTAAGATGGAGGCAAAGTGTTATATTTTATTGGATCAACTTCTGTTGGAGAGAACATGCAAGCTTTGGGGTAGGGATGGGCGATTGCGGTTCGGAAGTTTGGAGTTCGGATCGAACTCAACCAGTTCAGTCGACCGAACCGAACTTCTGAACTGAACTCGATTTTCGAACCGAACCAAACCGAATTTCCGAACTCAGATCTGTTCACCTATCCCTAAAAGATAATATTCCATTTAGTTCAATGGGGTTTGAATTTCTGAACTTTGTTCAGAAGTTCAGAGTTCGGACTGAACTCTAATAGTTTGGTCGACCGAACCAAACTTCCGAACCGAACCGAATTTCCAAACTGAACCGAACCGAATTTCCGAACTTGGTTCTGTTCACCCATCCCTACTTTGGGGCCAAGACAGAGCCCTTTCCAGGCACATAAAAAGTAAGTCGTTCTGTATAGCCTGTGAGTTAGACAGTAGTTTTAATAACTTTTTATATGCCCAAAGAAAGGTCCTCTAGCCTTAAAACTGGAACACTCTCTCAACAACAAAAGTTAGATCTCTTCTAAGATATTTCCAGTGTATTCCCAGTAGGAGATTTAGAGAAGAAAAAAACCTAAAAGATATACTCTCCTCTGTAGGTACTTGTGAATTTAGCTTGCTGTATCTCTTTGAGGAAGGCAACTCCATGGTTCACTGCATATATTTCCTACCAATGTGAATATACTTTTAATTTGCTGTGTTTAATCAGAACAGACATGGAATAGATTGTTGCAGGGGAGTTTGAGCCAAGGTCTTTTTCTATTTTTAATCCCTGACACCACTGCTGATTCGTTGCATAAAAAGACATTTTCAATTCTCTATGCCTCAGTTTTGTGTCTAGAAAAAGGGAATGTTAACATGTACTGTACTCACCTCACAAGGGTCTTAAGAGAATGGATTCATTTTTTTAAAAAAAGCCTTGAGAACCTTGAGTAGAAGAGCTTTCTACATCGCAAGTATTATGCCTAGTCCTTCATCTGGAATCCTAAAACAGCTTTCTCAAATGCTGCTGGATACAAGTACCACTTGGCAAACATACAGAGTGTTTTATCTTAAAGGTATAACTAGCTACCATCTATCTATCTATATTCCTTTCTGTGGATTATCTGTAAATACACCTACATTATAGGAATTCTCTGTTTTAACATTAAGACTTCTTAGAGCTGAAACAAATATGCCATTTCATAATCAAAGATTTGCATATTTTGATACACCAATGAATATCTAAATGACCTTCATCTGCATATTGATGTTCACATATTTGTTTCTTCATTTGCTTATTTTGATGTTTGTTCTTCATTCGGTAACATTTAGCACACCAAATAGGTGACTCAGTCCCCACGTAACCCCATGGCAGGCAACTGCTGCTGCCTGCGGAGAGAGCTGGCCACAAAGTCTGCTCCCCTGCAGTCATCAGAAGCTACGGCACACCCTGGGTGAAGCCAAGGAACCAGACACATGGGGCTGGCTACTGACTTCTGCCATGGTGCAGGATTGGGCCTACTGCAGCTAGACAGCTGTTGGGGGGTGGAGGAGCAGGCACACTCCTCCCCCTGCCTAACAGCTGATCAGGCGAGGTGTCCCAAAGTGGCACATGCGCACCCCTCTCCCCACCCTGACAAGCAGCTGATAGTGGGTTCCTCCTCTTCCTCCTCCCCCTGATCAGCTGCTTTTGGAGTAGATTGAGAGAAGGGGAGCCTGGGGAGAGGGTGCATGCTCTTCCCAGGCTCTGCTCCCCAGATCCATTTGAAAAACAGCTGAGCTGAGGAGAGAAGAATCTGGGAAGAGGGCTCACACTCTTCCCAGGCTCTGCTCCCTGCAATCAAATGTTAGGTGTGGGGAGAAGCATGGGCCTGATCCACAGACCCAACCTGAGTCAGTGCTGCACTGCCTGGATACATGACTCCAAGTTGCCCTGCTCTAGGCAGCCTTAGCCCAGTTGGGTTTTCCCCCCAGGATGCATAACAGAACAACCAGCTGCTTGCCCTGCCCTGACCCAGGCTAGGGGGAACATCTGGAAGGCCCTGGGCACATGAACTAGTGCATCACATGACATGTTTGCCCATGGAGCGGTACAGTTATCTAAAGTGTGGTAGTCTTCCCAGCCTGTCTCGTGTGACTGCACCCAATGTCATTGTTGCACGTCTGTTTGGTGTTCACTGTGCAGTTGTGCCAAACAGAATCAAACAAAGGAACAAATGGTGAAATACCAAAATCACCAAACAAAATTACCAAAATACCAAAATACAGAAATTGCCAAAACAAAAAACATTTCTGAACCAATCAACCCATATCCAAAACAAATAGCTTTTCGGGTTCATGGTTCCAAGAACTAGATCCAGATGAAATGGGATTTGAATTGACTGAATTCTTCAGATTTGGTACTCACTCATATTTGTTTCAGATTTAGTTCTTAGGCAGAGGAATAAATGTCAACAATTCCAGAAGTGGTAAATATGGACCTAGCCCTCCAGACACTTGTGCACATGCTTAATATCATTACCATTTATTTCAGTGGACTGCTCACATGTGTATACAATACATTTTCAGAATTGGTTCCTAGTTCAGTGTACCACAGTTTTTGGATGCTTAGTCTGAGACACTTTGTGCTTTGTTTTCTAAGGGATGAATTTCTCTGTACTACCCCTTGAATAAGACTCTGTGAAATAAGCTGCTTGCGGTGGCTCTTTGGGCATCTCTTCTGTGGAAATCCCTTCTCAAAATCATTGTTTGCAATGTATACAAAGCTGGATCCCCACCTTGTAGTTTTTCCATTACTGGCAAAATCATTGTAGATTACTAAGCAAGGGTAAAACCAGGCTTAATTCGGCCTGGGACCCTGGGGTACATGTAAACTCAGGATTGTGGCTCCAAGAACCAAGTTCATCCTGTAACAGTTCTTGTGCCCATGTACGCTCATATACCCCAACACAAGAATACTCAAAGAATGCCTGAGGCTGGGGTTAACCCTATTGCTTCAATATGTCCCCTTCGCTGCCGCAATGGTGGCGACGGGGTAATTGTCCCACCCCCTCCATGAGAGGGAAGGAGATGGGACAGTGTATGCCGGCGGAGTGCGTTAGAGGGCTCCGGCCAGAGAGGCGGTTTCCTGGCAACCTGACGAGCGGGCGTGAAGGCACGCCGCGTTGATACGGGGCCCAAGCTCCGCCCCCTTTAGAAGGGGTGGAGCGGTTCTTCGCCACGTGGGCAGCAGATCGAGCCGGGAGAGCGGGAAAGCAGCAGCAAAGATCTATTGCTGCTGCGCTTAGCCCAGGGAGCCTCGTGGCAATTAAAAAAAAAACAAAGAAGAAAAAAAAAACAAGCCGGCATCAGAAAGGAGAGCAGATGGGCAGCGGAAAAAATAAAGCGCCGCTGAAGAAGCCCAATCCAGGACCAAGACAGGGCAGTAACCCCCAGGGCAGATGCACGGGGGAAGGGGAAGGGGCTCCCACCCGAGAGGAGCTCATGGAGCGCCTAGCGGCCTGCGAGGCCATTCTCCGAGCACGTGGTCCGCCTACCACATACCCTGGCTCCATGGAGCACCCAGGGCCATCTCCTCCAGCCCCAGCTCCCCACCCAATAGTGGACCAGGAACCACAAGGGCAGGCCCAAGGGGAATTCACAGGGGGGCCAGACCCAAGGGGCGGCAGAGGCCATTATCCCTCCACCCGCGGAGGGAGTTAGAAGGGGCAATAGGCCAGTTATCCCCCCAGCTAGATTTTGCGAGGAGGGAGGTGAGAGTGGGACTGGGCCCGGACTGGGGCAGGCCCGCTCCTGAACTAGCAGGGCAGGAATAGGAGCCCCTCCCATGCATCAGAGGCTGGCCAGTCAAGTGGCTGGTGATCCCAGTTATGACCGGGGGAGGGTTGACCAGGTCGGGACCCACATCACAGTGGCTCAGATCCACCCTCCTCCCAGCCCGGCCGGGCTGACATTGGAGACTGGGCACCCTAGTTCCCAAGGCGATCAGGTGGGAGTTCCTGGTTTGGCCCAGTACTGCTTTCAGAGGGATGTCAGGGTAATAGTACCTGCATCAGATCTCCCTGTGAGATTTCCCCCAGCCCCAGCAGCGGCAGCAGGGCCGGATCCACTCACATTAACATCCGGTTATGAACCCCCAGCAACCCGGAGGCGAATGAATGAACCGGCCCAAGAGGGGATGAGTACCAACTTTGCCATGAGGCAAAGGATCATCGCCCTCGAGGAGGCACTGCAAATTCCTTCAGTGAGGCAAGAGATGGCGGACAACACCAAGTCGCACAGAAGAACCCTGCCACAGCCGGGAACGGCTCAAGGTGAGACTCCCATCCAAAGGGGGACAGTACTTCCCATCAGGGGGGAGGAAGGACTAGTCATAGGAATCATAGGGGGACATCATAGGAATGACAAATATACGAAAGTGGGCAATTAGTCCCTAACTTGATAACGGGACTGGGCAGTGGTCTGCCGGAAAGGGTTCAACCGACCCCCGCAGGAACATTAGACACCGCAAGCCCCCGACTATTACAGGTTGAAGGAGAGTGGGCATGGGTGTACCCTGCTCGTCCCCCCTTCGTGGAGGGAAACGGCTCACATCCGGGACCCGTCTCAGCTGGAAATTTGGCCACCACCCCTATTCTCCCTCTCACTCCCCCAGGGACGAACCTGACACAAACTAGCACCACACCCGCACCAGTTATTCGTCCCCCAGGAGGGGTTATCCCAGCAGTTGCGGCCCCATTCGGGAGTCACCTAACACTGGCAAGAAAAGAAAAAATATGGAAGGGAGAGTATGTGGATTTGTTCGCACTCCTGTTCAGTGATCCCATAGTAGATCATTCTGAACAGGAGGGCGACAAAGATAAGAAGTGATTCCGCCACCCCAAAGCAGATCGGAATTGGGCAAACTGGACCTCTGCATATGCTATATATATGGGGGTTGTTATGCAGGCAGACCCAGGGCAGGGCCTCGAGCTCCACAAATACGCCGATATTGTCCATAGGGCACAGGGAACAGGCTCTCCCGGGGCTTGGTTGAACTATGATGAAGCATTTCGTCACAGGGCAGCAAATACCCCAGACCTGCGCTGGGATACCCATGCCCCAGATATTTGGCTGGAAAGCATGGTGGATGCCACAAAAGCACCTAGATCGGACAGCAGACACCCACTAGTCCGGGGGGGGGGGTAGCACCCGCAAACGAAGCATACCGGGGAGAGAG
>QEPC01014454.1:189615-230124 GCA_003113815.1 Sphenodon punctatus
GAGCACATGCTACCGGCCCCGGCAGCGAGGGAAGGGTGGCCGCTATGGCCCAGGAACAGGTAACAGCAAGGATAACCAAGGGGCCATGTCCGGGTCCCGCCCTCCAAAGGGGACCGATGCCAATTAAGGTTGATGCCTTGGAGGCAGCGCTGCGAACACACCCTAATAGGGCTGAGGTGGAGTATGTGGTTCAGGGCTTTAAACAGGGATTCATAATCCCAGCTGGTACCGTTAAGCCCTCTGCACAAGCAAAAAACCTTAAATCCACAGAAGGGAGAGAACACCTTGTTTGGACAAAAATCATGAAAGAGGCAAGAGAAGGCAGAGTCGTGGGCCCATTTGATCACCCCCCCTATGCAATCTCTGGTCCTATCCCCATTAGGAATTGTACCAAAGAAGACGCAAGGAGAATTCCGTCTGATACACCACTTGTCCTACCCTCGGGGCACCTCGGTAAACGATGCCATACCAAAGGAATTGACAACCATCAAATATGCATCGTTCGATCAGGTGGTCGAGAAGGCAAGGCGCATGGGGAAGGGCGCACTGTTGGCAAAATGCGACGTCAAGTCAGCATTCAGGTTGCTCCCAGTGCACCCTAATATCTTTCACCTCTTAGGTTTTCACTTCAAGGGGAAATACTATTACGACCAGGCAATGCCTATGGGGTGTTCCATTTCCTGTTCAGCATTCAAACGATTCAGTTCCCTTGTGGAATGGATTTTTAAGCAACGGTGGGGGGGGGGCAAAGTAACCAAATACTTGGACGACTTCCTGTTCATAGCCCCACCCCGATCAGACGAATGTACAACTGCACTACGGCAGTTCCAGGAAATGGCAGATGAATTGGGCATACCCCTGGCTCCCAAAAAGACAGAGGGCCCATCCCCAATAAACATGTACTTAGGGATTGAATTAAACACCCAATTGAAATTGTCTAGATTGCCCGAAAAAAAATTGATAGAATTAAGGACAAAGATTCAGCATTGTAGCCTAGCCCCCAAAGTCACCCTACGGTCTTTGCAGTCCCTAGTTGGGAGCCTCAACTTTGCATGCCGGGTCATTGCACCTGGCAGAGCCTTTTTGTCCCAGCTGTATGAGGGGAATTACAGCCGCACTATCGCATACGAATAACATGCGATATGAAGCAAGATCTAAAGGCATGGTTTGAATTCCTAGCAGAGTATAACGGCGTTAGTTTCTGGAGAGAGAGGTGTTTGCTTCAGAGCAACCTACAGGTCCACTCCGATGCTGCGGGAGGGGCTGGGTTTGGTGTTTACTTCAGGACAAAGTGGTGCGCTCAAGCATGGCCGCCCGAGTGGCACGAATCGGGTGTTACAAGGGACTTAACATTCCTCGAACTGTTTCCCATGGTGGTAGCGGTGTTACTGTGGACAGACCAATTCGCCAACCACACAGTATTATTCTGGTGTGACAACCAGGCAGTGGTACACATAGTAAACACGCTGTCCTCCCGTTCCAACTGGGTCATGCCACTGATTCGGGCATTAGTTAGTGTATGCCTACGAAACAATATATTGTTCACAGCCTGCCATGTCCCAGGTATTGATAATAGCATAGCCGACGCCCTCTCTCGCTTTCAGATCAAGTGATTTCGGGAACTTGCGTCGGAGGCCAGAGAATCCCCCGACCCCATGCCACCGGGGGCTTGGAGCCTTGGGTATTAGAGCTACAAAATACCGTTAGGGGATCCCTCACCCCCAGAACACGGGAAGCCTACGGTAGGGCTTTCCAAGAGTTTCAAGGCTACAGGGCTATTAAGGGATGGGGCACCGGTTTTCCAATATACAAATCAGAAGTGGTCCAATTTGCAATGTCACTTAGAAAGAAGGGGCTAGCACCGGGTACTATTGGTGGGAAAGTAGTGGCCCTCACGTTCGTTAGCAGAATGAACGGATACCCATCCCCAGACAAAGGTTTTTATATTAGGCACATGCTAGAGAGCTGGGCCAGATCGACCACACCCATTGATAACACACGCACCCCTATAACTACCCCCATACTGGTGCGCATCATCCGCACCTTACCTGAGGTGTGTTATGACAATTTTGAATCACAATTGTTCATCACTGCCTACACAACAACGTACTTTGGAGAATTTAGTATTAGTGAGGTAGTTCCGACATCCCGTAAGGACCACAGCGATGGGGCATTGATGATTGAGGACCTTAAATGGACTCCTGCAACAATTCAGTTGAGGTTGAGACGATCAAAGACTGACCAGAGAAAAAAGGGAACAAATGTGGAATTGTTCAGGTGTGGGGATCAAGGGATATGCCCATTAGAACAGATGAGGAAATACATCTACTTATGCCCCCCAGTGGCTGGAACGTTATTCAGGCATGAGAATGGTCTGCCATTGACAAGCTACCAGTTTAATGCGGTATTAAAACGCACCTTGACCAGATTAGGCCTACCCCCTCGGGAGTACGGTTCCCATTCGTTCCGAAAAGGGACTGCCACAACAGCAGCAGCAGCAGGATTACCAACCAAAACTATTAAAGCCATAGGCAGGTGGCGCTCCAATGCCTACAAGAAATACATCAGGCCATACCCGCAATAACCAATTATTTCTCCTGTACTTAGGACATAGGCGCGTCGTGACTGAGAGACGATTGATCTGGATCGTGGGTCACAGCCTTGTCCGTTGGGCTGGCAAGGCCGATGCCGAGAACCAGTGGGGGTCCCAACCGGACCTGGGAGACAAAGCAATTATTAACTGGTATGGAACTGGTGGTATGCGATGGCACCAGCTGATCCCAAAACTTCGATCCCTTCGTGAAGGAATCGCTGCAGCCCCGCACATAATCATAATTAACTTGGGGGAGAATGACATCCTGACAAGAAAAGGGGTTAATCTGATTATTAGGATGAAATGAGATCTATCATGTATACAAAGTTTGTTTAAAGAGGTACAGTTAGTTTGGACTAGTTTAGTTCCCAGACAAAAATGGGGTAAGGCCATTAATCCAGCCAAAGTTGATAAAACAAGGCGTAATATCAATAGGGAAATATCAAAGTGGATAACGAGAATTGGGGGAATGACCCTCCGACATACAGACATTGTGTATGGGCGGAAGGAACTCTTCCAGGAAGATGGAGTGCATCTATCCACAGCAGGGAACCAGTTATATTTGGGTAGTTTGGCCCAACAGTTGAAAGTATTGTTGAGTATATAGGCGGTGTAGAACTCCCCCTTTGTGGCAGGGGTCCAGTATGGTTTAGTAGATTAAATAGGATAGAAATAGATTAAACGAGTCATCTCCTTAAGAGATGGGGAGGTGACACCCAGTGCTAGGCGCCGGCAGCACGCACTGGGGTTATTCCCCTGGGAGGGGTACTGCAGTTCGGTCAGTAAGTACCTGCACGGTCTGATGACTTGGCGGGTACTCACCTCCTTACTCAGCCCACAGTTGGGATGCTCCCCCTTTCGACCAGAGCCAGGGTGCTGCTGAAGGGGAGTCTTGTTTATGTTGGAACTGGCACGGGAAGGCACATCCCGGCCAGTACCGAGTTTATAAGAATCAGTTAGCTAACCATACTGGACCCATATTGCTCGTGCAATCACCCACCGTCTTTGAATTGGTTGAATAAAGAGTGCAGCCTGATTTAATCCAGCACTTGGTCTCTGTGTCATATTGGGGGGGGGGTGCGGCGACAAAGGCCCGTAGGCAATAGCAACTGTCTTAGCTCAGCAGCCCTAACGCCAACATTTCACCTTAAATGCCTCTATTCAGCTGGCAAGCTGCCTGTTCATAAGCTCCTCCCCCCTCACTTGGATTGGCTGGAGAAAGCACAGACCTATCCTCAAACCTCTACACCTGTGTATTTGTGGCTGCAGAGTTGCATGCCCAGCTGCATTCAATTAGGACTGCAGCAGTTAGCTGGCAGCTAATTTGCAGTTTTTAGCCCAGCTCTATTGGATGCTGTCAGTTTCTGGGCATCCACTCCATTACAGTGGGTGCTTTTACACACACATTTCTCCTGCATGTTTGCTGTTACATCCTGAACTTTATGTGTGTCTAAATCACTCACCCAGATCTTAAATATCTGGCTCCTTGAACTTCTGCATAGAACTTCTCACAGAACTTTTGTGTGTAAAAAGTTCTCCTGGTAAACTGCTTGTCGGCGCACCCCCCCCAAATGAGACCAACACCAGGAAGTTGGAATTCAAAATGGCCGCACTCTTTATTTATAACATATGATGTATCTAAATTATGATGTGGGGGGGAAATTCGCTCAGGTGAAATGAGTTCAAACACATGAACACAACTCAGGGATTGGCCCGATATCCCATCGGGTACCAATCCCTCTTAACTGTTCTGAATGTCTCCCCCTCCTGATACCGCAGTCATGGGGAGGGGGACCATGGCCCGTGTGGGTTGGAGGAAGGAGGATACTGCCCTCAAGTCGGGGATGTTTCTTTTTTCCTTCAACATTTGGATCCCCTTTACTTCACCTAAGTTGTTTTCACCAAGGTGAATCACTAGTATGTCAGGCCTGACCCCTTGTTCCTTATTCAGGGTGGGAATCAACTGGTGCCTCCGCATACCACCATGGCCCATCCACCTGATGTGTGCGTAAGCCGATAGACCCAGTTGCGTCCCCCAATGCAATTTTTCTGCCGCTTTTCCAGCCCATCGAACGAGGCTATGCCCAACGATCCAGATTCTGCACTTTCGGTGACGCCCAAGACCTAAGGAGGCAGAAATGGTTACTCATGCTTCAGGGACAGGGGCGTCCAGAGGTATGCCCTACTATAGGCCCGGCTGCACCACCTGCCTATCACCAGAACACCCTGCTCCCCAAGGCCCGCATTTGCGGCAAAGGTGGCAGTCCCTATCCAGAATGAATGAGTCCCAAACTGCTCTGCTGGGAGACCCAAAGCTTCCAAGGATGCCTGCATCACAGACATCAGTTCGTACCTAGTTACGGGGGTGGCATCTGCATGACGGAACAATCAACCAGGGAGCGTGGGCCGAACAGACAGATACCACAGCAAGGCCCATACCGGACATAAATAAATTGCCCCCTCCTGTGCCAAGCACACTGTGACTCCCCTACCCCTCTGGTCGGTCTTTGAGTGGTGCAAGTGCAATGCCACACCTTGTTCTTCGATGGCTACATCCTTTATTGCTAGCGCATGGGCAGTCTTGTCCCTAGTAGAATTGGCGACCAGTTCACTAACCCTAAATGCTCTGAAAAAGGCCACTGTGAAGGCAGCCGTGAATAGTATAACTTCCCCCTCCGATGAGCAGATACGGGGCAGAATCCTGCATATGATCACAAGGATCTGTTGTGTAATGGGCGGTCTGCTGTCTTGTGGTGTACCTTGCTCTCTGGCCCATGCCTCCAACATCCTTCAGGCAAAAAATCTGAGATCTGGCGAGGGGTAGCCTGCCAACCGGCTCATAAACGCCACCGCCGCGAGCTTCCCACTAATGGTGCTTGCTGCAGCACCTCGTTGCCTGCTAACCAGCATGAACTTAAGGATCTGTGGTTCATGGATAGGAAAACCCATGTGCCAACCCTGGGACACTCGGTAGCCCTGGAATTCATTGAATACCCTTTGGTATGCTGCCCTGGTCCGTGGGGCCAAGGATCCCTACACGGTGTTATAGAGGTCTATGATCCAAGGTTCCACGCCCATGGGGGTAAGGGCCCCGGGTCCTGTCTGGCTCCAGGCACGAGCAAGCGAAACCGCTCCATCTGGAAGCAAGATATGGCATCAGCCACTCCATTGTTAACCCCAGGGACATGCTTCACTTTGAATACTATGTTATTGTGAAGGAAGACTAACACAAAAGCCCTGACTAACCCCATGACCCTGGGTGAGCATGATGATGGGCATTGACTATATGGACCACAGCCTGGTTGTCACACCAGAACAAAACTGTGTGGTTGGCAGACCAAAGGTGAATGACCAAGACTATCGGGAAAAGTTCAAGGAATGTCAAGTCTTTGGTCAAACCCTCATCAACCCAGTCAGAGGGTCAGGGGGCCCCGCACCACCGGTCCCTGAATATTAAACCAAAATCCATCCCACCTGCGGCGTCTGAGTGGACTTGCAGTTCAACTTCCACTAAGAGCTGGTCCCGCCACAGACTCACCTCATTGTAATCAGCCAGGAAAGAAGACCAGATATCTAAATCGTCCTTCATCTTCTGGGTGACACGTATATGGTTATGTGGCTGCGGTGAACCGGCCAATTTGGCATACAGTGATGACAGAAAGGCTCTTCCGGGGGCCACCACCCTGCATGTGAAATTTAAACTGCCAACTAAGGACTGGAGCTGTCAGACTGTGACCTTGCAGGACAACCTGCACCCAGCGATTTTCGATCGCAGGTTGCTCAATTTGTCTTGTGGGAGCCGGGATACCCCTTTTATTGTATCCAGCCCTATGCCCAAATACTGTAGGGAAGTGGCCGGGCCCACCGACTTCTCAGGTACCAAAGGGATGCCCAAACTGTCAGCCATTTCCTGAAAGGACTCCATTAGCTTCTGGCACTTATCGGTCCCAGCGGCACCAATGAAGAGGAAATCATCCAAGTATTTGGTGACATCCCCTCCATTGGCGCACCACCAAATCAGCCACTCTATAAGCATACTAAAACGCTCGAAAGCTGAACAGGAAATTGAGCATCCCATTGACATGGCCTTATCGAAGTAAAATTGCCCTTGAAATGTGAACCCTAGCAGGTGGAAGCTGTCTGGATGGACCGGTAGCAAACAAAAAGCAGACTTCACATCACACTTTGGTAAAAGGGTCCCAGGTCTGTGATGTTTCACTAGATCTACGGCCGCGTCGAATGATGTATAGCGCACAGTGGCCAGGTCCTTAGGAATGGCATTGTTAACTGACCTACCTCATGGGTATGACAAGTGATGTATAAGGCGGAACTCGCCCGGAGCCTTTTTTAGGACTACCCCGAGCGGGGAAACTACCAAGTCAGGAAATGGTGGGGAAGTGAAAGGGCCAGCTATCCTGCCCTCCACTCGCTCCTTCTCCAATTTCTGTTTCACCACCGATTCCATGCCTACCACTGACTTTAAGTTGGGCACAGTCTTGTGAGGGTGGACCTCCCCTGCTGTAATGTGAAACCCATCCCTAAACCCATTGACTATATAATCTACCTCCACTCGGTCAGGGTGAGGGGAAAGGGCCGCAGTCAGTTCCTCTATTCTAATTTAGGTTGGGGCCCTTTCCTTGAGCCGGCTGACCTGCTGCCCCCAGCCCTCCTCTACCCGGCGGTCCTGCAGGGGCCCTACACTTACTGGATGACTTGGCACTGGGGCAGGCCGCAGCATTGTGCAGGCTGGTACAATTGGAGCAGGAATGCTTGAATCTACAGGATGCACGGGAACATTTCCCGATATACTTGTAACATTGGTTTGACTGGCTAGCCGTGGCCCGCTTGCCTTCTCCATGAAAAAGATCATTGGCGGGTGCCACCCCACCCTTTGCCAATAAATGGCCGCTGTTTGACCTGGGGGCTCTTGCCGCATCCACCATGCAATCCAATCTTAACTTGGAAAAATGGGAATCCCAGCACATGCCTGGGGTGAAGGCTGCCCTAAGGAGAAACTCTTCATCGTATCGGAGCCATGCCCCTGGCAGATGAGACTCGTAGGCCCAGTGGACTATGTCCGCATATTTGAGAAGCTCAGGAGCCCTGGCTGGATACACCTGAATCAAGACTCACTGATAGATTGCAAAGGCCGCAGTCCAATTGGTCCAGTTCCTGTCGGCCTTGGGGCACTTGAAGCGCTCCTTTTCCTTCTTATCATCGGCTTCCACCGGGTCCACCAGTGGATCGCGTAACAGGAGGGCAAACAAGTCCACAAATTTGCCTTTCCATATTTTTTTGCATGTGACTGGCAAAAGATGTGCCCCAATGGGGGCGGACACTGACGCGTAGCCCACCCCAGGGAAAGTACACTGCCCAGTAACTGGACCAGGGTTATACCCCAGGGCCGGCTGAGCCCCTTGGCCCTCCCACACCTTCAATGCCTGTCCCACATAGCCTGGGGCCGTCTCTGTGCCAGGGGTAAGCCCGGTCCCTACCGAGGGAGGGAGAGGGCGGAAGGCCAGAACCCATGCCCCATTCCACCAGACCAATTGGGAAGCCAAGTCGCCCGACAAGGCTGGCCCACCCTCTGTCCCCGAAGCAATTCACCCTGGGGCTGGACTGGGATACTGTGGGGGCCCCACCACCCAGGGGGTTCCAAAACTGGGACTCAGTTCCCATCCTACCCCTGGGTTCACCCCCACCCCACAGGGGGGTATACCCCACACTCGCAGCTGCAGTGCCCACAGGGGAACAACCTGGCACCATACCCGGCACTGGACCACCTGTTGCCGCATCAGTCCTTGTCCTTCCACTGCCTCAACGTTCAGCCATATCGCGAATGGCTTGCTCCAATGCTGCTACTCCATGGCGCAACTTCTCATCATCGTCGATCTGTTGGGGCGCTCTGGATCCAGAAGGTTGGCCACCTCCGTCTCTGTCTCCGACAGATGAAAGGGGGGGAACCCCAAACCATATGCCATACCCGCACTGAAGGCAGGTGTGCTGCCCGTGCCCTGAGGGTAGGTCATCCCTGCTATTGGCCAACCCTCACCCTCTATGATCAGCCCTTGTTGTGTACCCTGTGCCTGAAACCAAGGCCATGGGGCACCCTGAGCTGAGTGCATAATTTGCCACACCCCAGGGGCCCACAGGGGTCGAAGTTTCCACCAGGCCAGCCACCAATTTGGGTGGGGCCTGGGTACCCTCTGCAGCCAGCACATGCGGCTCAACCTGAAGCTCCTTGGTGCAGTAGGGTCTTCAATATAACGAGCCGGGGGCTTTGTTCTCCTGCCTCCCCTATGAGGGGGCGGGGGAGCTCAGGTCCCCCTGCTGTCCCCACCACTCCTGGGGAATCATCATGTGGAGGGTCACTTACACACCCCCATGATGCAAAGAAGAGCATCACACCCCTCAAGCCTCTTCCGAAGGGAGGGCTCCCCGGGTGGGGGGTGCAGGCCAACTGCTCCCCGCTATTCCCTTTCCCATCCTTTGGGAGGTTGCAGATCTCCGGGATCCTGGGCCGCATGGTCTTGGCCGCCTCCCTCACTCTCCAGCATGGGGATCCCTGGGGCCTCATTCACACCCGCAGTAGGGATGGGTGAACGCGGTTCAGAATTTTGGAGTTCAGACCAAACTTGAATAATTCAGTCAACTGAACCGAACATTTGAACCGAACTCGAATTCAAACATTCGGTTTGGATGCATTAGGTGAGTTCAGAATTGAATTTCCATTGGTTTCAATAGAAAACACATTATCGGCTGTAATGTTTTTATTTTTTATGCTATGTGGCTGAAAATTGTGCCTAAATCTCCAATATAAAGCATTATGTGTACTAAATTTTGAAACGATTGGATAAAGGCATCTGATTTTAGAAGCAGTTGAATTATTGTATTTTGCAATATTCTACATATACATTCTTAGCTGTAACTTCTTTGCCTCACATCTAATGTAGGTGAAACTTGTCCAATTTATACCCCTTCCAATATTTAACATGTTTGCCAAATTTCAGAAGGATTGGGAAAAGGGTCTTGGTGGTATAAGCAATTAACATATAAATGTATGTCTGACTATAACATCTTTGTAGTCCAACCAGTGTATATGAAATTTGTCAGGGCTATATATTACATTTTCATGATCATCTCTGCCAAATATCAGAAATATTTTATAAAGAGTCCCAATTTTATATGCCTGTACATCATATGTAGAGAAGGGGGTCTATGCCTGGGATTCTCTGATGTCACTGTGGTATAACATCGGTTTGTGATGCGAATTGGCCAACAGAAATGTCAACCAAATATCCTCATTCTGTGCTGGGACCATCCCAATATATCTCCCCCACTTGTTTCTGGGAAGTCAGAAACATCTGTTTAGGAAAGAGTCAATAGACTCTTACGTCCTCTGTCTCAGTGCTGCAGGATGTGATTGTGATGATAATTGGCCAGACTGGATGTGTTTAAACTATGTCTCCTGACTTCTGGGATGCTATCTCAGAAGTCCCATTTATGTTGCTTATGCCCGCCTCAGGGCCACCCCCTATGCCCACCTCAAAGCCACTACCAATTGGTTCTGTAAAGCTAGAAGTTTGCAGTAATGTGTTTGGCCATTGAATGTGTCTGTCAGTCTTTGGGGTTGCTCCACATATTTCCTTCTACAGTCTCTCTCCCCCTGCCATGCAGGCTGCCTGCCTCTGACTGGCACTGAATATGCTGATATTCATCTGAATAATGATCTTCACAGGGACAACATAAATTCATTATATAATTGGGTCCCTTTATCAAAATCTCCTGTACATTTTCTGAAACAGCAGGAAAGGTATTTGATACGTTCTTGCCAAATATCCTGTAAACAGGATGGAATATCAAAATGTTACAGCTGGAAATGTTTTTTCAGATTAATGTCTTATACCCTTGGCACCCTTTATCCACTTTTTCTGAAAATTGGCAGAAGTATTAAGCATATGGAGGGACATAATATGCATAAGTTTCATGAATATTGGATGCAAGATAAAGATGTAGCTATGAATGTGTATGGAGCTTTTCCTAAAAGCACAACATTCAATTGCTTCTGAAATCAGTTTCCTTTATCTAATCATTCCAATTTTGGTACACAGAGTGCCCTCTATTGGATGTACAATCTCCCCAAATTTCATCAAAATTGCATCAGAAACAAAAATGTTATAGTCAGAAATATGTTTTTCAGTTTTTTCCCTTTATTTCAAAAACCAAATGTAATTTTCAGTTCCTGATTGCACCGAACTAAAGACAGAACCGAGTCTGACCAAACTGAATACTGAATCCGAACTCAAATTTTGACCCGAACCACCGAACGGCTGAATATCCGAACCTTGTTCTGTTTGCACATCCCTAACCCGCAGATGTAGGGATGGGGGGTTGTGCCGCTTTTTGCCCCCCCAGACCTACCCTTCTTCTTCCTAGCCCCCATCCCCCACCCGCAAACCCCCTGCTCCCGGTTCGTGAGTGGGATGGAGGTGGTGTGGTGTAACACCTGCACAGTCTTCATGGCCACCGCACCAACTATTTCCAGTGACCAGCCTCTACTGGGTGTTCGCCACCGCTCCTGTGCTTTCCTCGCTATCGAGATGTCAGCAAAATCCCCTGCTGCTGCTCGGTTCCCGCTGCCTCCTGACTGAAGCGGCAAGGGGGAGAGTTCTTTACATGGGCGGTGCACCAATCACTTGTGCGTTCTTCACGCTCTTCCCGGTGAGGGTTGCCTAGCAACCCTCACCAGGTCTGATTCTTCCCACCATGCGAGCATCTTCTCCTCCACACTTCTGCGGGGGATTCCAAGAGGCCTGGACAAGGGGAGTGGTGCTAGGGGAAAGCACCCTCCCCCTTCTTCGAATGTCATGCCCATTGCATCCCCTGAAGGGGTGCAACAAATCTGCCTTCACCGCCAGGGGTGGCCGTGAAGGGGGAATTTGCTCCAGGCAGCTGTGGTCACTTGGTTTCCATGGCAGCCCCTCACATCTACAGCTGCAGCTACTTTAGGCTGCCTCAAGGCAGTGTTTTTGTGAAGAATGCATCCAGGGACTGCCTCAGAGCAGTGTGTGAGAGAAGAATGCATCCGGAACTTACTTGTGGACTTCTAAACTCAGAAGATTGAAAGACTAGCACTTTAAGGTGTGTGTTAAAATGCCTAATGTGTTAGAGGCATTCTCTATGCCATTCCCCTCTGGATGTTGTGCCCTAATACTCCCAGTACAGTCACACACGCCACCTACAAACTAAACACCATAGCCATACTGTCCTCCTTTATCCCTTCCATTCCTGTAGAGTTTCTTTGAGGCATCTCTGAGCCAAATCAAAATGCAAACATCTGTCTCTCATGAGGGAGCATAAACTCTCAACAACACTTTCAGCCTAAAAGGAGGGCCTAAAATTAATGGTAACCCCTCCCACCCCACCCCCCCACACACTGTTTCTCTAACCAAACTGGTTATATATTTTTTTTCTATTAATTTCTAGTGTTATCCATACTTTATTTCCAGGATTGGACCCCTGTCTGCCCCATCCCCTCCCCAAATTACACAAACCAAATGCTAATGAGTCATTGGCAGTCCCAGTATACAGATCAAAGACTGATGCTGAGGCACAGCAACTTCTAGAGGCCATACAGTGGGTGTTAACATACAGATGATGTTGGCCCAGCTGTCCAGGTTCACTCCGTCTGGGCCAGCGTCACAGCGGGCCATCTGTTTGAGGCCTGCCAGAGGTGGGACTGGTTCCTACCCCGGTTAGGTAGAAACCTGGTGGGAAATGTGGACCTGGTACGAGTCGGTTCCAAAGTCCGCACCCGGCTCCTACCTGGCCCGGGCAGAGCAGGCGAGAACGTCTGTTCCCAGCCCCGGCTCATTCCTCTGTGAGTGGTTGCCATGGCATCCAGTCATGACTGGTAGTCATGGCTGCTCATCATGGCAGGGGTCAGGGGGACATCAGGAACTTGGCTGAGATTAATTATCTCCATCTGCTCTGCAATTTTCCAGTTAAAAGCTTTTGAAGCTTGCTTTGTTGCTAACCAGGGTAGGGAATGTACTGAAGTTGATAAGCCTTATCCCCTAAGGTTTTTCTCTCAAGGTAAAGGTGGGTTCCTCCAGTCCAGAACTCCATACCTATTCCAAACCAGGTCTTTTTCTGTGCCGAGTCCTCTTAAATGTCTTAGTTTGCAATAGGTGATCGTGGTTCATTTATTTCTTGCTGCCTTTGCTGGTGCTGATTAATGGGAGTAATTTTTAAAGCTAGAGGTGTTTTATTATTATTTTTTAATTTAAAGTTGACTGACTGTTTGATTAAGCTTCCTCCAGCTGGGTTTTTATATTGATGAAGTATCTTTGCTACAGTACCTGGTGTAAATGGATGGGGAAAAAATCTAAATTGCCTGACCATAAATACCCAGCTCTATACAAGAGCAGCATAGGCAAGGAAAGCAAAACCTTCACTTCAAAAGCATTTGGCTGTAGAAAAATGACACTGGGTGTAAACAGATTGATATCAGCTCCGGACGTGGCCACATCAACCTGCTTCAGTGCTTCACTCTGGGCTGGCAGGTCCATCTGAAGGTGGTACACCAGATGTTGAAGCAGAGCAAACTGTGCCTGCTCCAACAGCAGCCCTGCTTGTGGTGCTCTAGAACATCCTGGAGCACTGTCAGTGGAAACAAGCTGGCAAGATGTGAGGCACCAGCCCAGAATGGAGCTGCTATCCATCTTCTCAGTGGACCCTTGCTTCAGTTCCACTCCTGGTCAGCCATTGCCCTGGCAACACCATAGAGTTATGGGCACCAGCCGAGAGCATTGGGTGATCACTTACAACTCTATGGTGTGTGTGTGTGGGCGGGTGCCATGCAGGTGGACTGCAGGCAGGGGACCATCTAAAGCAGACTCAGGCAGGATTGGAAATGGGCAGACATGGAAGTGCACCCCTGGAGCAACTCTGGGGGGAGGCTGCCTCAGCGTCTGTCTAAAAACACCCAATGTTAGCAAAGGCAGAAGAATTCCCCTTTGTCATAAAGATGTACATAAAAGTACTGGGATATATTTGGAACTAGGGTGTCAGGATCACATCCACTGTCTTATTCCAACAATACTTAGGCCACTTTTAAATGAGGCGCTTAGAAGTGCCTCCTGAGCCCGGCATTCAAGAAGAAAGCCGCACAGAGTGTGTTTACATGCTCCCCGCACTACTGGAAGTGACATGCCACCCGTTCTTGGCAGTGGCTGGAGATGCAGGGCTCAGGAGGCACTTGTAAGAGCCTCATTTAAAAGTGGCCAGAGTGTTACCAGACGCAAACATTAAGAACTCCTCAGCCAGTTTACTAAAACTACATGAGAATTTAAGAGGTTTTTTCCATTTGCATTTTGATCCTTTAAAGTACACTTGGGGCATAATCTCAACCTTTTCCACACAACCAGGAGAACAAGAAATGCATCTGAAATTCAGCAGTCCAGGAACTGAAGTTTTAAATGTTCATCCCAAGTATCACAAAACTGACAATAATATTGTGTATGGATAACCCTAGTCACAAGCCAATGTACTATATACTCTTCTATGCTATCTTTTGAAAACCAATTCAGTGTCTCTATTATCATCCAGCATCATCGACGTCTTCTCTAGTTGAATGTATCCTGAATGTAAATTTCTTGAATAGCTGCTCTGATTGCATGCATGGTAGCATACATTTATTATACTGGACACTTTGGTACTGTGCTGTGATTACCTTTGAAACAAATCTGGACTCTGCCTTCTTTTTGTGCATTCCCTCCAAAGCATCTGATGTTGGCCACTGTTGGAGACAGGATATTGGGCTCAATGGACCACGAGTCGGAGTCAGCATGACAGTTCATATATTCTTATTTGTGTGTAATTCTGTTTCTGTCAAACAGCACAGATTTTATCAGACAGCACAACCCTGACTGGATCAAATAAAATGTAGAACAGAATATAATTATTTTCAATAAAGAGATTTATTTTAACATCAAAACAACTCTCTTCTTCCTTTAACAAAGGAAGTTTCTGGTGTTTAAAATTTAAAACCATATAACAGATATTCACTACAAACAGTGATATAAAGGGTCTTCTCAGTCTTGAGAATGAAGTTCCTTCACTTGAGGTTGCCAGGTCTGGATAATCTTCAGCAATATGTCTGTACTGTTTCCTGTAAACATAAAATATAGGACTTGGCCAGACCAGTCAGACAGGACAGACAGGGAGAGGCTGTTACCACACTTGGGTTCCTCTAGGAGTGCACAGAGCTGCCTGAGCTACAGGGTTTCTAACAGGGGTGTGCAGTGGATTTCAATACAATATTGCCAATATTTTAAATGGCTATACCATAGCAAGTCCCATTATTTTTAGTTATACCAGGTTACATTATCCCCCTCCCCATGAGCACTAATGTCCCTGTTAGTGTATAATCTGGGAGAGTATCACCATCTGTTCCTCTAAACAGGTAAGTAACTGAATCATGCAGACAAGGTTACTGGACTTCACAGTACTACTTTTCCTTTCTATTCTATGTGATTTTCCCATCTCATAAGCCTTATATTTTACAGGTAAGCATCTTGTTCTTTTCTTTCTGAGAGTGTCTGTCTCAGGTATATCAAGACCCCATTCCTCAGGATCTTCTTTCCTATGGTAATTAATAGAGACATTGAACTCTCTTTCCGAGTCTGACCCAGTTGCTGATTCCCACAGAGGAAATGGTCATCCTGCTACTGGCACATAGGGTGAAAACAGACATGACGCTAACCACCCTTGGTGGTTATTTATGCATGTTGCAGGGCTGTAGTGGTGCCCTTGCAGCCCCGAAACATGCATAAGTGACCACCAAGGGTGGTTAAAGGGTGGTTAACGTCATGTCTGTTTTCATCCATACTCTACAGCTTTGGGATTCAACTCTGAGGCATTTGACACACCTTCTTGTAAGTGGTCTTCATTCAAATTGCTCCTTTGTTCCTTTAGGTGTTCTATTTCTTCAGGGCATTCAGGGCTGAATATAAATCCACATGGTCATAACATATCATGACGGAGAGTTTTTTCAGGGCCATTCCCATATGTACCACATAAACTGACAAGTCCCCTTCAAGCTGGCAAATCACAATATAAACTTCTGGCTCCCACTGGTCTGCTAGTTTGTGCTTTCCCTGTAAATTTTTGTTTCTAACCAATACCCGATCTCCCTCCTCAATTGGGGATAATCTAATCTTTGCATCCCATCAGAGCTTGTTACTTAATTGCTTTTTTTCCTGCTTCCTTAGTAGCTAATTGATATGTGTGTTTCAGCCATCTGCGGAGCTCCTGAATATACTTTTGATGAGTGGTAGATTTGTGACCCCTTGGGTTCATGCCAAAACATAAATCAATTGGTAATCGTGGCTGTCGTCCAAACATCATATAAAATGGGGACACTCCAGTGCTGTCATTCTTTGTGTAGTTATATGCATGCGCTAGTGGATGCACATATTTTTGCCATTCTGCTTTCTTTTTAACATCCAGTGTATCCAACATATCCAATAAGGTACGGTTAAAGTGTTCTACAGGTTGGTAAGGGCTAGTGTGTGATTTTACCCCTGCAATGTTGCATAGTTCCTTCATCAATTCAGACTCAAAATTCACACTCTGATCACTATGTATATGCCTTTGAAATCCGTAATGCAGGATAAAATTCTCCCAAAGTATGGTAGTCACTGTTTGTGCTGTTTGATCCTTAGCTGCATAAGCTTGGGCACATTTAGTAAAATGGTGTGTAATCACTAGAAGATTCCTGGTATCTCATGTATCTAGTTCTAAAGTAAGAAAGTCAATACGGACTAACTCCATCGGGGCATGTACAATGATGTGGAGCAGCCTTCTCTAACGGTACTTTCCTAGGCTGGCAATGCTCACAACTCTGGCATTTATTTTGGATGTCTTGTCTCATAGTGGCCAGTAAAATCTGGCTCAAGCAAGCTGAAAGGTTCTTTCAATTCCTAAGTGACCACTTTGATCATGAATGCCTTCTAGGGCTCTAGTCCTCATTGAGGCTGGTACTATTGACTAGCTCCATTCTTTGCCATCTTGAGTCACATGTCAATGCAATACTCCATTCACCAGGTGTAATTTAGGCCATTCTTTTAATATCATTTGGACTTCCCGGTGATGGTGTTGCATTTGACTTTTGCTAGGATTTACACTTTTCTCCACAAACTCTATCACAACACCTAAATGAACATCTTCCCTTTGCAAACTAACCCAGTCTGATGAAGAGAGTCCTGGTAATACTGTATTATCCAGCGACGGTTCTGGTATTTTCAACTCTGCAGGTATGCTGGCAGCATTTCCACCCTAGCAGGCTCAACATATTCATCTGTTTCTCCTGGGCTAGTACACTGTACCCCAATCACAGCTTGGCATATATCACTGGTACAGATCTTATCCTCTGGCCAACCAGTACTTATTCTGGACAATAGCCTCTCCACTCTCGTAGCAAACCTTCTGAATTCCCAGTCTTCTTGAGCTTATGTTTGTAGCCTATGGTCCATCTGCATCTGTATTAATTCTTCCTGGTTTATATTATATGTCAAAGTCATAAAGGGACAGGGCCGCCAGCCACCTATGACCAGTTGCATCCAGTTTGGCTGTAGTAAGTACATAGGCCAATGGATAATTATCTGTCACTACAAGGAATTTGGTGCCATATAAATAATTACTAAACTTTTCTGTAATAGCCCACTTTAGTGCCAAAAACTCTAACTTGTGTATTGGGTAATTTTGCTCACTTCTGGTTAGGCCTCTGCTGGCATAGACTATTACTCGTCTGATTCCATCTTGATCCTGATACAACGTTGCACTCAGTCCTGCTACACTAGCATCTGTGTGGACGATGTAGGGAAGCTTCCTGTTTGCATATCCTAAAACTGGAGTGGTTGTAAGGCTCTTCTTCAACATATTAAATGCTCCCTGTGTCCATGTGCATCAGACTCCAGAGTGTGCAGCAGCAGCAGATTAAATCTGCTGCCACACTGCCCGCCACCACCGAAGGTTGCTAGGGAGTGTGGGAGAAGTGTGGCCTTTCACTCACTCCTGCTGGCCCCCTCCGCTGCCTGTCTCAGATTCAGCCAGGGGGAGTGAAAGAGAGGCAGAGGCCCCGCCTCTCCCTCATTTCCCCTGGCCGAGACTCAGGGGCCCCCCGCACTCAGGGTCCCCAGCTCCCGGCCACTGTCAGGCCAGGAGCTGGGGACCCTGAGTGTGTTTCCCCACCCCCAGGAGCAGGGCCAGGGCAACCGCCTCGCAGTAAGGCCGGCCCTGAGGACTGCAGCCTCAGTCTCATCTATTATACTGTTGGAATTTCAAATGCAATGGTTATGCTGGGAAGCTTGCTCTTTGCAAAGAAAGTCTATCTTTCCCCCTTCACCAGTTCCTCTCAAGTTTCTTTCTTCTGAACACCGAGGGAATCAGATGGAAGCTGAGTTACTGACTTCAGATGGAAATCTGTGCCCTCAGAGTCAGAAAAGATTGAGCTTGATTAGACCAGAATCATGATCACAAAAACCATTATCCAGTGTAAGGGTCACTTCTTGGCCCTTTGGATAATCTTAGAAAAGTAATCAAGGGCTAAATAAGTAAGGGGAATGAACTCCAACTCTTCTTAGATTTAGTTTCGCCTTGTCAGGTTAGAACCACTATGACAGCACATGGCCTGCTGCTTCCAATACTGAGTCCTCTAAATACTCTGTTATGTTTGAAGAAGCACCAGTATTGTTAATACTCATTTCTTCCATGGAGCCTCTTTTTAACTCTTATTTTCATTCTTACTTGTGCATGCCCATAATTATGTATTACCTTCCTCTTCTTGGTTCCTTTCCCTATTTAATTTGAGGCTTTAAGCAGTTAAAGCAAAGAGATGTTTTTATTTAACCTTATAAAGTGTCATTTGTACACGTGCAGAATGTATTATTAATAATAATGATAGTTATTCTGGTAACTTTTGTTTAATGTAGAGATATGTCTATATGAAATAATTTTGGAAAAAATCTACAGCCCCAGATTATGAGACAGAGCTTCCATTTCTTCATGGGAAAAGTCTGTTGCATTAGCAACCACAGCTGTACTCTGGGTTAATGGGATCTTCTTCCGTTCCAGAATGCCAACTTTGACCTTATTAACATCACTGAGGCAGTTACAGTTCAGCACAACCGGGCTGAATTTGAAGTCAGATTCTCAGTTTAGTGCCACCTAAGGAAAGCAGAGCTTTCATACATTAAATGAGTTCAGGATAGAGGCAGTTACAATGTATTGGTTTACATTTTGTCCAACATTGCCATATGCTAGATGGAATCAGACCTGATCAAACACACATGCTTGTCTCTCTTTCACTATCTCCCTTTAGTGGCTTGAAGTCTGCAAAGAAGTTACCAACTTTGCTACTAGTGACAGCTCTTTACTGCCCCTGACAACAGATGCCCATTATCCTTTAGCTTAACTTGGCATTAGCTTTTCTCTCCTACTGGGAAAAAATAGTACAAACTCTGCAGGCCAGACAGGAATTCTGGACAGTGTGTGCATAAGGAAGGGGTATGCTCAGGAATAGGGTAGGAAGAGGAAGATCTTGATCATAGATGTATTCCATGGATCCATCCCCGATCCTTGAGTGAATACCCTTATCTCAACTCCCTACCCTGAGCTTCTGGATCCATGGGTCAGATCCAGGAACTGGAAAGGGGATGTGTGTGTATGGGTTCCCTAGGAAAATGAAGAGTTGCTAAAAAGAAATGAATGGCATTTTGTGGCACATACAATATGTTTATGGCTCCCCATGCTTCAGGTGTGCAACCAATACTCCCAGAAGGCACATGTTTTCTGTTGGCTATTCAAGTAAATTAGAGCTGAAATGAATAGTGGATTTGACGTTATTCATATTTTCAGAGAGCCCACTGACTATCAAAAAAATATTTCTGACCAAAACAAATAGTCACATAATTGCTTATTTGAGGGCTCCAGTGCAATTTCTTCATTAATTTTCTTATTTTGGTTATTCAGTTTGGTCATTTGGGTACTTCTCTCCTTAAAACTCACCTCTTTCGCTCTGCTCTGTCTGACTTTTTATCCTGCTGAGCCACTATTCCTATACCTACGATCGGTTTACCCTTATACTTGCAACATGGACCTGCCTGCTATCATTCTCATAGTAACAAAGCCAAGTACGTGCACTTGAGACCTCGCATCTTCAAGAATGTTAGACCCCTTGTCTCTCCCTCTGTTCCCCTTCCTAAGTCTCTCCCCCAGCTCCTGTCTCTCAGATTGTAAGCCCTAGGGGCAGGGACCGTGTCTATTTTATTACTTTGTAAAGTACCAGATACACTGCTGGTGCTATATAAATGTTTGTTAATAAATAATAATAATAATAATAATAATAACTTTGTTTCAGCTGTCGTGCATGCACAACAGCACTAATAGTGCTGAAATTAAGTAACTGGAATACCAAAATGACTGACACTACAAAACCTAAATACTGAAATAAATGAAATAACTAGACCAAAATAGTCAGAATGGATATCTGAGGAAGCAGAAAGTGGAAGCAGAAGCCATTCACCCAAATCAAAATGGGTTTAGTACTGTATTTGTCTGATACTGTTTTTGCTGTGAATATTAATTTCATCTCTAGAAAAAATCCTAAATAGGAGAGATTAAACTCACATGAGAAAGGGCACTATATAGGACTAGGATTGGAATGAGAGAATATACATTACAGAGGATATGTTTTTTAAAAATTCCATTAATACAGTCTGGATATTCATTTCCAGAAATGAATATGCAAATCCATTGTGAAATTTGTCACTTTGATAATTTGATACTTCATTATTTATTGCTTTGTGTATTCCAGTATTTGGTACTTGGTTCACTTTTTTGTTCAGTATTTTGTGACTGTGTATTTAAAAAAAACTTTCTCCTGCATTATGTGATACAGACCCTGCCAAAAAAAACTGCGAAGGATATGACGTACTTAATAACAAAATAAATAAAGTTCTGACTACCAAAACATCAAAGTAAAAACCAAAAGTGATTTCACAAACTGTTTCAAATCTGATCTTCATATTTGCTTTATGCATAATTGAGAAACTGTTGAATCTGGCCAATTTTTTGTTCATTCAAAATTAATTTCAGCTCAATATAGGATGAGGCACAGCAGTCACTAGGAGATGCTGAAGGGAGCACATCTCCTCAAGGACTGGCTGCCCAGGGCACTGGAACCCAGGCAAGGTGGAGCAAGGAGCCCATGCTGGATGTACAAGACTCTGAGGCTTTTGGAAGAGCAGTAGGCCTCAACCTGAGGGATGCCTACGGTCAAGGTGTGCAGAAACCTGGTTGTTATCCATATACCGAGGAGCATCCACTGGCTTCCCTCTGCTGAGCGAGCGAGAAGGGGGTCCCTCTGCTGCTGCCGCTCACCTTGCTGGACCTGCGGAGAAAAGAAAAAAGAACTCTGTGAGTGTCTGGGGGGTAGGGGGGAATGCAGAAGCCGGTTGTGAGAGCCGGCTTGTCCCCTCCCCCACCCGAAAATAGCTGGGGTTTTAAAGCCCAGCGGCCAGCGGCTTGTGCCAGGAGCATCCACTTACCGGCTTCCCTCTGCTGAGCGCTGCTGTCATTTTTGCCAATGAGGAGGGGGTCCCTGTGCCACCGCCGCTCACCTTGCTGGACCTGCGGGGAAAAAAAAAAGAACTCTGTGAGTGTCTGGGGGCAAGGAGGAATGCAGAAGCCAGTTGTGAGAGCTGGCTTGTCCCCTCCCCCACCTGGAAATGGCCGGGTCTTTAAAGCCCAGGGGCCAGCGGCTTGTGCCAGGAGAATCCATTTACCGGATTCCCTCTGCTGAGCGCCGCTGTCATCTTTGCTGCTGAGGAGGGGGTCCCTGTGCTGCTGCTGCTCACCTTGCTGGACCTGCGGGGAAAAGAAAAAAGAACTCTGTGAGAGAACTCGGTGGAGCTGTTTCGGGTGGTGCGGGGGCTGGTCAGTCCGGGCTCCCTCCGCCTGGATGGGGACTTGTCCCAGGCCCGCTGTGAGGAGTTTGTCATCTACTTTGCAGACAAGAATGCTCGGATTCAGAGCTACTTGGATGCTGGATTAGGGGAAGGAGGGGGAAAGCGCGAGGGGATGGAGGCCCCGTCCGGTCCAGCTTTATAAGGGGAGTTTCAGGAAGTGACGCCGGCCGATGTGGTGGATGTCTTGGGGTCTATGAGGGCCACCTGTTGTGAACTCGACCCATGCCCGTCCTGGTTGGCGAAAGCCTCCAGGGAGACGTTGAAGACGGTGCTGGCGAGGGTGGTGAATGCGTCCTTGCAGCAGGGGAGGTTGTCGCCTAGCCTCAAGGAGGCTGTAGTGCATCCCCTGCTGAAGAAACCATCCTTGGACGTGGATGAACTCACCAGTTACCGACCTGTCTCTAACCTTCCCTTTTTAGGGAAGGTTATTGAATGGGCAGTGGCACTCCAGCTCCAGGTGCATCTAGATAGCATCGGTTTCCTGGACCCGTTTCAATCTGGGTTCCATCCCGGCTATGGCACTGAGACGGCCTTGGTGGCCTTGGTCGATGACCTCCGCCAGGAGATGGACGCAGGATGTTCAACATTTCTCATCCTGCTAGATCTCTCGGCCGCTTTTGATACCATGGACCATGGGCAGCTGTTGAGATGGCTGCATGACCTGGGAGGTTTGGACAGGACTGTTCTTGAATGGTTCCGCTCATTTCTCTCGGGAAGAAGCCAGCGGGTGGTGCTGGGGGAGGAGACATCTTGCCCCCATGCTTTATCCTGCAGCATTCCGCAGGGTTCTATTCTGTCTCCATTATTATTTAATGTATATATGCAGCCCTTGGCGGAGGTCATGAGAGGATTCAGGGTGCGATGTCACCAACATGCTGATGATACTCAGCTGTACCTCTCTTTTTCAACTGACCCAGACCCTGCTGTCTCGCTGCTGTCCCAGTGTTTGGAGGCCGTGGCGGAATGGATGTGGCAGAGCAGACTGAAGCTCAACCCCGATAACATGGAGGTGATGTTTGTGGGGAGAGCAAGGGAGGTAGTGACCCCCCTGAGTGTGTGGGTTCGCCCTCCCATAGCCCAGCAGGTCTGGAGTCTTGGGGTGGTGCTGGACGCAGAGCTCCGCCTGGAGTGGCAGGTGGAGGTAATTGCGAAGACGGCTTTCCACCAGTTGCACCTGGTGCAAAGGCTGCATCCATACGTCTCCGATCTGGACCTGGCCTCCCTCATACATGCCTTCATCACCTTGAGGGCTGGACTACTGCAATGCGCGCTACGTGGGGCTTCCCTTGTGCCTGGTTCAGAGGCTGCAGCTGGTGCAGAATGCAGCCGCCCGTCTCCTTATGGGGATGGGTTGCCGGGAGCACATTACACCTGTGCTCCGGGCTCTGCACTGGTTGCCAATAGCGTGCCGAGCCAGGTTCAAGGTTTTGGTGTTGATCTATAAAGCCCTGCACGGTCTGGGTCCCTCATACCTCAGGGACCGCCTTGCCTTCCGTGCCCCAGAGCAGCTTTGGTCTGTCGGGGGTACCTTCTTGGAGGTCCCCCATGTTAAACTGGGGGCCACAATGGAGAGGGCATTCTCGGTGGCTGGGCCGCGCCTTTGGAACTCCCTTCCAGAGGAAGTCTGCCTGGCCCCAAGTCTGTTGACTTTCCGGCGAAGTTGTAAAACCTGGCTGTTCGCCCAGGCCTTTGGGGAGGGTGGGAGGGTGGGGTAGGGTTTTAGCTCCCCCACCTTATTTATTATTTATTATTTATTGTTTTAATTGAGTTCCCAGGCCCTGTTTTAATATAGGATTGTTATATTGTTGATTGTTTTAAATTGTTTTTATGTATTATATATGTTTTATTGTTGGAAGCCGCCCTGAGCTGTTTGCAGGAGGGGTGGTTTAAAAATCTATTAAATAAATAAATAAATAAATAAATATTCATACAGAAAACCAAATCCCTCACCAGCATCCTGATCTGATCACAGACTTTACAGCTCAGATTCTTCATATCCACAAAATTACCTTGTATGGGTGTGATTACTGGAGGTTAAATTTAAACTCTGCACAGTATTAATAAATATGTGTTCCCAGGTTTCAGTAAGGCTGCTTTTAGATGTGCCCTGGGGGGGTCACGGATTAAAATAATCCACCAGAGAAAAGTCATGCGGGCGACTTTTAGACAAGACGTCACCCACGAAAACCGCTGCTCACACATTTGTAAGCAGCATTTTAATTTAAAATTTAATTTTAATTTAAGATGCAGCTTGTAAAGAATGCGTGAGCTGCAGTTTTTGAGGGCGGTGTCTCATCTAAAAGCCGCCCACACAATTTTTCTCTGGAGGATTATTTAAATCCGTGACCTCCAGGGCACGTCTAAAAGCGGCCTAGGCCTCAGGCAAGAACTTATCAGAAAGGAAACATTTTTGTAGTTCTCTAATCCTGTTTAACAGCTCTCTCTTTTACCTTAGCCAAAGATCTATCAGCTTTGTTAAACACCTCATCCTGGTTATGAAAGAATTCCACTCATCCTGTCAGAGAGGAGGAAGAACACCATGGAATCATGAACAATGCAGCAGCTTGAATTGAAAAAAGAATATTGAATACATGCAGCAATCAATTGATAAGATGAGGAGCACAAGAATTATCCCCCCCCCCAAAAAAAAACCCACGCACCCTTTGCTGAGCAAATTCTGGCAGCAGGTTGGATAAAACTGTGATCTACCTTCACATGTTATATAAGCAGAGAAAAAAGTGCTAAGTTTATGAATTAATTATTCACTGAAAAATTTTTGTGGAGTTAAAAGTTCAGTTTCCTTCAAGGGTAGAGATTTCTTTGCTCTTTCTGGACCACTTCTGTTTTAGTATAATGCAGCCTATGGGCTGGGATAAGAGGCTGAGGGAAGATGCTCAGGTCAGGGAAAGAGAAAGGAAAGGCTGGCGAAGGAAGAGAGGGGTTGAAGAAGCATGCTCAGGGGAAGGAACTGGAAGCAAAAGTGAGGGTGAGCATTGAGGGGAAGGTGCTGAAATATGTGCTCATGATACGGGCTTCTGGATCTGTGGACCAGTTCCTTAAAGTGGAAAGAATTAGGATCATATTCAGCCCATGGGCCTTAGATTGTCAGCTCTTTCTTACTTGGAAATGCTGAAAAACAACACTCTGAGGTCAGATACCAAAAATTAGAGAGGAGAAATATTGTTTTGTGCTTCAAAGAGGGAAACACCCAAGTTCTGATCTTGCAAACACATACGCATGTGTTTAAATTCAAATATGTGACAAGACCCCTTGTCTTGTGTGCTCACACTCATACTGTGATGGGTTATACCTAGAAGGTAAAGGGCAAGTGAAAATAACCATAAGACCCTGTGTGTGTGTGTGTGTGTGTGTGTGTGTTTGTACTGCATTACTGTTCAATTCTGTCTAATAGTCAATGTGCTGTATGTACAGGGCTCTGGGTATATGTAAGATGATTGTACTGGATCTTTAAAGCCCAGATGTATGTAAAAGGGTGAACTGGCTCCTTAAGATGAAACTGCAGGTTGTTAGCCCCACCCATCACTGAGACATAAGGAGTCCGTCATGTCTGAGAAAGGCAGTCTCCACCTGGCTCGAGATGGGTGAAGACCTCCAAGAGACTTCTATGGCCAAGAATCACTCTCTTGGGTGCTGAATCTTTACCACAAGGCAGAGGAGTTACTGCAGGTCTGGGTGAGACTGCGAGACAGAGATTCTCTGAGGCAATCCTTTGCAGACGGTGTAAGATACAGCTGGAGATTTTCTCAGGCTCAGCAAGGACTGAATCAGAGACTTAAAGTAAGTCTGTTGGGCTGAAGGGGAGATACTGATAAGGTCTTGTGATGTATTGTTGTTAGGTGGGCCTGGAAGCCCTTTAGGCTTAGGAGGCTACAGAACTGACAATTGCTCAGCCTTCCTATGATGGACTAAAGTCAGCCAGTAAATCCAGTTGTGGTGTATTGTGAATAAAAGGGATTCACCATGTTTGCACCTTTACATGTTGGATGCCCAGAGTATTTTATTTATTGGAATCTGACAGAGAATAGTCCATGGGACTGGCAAACGGGTCCAAATATAAATTAAAGGCAATCAGGCCTTGTCCCCGTCCTCAGAATACATGCCAGACATGAGTGATGGAGGAAGAGAAAAAAAGGGGTGGCTGCTGGAAGCCCTTACCCAAAGAATTTACGGGGGAAAGGGGAGGTTGACCAGCATTGGGAGCTTTCCCATTCCTCAGATGAGGATCCTCCAATGGAGATGGTGGCTTTGTTTTGGTGGCTGGTAATCCAGCAGGCAGATGTCAAATGCACTCCCAGGCATCTCTGCTCGTCCCGCTGTGCTCCCAGTGGCCCATCCCCATAAGGAGACAGGTCGCCACATTCTGCACCAGCTACAGTCTCCGTACCGTCACCATGGCTATCCCCACATAGAGCATGTTACAATAGTCCAGTCTTGAGGAGATGAAGGTATGGATGATAGTGGTTAGGTCAACGTCAGAGACGTACAGCCGAAGTCACCACACCAGATGTAACTGGCGACACGTCCCTCAGCAACAGCGGGACGAGCAGAGATGCCTGGGAGTGCCGGTAGGAGCAGTCTAAGCAAGAGTCGCAGTAGCATCAGGACTGGGTTCGAGTGCTACAGGAACTTTGCAAGGTCTGCGGGCACACAGTTTTTCCTTGGAAAACTCCTGAGCATCAACCGTCAACTCCCAGTGATGATGTGGATGCATATTTGGCTACATTTGAGTGCAATAGTCCAAGCTTGTAAACAGCCTGATGTTCATTGGGAATTTTGACTGACTCCTTATTTGACAGGTAAAGCCCAACATGTTTATAGGAACTTGGATGCCTGAAAATCCCAGGACTATAAAAAGGTAAAGATTATTAAGGATCCTGTACACCCTCCCAGTATGCCCTCAATGGAGATGCATGAGGTTCCAACATGAGTGGGAGTGCATGTGGGCATGGGCACGTGATCTGTGGGGATGGGATCAGCTCCAATGCAAATAGCAGACATTATGATCCAAGAACAGTTCATAACTATATTGCTCCAGGACTTGCAGACTTGGGTAAGGGAGCATAACCCCAAGGCTCTAGAAAAAGCAATTCCATTGCCAGATTATGTCCAGGGTCAGCAAATGGTGGAACCTTCTCGGCCCCACCTACCACCTAAAACAAGCAGGTCAGTGAAAAAACAGAGAGAGGGAGTGAATGTAGGAAGGGAACCCTTAGTGGGTAAGAATGTTACTGATGTGGCCAGTTGGGTAATTTCAAATGGGATTGCCCTAATTCCAAGGCATCAGTGAAAGAATACAGTAGGACAGTATTTGATGAAGTTAGTGGTCCCCATGATAGTGGCTGGGAATGGGGTACAGCGTTTGCTGGATTCAGGGAGTCATCAAACCCTGGTCTGGAAGTCACTTCTTGGGAACTTTGTACCTTTGGGTGTGATTCAGGTGTCTTGTATGCATGGAGATACCATGACAAAGCCAGGGACAGATCTCCACACTGCCACACATACATAGGCTAAAGTCACACAAGACAGAGCCAGACACATTCCCCGTCTACCCCAGGGAGGGCAAACACAGTCACCACAGTTTGGGCCAATGGGGAGAGCAGTCCAAACGATCTGCTCCCCTGAGGGGAAACTGGGTAGGTAGGCTGCCGTGACAAGTCCTGCAATGTCCTAGGGTGGGGTCCTGGGGTGGGCTGTGGAGCTGTCCACATGGGCGGGTGCCCGTCCTGCTCCTGCCCCACCCACCACCCTGGCCTGCCCACTATCCTTCCCCCTGCCATTATGTGAATGTACAGTAATGGCAAACTACACCCGCTGCTCTATACACTTCCCGAATTACAGGGGGACATGGGTCCCGCAGCATCCCTGCCTTTTTTGATGCCCTCCTAAGCTACTGGTTTTAGAAGGCTATAGGGACAGCATGATTTCATGGAGGGCCCCCCTATCTTTTTCCTTATAATTCAAGCTCTGACTCTATGGTGGTGGAAGACCTCACCAAACGTCATGGCTGCACCGGACCAGCTGGATGAGAGGTGGCCCATTACCCCATATTGGTCTTCTCTAGTGAACACGATGCTTAGCAGCCATCTGCATATGCTCAGAACAGACTTCGCTTTTCCAAAATAATGACAATGTGGCCCCTGCAATCTTGGAAAAGGACTGTTCATGTGTAGAACTGCCGCAGCAGCCATTTTGCACATGTGTAGAGTGTTTTTATTTTATTTTTAGAATCTCTCAAGAATGGGTCAAGAATCAGCTGATTCTTGACTTGCTCTTATTTTTGGAAATGTTGTTGTTACCCTGTTTCATTATGAGATTTTCAAGATTACCGAGAATGAGGTTCCGACCTAGTCAGCTGCATTGTGAGCCAATGTGTGATAAGGTGGTCCATTGTGGGATAACGTCTTGTGTTGTCTTATCCATAAAAACACACAAAAGTGTTTTTCTGAATCAGGACCTTAGTTCCAACAGAAAAGGATATGCAGTGCAACCCTCATTTGCACAGGTATGTGAGGGGGTTCCACATGCATACATTTCATGTTATAGTGCTGTACTAGATTTAAGTGGGTGCCAAATCCTCCAATGAGATGTATTATTGCCCATTTTCCATTCTCTCTGGCACAAGTTGCCCTCCAAAAGCTAGCACAGCTCTTCCTCATGGTCAGGACCTATGTGCCTGCTGACCACTTATATGTATACTCCATGTACAGAGGTATGTTCATGTTGCATTCCATGTTCTCAAATTACAGGCAGCAACCCGCTGACTGCAGTTATGCTGCACAATGACTGAAGATTTGGCACTCACTTAGGTCTAGCAGGATAATTCATTGAGCAACGTAAGTACAGACAACCCTGGATGAATGAGGGTTGCACCCATGATTGATTATAGTTATTTTTATTTTATTTTTATTTTTCTATTGTTTACCCCACCCTTCTTGCAAAAACAACTCAGGTTGGCTTAGAATCATATGAATATAAACCAGTTAATTTCAATAAAAATATATAAATACAAAAATATATTTTAAAACCCCACATAAACACTAGACAATAAAAACGAATCTGATCTGTGCATAAAAATAAAAATCCCCTCCTCCCAACTCATTTAACACCCCCCACACCCTCATGCCTGGCAGAAGAGCTGGGTCTTACAGTTTCATCAAACCTCCACCAGAAGGGAATTCCAGAACGACAGCACAGCTGCCAAGAATGCCTTCCTGTCCGTCTGAACCCGCAGGACCTCCAGGAGGGCACTTCCAGATGACTACAGGTGCTGCCCAGGGGGTGTTAGAGTGCAGCCTTGAAGTCCTGGCTACTGGGCTGGGTGACAATGGTTTTTCCCCTATGCCACAACCTTATCTGTGTGAGTGTAGATCTTTCCTTGTGTTTTCTGTTCTCTCTCTGTCTCTTGTTCTGTCGTTGGCCACACCCACCAACTTCCCTATTGACTCCCAGCCGTATACAAGGTGTGCTGGAACCTGAGGAAGTTGGCTGGGCTTCTGTTGTTTTTCCTGTTGCCATTGTGGATTGACTTCATTTGCTGCCAGGTTGTGCCTTTCTGTGTCTTCTTTCTGTATTCCTTAGGTGTGCTCCTCTTTCCCTTATCTGCTTGTCCCCTTTCCCCTCTTCCTCTCAAGTGGTAGACTATGTTCCTTGGTCCCTGATATCTCTCTACTGGTCCCTTTTCTCTGTAGTGCACCTGATCTCTAATAGCAATAGCTTGTTCCTTCCATGTTCTCCTCCTAGTTCCTATCAGACCTCTGCTAAGCCTTAGTTTTTCTCTGATCTTACCCATTGCTTCTTGGTTCCATGCTAGGCTCCTATTTCCCCAATCTATCCTTTAGTTCCCCTCCTTGCTCAGGGTCTGGTTTCCCCTATAGTTGTGTATTATTCCTTGTTATGTTACCTTCCTTGTTACGGACCTAGTTCCTGTACAGCTGTGTATGGCCATGTTCCCCTCCTCCCTAAATGCCTGATTCTCCTTACAGTGGTGTGTTCCCCTATGCTGTGTTTCCTTCCCTGCTATGCCCCTGATTCCTTGTGCTGTTGTGCGTCACCATAGTTAGTACCTTGCTACTCCCTGTTTGGCCTGTTTGGCTTTCCTCTCTCTGATTGGATAGTCTTCTATCCCTGTTCGTTGCCCTGATTGGTATCTAATTCCTTCTGTTGACCTCTTAGCCTCACTATAACAACTTGTCTCTCCATAGCACTCCTTCCTAGTATTGTCTATTCCTTCTTATTTGTGTAGCTTCTGCCTGCACAATAGAAGTCTGTATGACGGGATCATTTCATGAGCCAGAGGATTAGAGTTCCCAATGATGAGCTCTGGTCTTAGCCTTATGACTTAATCGCCTTGATATCCTGAGGGAACTGTGACCTTGTGGCGCCTACCTTGGTTTACTATAGTGTAGCTGCAGGAACTTGGGGTTCTGCTAGTGGGTAACTCTGTGTTCTAGCTCTTCCTTCCCAATAGGTGGCACTAGCATCTTTCCCCTTGAGAACCCTGACAGTGGGTGAGGCAATCCTTCAGGTAAGCAGGGCCCGGGTTGTGTAGGGATTTAAAGGTCAAGACCAGCACCTTGAATCAGGCCTGGAAATCAGTAGGCAGCCCAATGCAATGCTTGGAGCACTGGTTGAATGTGTTCCCAGTGGCCTGTCCCAATAAGCAGACAGCCGCCCCATTTTGCATCAGCTGCAACTTCCAAACTGTCACCATGGGCAGCCCCACGTAGAGCTCTTTGCAATATTCCAGTCTTGAGATGATAAATGCATGGATGATAAGTGGTGAGATTGGAGTCTGAGACATATGGGTGGAGTCTCCTCACCAGATGTAATTGGTGGAAGATGCTCCTGGCCACAGCTGACACCTGGGAATCCAAGTGCAGCTGCGTGTCCAGGAGCACCCCCAGGCTCTGCACAGATGAAATCAATGGAGGGTGGACACCCCCAATAATGGGGATGTCCCACTCCCCCAGGCCCCCGACTTCGCCTGCTAGCATCACCTCTGTCTTATCGGGATTGAGCTCCAATCGGCTTGACCTCATCAAGTCCCCCATAGCAGCCAAACACCAGGACAGCAACGAGACAGCAGGGCCTGGGTCTGATGAAAATGACAAATATCACTGGGCATCATCCACATATTGATGACAGCGAAACCCCAGCTGTACACGACCTCCGCTAGTGGCTTCATATACACGTTGAACAAGAGAGGGGACAGAATAGAACCCTGCAGGACCCCACACAGGAAGCCCCCAAAGGATGATGTACAGTCCCGTAACACCACTCGTTGAGATCTATCGATGAGGTAAGAGTAGAATCCTTCCAAAACAGTCCCACCCACCCCCACCAGGTCCCGCAAGCATGTCACCAGCAATTCATGGTTCATGGTATTAAAAGCCGCTGATAGATCTAATAGAACGAGCAGGGTCCTATGACCCATATCCAGTTCTACTAGGAGGTCATCAACCAAGGCCACAAGCTCTGTTTCAGTGCTGTAACCCGTGTGAAAGCCAGACTGTGTGGGATCAAGAAAAATTATGCCATCCAAATGCACCTGGAGCAGCTGAGCCACTAACCATTCAATAACCTTCCCTAAAAAGGGAAGGTTAGAGACAGGTCGGTAACTCACTGGGGCATCAACGTCAAGTGATGGTTTTTTGAGGAGAGTCCAGACCACAGCTTCCTCGAGTTCCTAGTGTAAGGCTGCAATAAAACATCCCTTCTGTTTTCACAGAACAGTTCCCTAAAGACAGATTGACTGTCAAAATTTTGATCGGACTGGGGCCAACCATACTGCGCATGCACAAATGGCACTGGTTGTACTGCACATGCACAAAATGGGACCGACCATCATATCATGGTGCACAAAATGGCAGCAGCCATAAGCAAAATGGTGTCACTAGTGTCAGTCAGCATCATGTTCCACATACTCAGTATGGTGAGCATGTTTTAATTCTGTTCCAGCAAATCAAGTTGATTTATTTTAATTTTTAAATAAAAAATCATTTGTTTTAATTTTTTTAATTTAAGCTTTCATTTTTAATTTAATTTTTAATTAATTTTAAGTTTAAAATAAAAATCATTGGGCTTAATTATTCCTGTAAAGGATTGAAACGACAGCATCCCTAAGAAACAGAATCTGGTTGGAAGCAAAGTTCAGCCTTTACTAAGGTGAAGTAATGTTTATAATCCTCAAAATGAATAAAATCATGGGGTACAGAGAGGCAAGCTCTAAGGACTCAAAAAGGATGAGATGGCTCCTAAAATCAGAAAATTCATTTAAAAATAAGATTTTTTAAATGACTTTAGTTTTGTTTTGTTTTTCATTTTTTAGATGACACATTTCAAAACTTTCCCCTACTGTTGTGTGGAACAGAAACATACTTTATATAAATAAATAAATAAATAAATAAATAAACCAATGAACTGAAATTCTTAAGATCTTAGCCATTGGAGCTTTGAGGATACACCTAAAAATCACCAGACTCATGATAAAATTTTAAAAGCTGACAATACTAGGGCTATCTCAAAGGAGCTGACATTCTAATGTGATAAAAGCTAATTTCTGTCTGAGGACAAAGAAGGTATGAAGTTATCAAGTCAGCTCTTTAAAAAGAGCCATGTCTTCGAAGTCCCGCTGCTGACAATCAGAAGTTTATATAGACTATGGGTAATTTCAGATGTGAAATCACCACGGTCCGGGGTCTGTTTCGATCCCCAGACAGGAATCAGGCCGTCCGTCCTTTAGTTGCCAGTCTGATTCCCGGTGGGGGTTGGGGATGGGGTGGGGCTGCACAGCATGACATGTGGCCGCACATCCCCATCCCCCGTGCTCCTTTGGCCGCCCATCCTCCAGGAGACGGGCGGGCGCAGTGGCCAATCTGACTGCTGCGCCTAACCCTGTTCCGGGGTCTGGACCACGATATGGGATCGGCCAAGGTAACAGATGTTACCTTTGGCCGATTCCGCCCTGTGGTCCAGCGAACCACATTTTCAGACCTCCGGGCGGCCAGAGGTCCAAAAGCGTGGTCAAAGAGATTCCCACCAGGGGTTTACTGGGGTGTACATCTGGAGGGAACCTGTTTGGGTAATTTTAGACGTTATGCTACCGCGGCCAACAAAGGGGGTTCACTGTGCTTGACCGTGATAGTGTAACGTCTGAAATTACCCTATGGTTTGGGGACGAGACATGTCCTCCAAAGCTCAGAGTACAGGGAACTAAAATTAAGGAGGGAACTGCTTTCTTCTGGCATCTGAGTTTCCTACTTTCCTGGAAGCAGAACAAGAGGACAGACAGATCCACTGTCATTTTGGGGGGTCAGGAAGCATGTATTGTAGAGTTAGCTTTCTGTTAATAACACACAGCAGAAGTTTCTTCAAAACAGAACTTTACTGAGAGCTCAGAAGACATGCTTTCATACTGTACAGACTGCATGGGACAAGAATGGAGGACAGAGAGAGGAGAAGAGAGGAGACAAGGAGGAAAAAAAACCTGTTTCATCCCCTGACCCTCCCCCTACTGGACAATCCCCATATTAAGCTTTCAGGGCTTGCAATGGGCTTTTACTTGTGACTGTTGCACAATCCAACACCCCTTCTCAATAGTCACTAGTCAAACCCACTAGGTTCATTCTTCTTAATAGCTTGCGATAGTGTTCCCCTGCTAGTGCCTTTGTGAACATATCCGCTGTCGTATGCTTGACTTGCATCCCTCTTCTGGCAGCTATGCTTAGCAATGTTGTGACTGTAGTGTGCTTAACTACAGGTGCAAATTTTTCATCGTAGTCTTCTCCGTACTTCTGGGAGTATCCTTTCATGACAAGTCGGGCCTTGCACTGATCAATATTTCCCTGTGCATTGCACTTTATTTTAAATGTCCGTTTACAAGCTATAGTCTTTCTCCCTGCGGGCAGTAGAGTAAGTGTCCATGTCACATTGTCCTGCATGGACATTATTTCTTCTTCAGCCGCTCTTACCCATTTTTCTGCTTCTCCTTCTGACATCTGTGAGATGTCCTCCCAGGATGCTGGCTCTGACAATTTACTGGTGCTGACTTTGTAGGACAGATGAGTGGGAGGAATGCCTTTGTTAGACGTCGTTGACTGCCTTGGCTGAGCATCAACAGCTGGCTGTGTCTGTTCCTGCACTTCTGTTATCTTTGTGACAATTTCAACTATTTGCTCAGAGGATTGCTCCCTTTCACTGGTTTTGTCCATGGTTGATTGTTCTCATTTGCCTGGACCTTGGAGAGTCATCACACTGTCGTTTGAGTTTTCCACAAAGATCACACTATTACTAATGATTATTCTATGTGTGTGTGGATCCAGGATCCTGTAACCTTTGGAATGATCACTGTATCCTACAAGGATGCCTTCCACTGCTCTGTTTTGCAGTTTTATACATTTCTCCTCTGGGATATATACATAAGTCTTACTTCCAAATACTCTGATGTGGCCCACACTAGGTTTTTGACCATGCCACAGTTCATATGGAGTTTTCCTCACTGTTCTAGAATACAGCCAATTTTGTAGGTAGGTAGCAGCAACTGCTGCTTTGCCTCAGTATCTTTCTGGTAGTCCAGAGTCTGTTAACATGCATCTAACCATTTCGGTTAGCATTCTGTTTTTCCTTTCAGCTGTTCCATTCTTCTTGGGTGTATATGGCACTGTCTTTTGGTGCTCAGTTCCATGGAATCTCAGGAAGTCATCTACTTCCTTTCCTGTGAACTCACCCCCATTGTCAGTCTGCAGTGTCTTTGGTCTGTGCTGGAACTTGTTGCTCATCATGGTCACATAGTCCTGAAGTTTGTCGAATACTTCATCTTTACTCTTCATGATGTACGTGATTGTGTACCTTGAATAGTCATCAATGAAAGTTGCCATATACCAGTTGCCTCCTGGCATGGGAACCTTCATTGGGCCACAGATGTAGGTGTGTACAAGATCAAGCGGTTTTGTGGCTCTATTGTGACTCTTCTTAGGAAGCGTAGCCCTCGTGGCTTTGACTTTGATGCATCAGTCACATTTCATGATCACAGGACATGTTTATACCTTGAGGACTTTGGTCAACTGCTGTCTGTGCATTTCCTTGATGATATCTGGGTGTCTATGTACCATGCGTCTATGCCACAGTCATAGTGGATACAGTCATCATGTGGCTTGTACGCAGTGAGCTTCGCCTGTTCTTTCACTGTGCTCAGATGGTCCAGGTGATCATCTGCAGTGGCTCTGGCCAGTACGTTTGTCCCACTTTGAATTGTGCATTCATCTCCTTGGAAATGGATGGTGAGTCCCCTCACTGCCAGGCGCCTCACAGACAGGAGTCCCCCTTCTAAGTTGGGCACATAGAGCACATCTTCCAGTGTCCCTCCCTGTGATTGATTGCAGTACAGGAATCCTTCTCCAATTCCTTCCATGTTGATGCTTCCCCCATCTGGAAGGTAGATTCTTTTTTTTACTGCTCAGATCCAGTCCTGTGAAGAATTCTTTATTGCTAGTCATGTGGCTCATTGCCCGGAGTCTACACACCAAATTTGGGATGAGCTGTCTTGCATTGCTCTGAAGCACCCACCTCATTGTTGAGCGACTGTGTTGCTGATTGTGACTTTAGTCCTCTGCTTAGGTGTTCGTGGAAACAGTTTCTGCTCTTCTGCTTTCCATATATAGTAGTCTTTCTTTAAATGCTCCTTCTTTTTGCATCTAAAGTTTACTCTGGTTTCCCTTTTAGGAGTTTTGTCTGAGGTTTTCAGTGCAGTCTCATTACCATGCTTATTAATTATGAATTATTAATTATTAAAATTATTATTTTATTTATATAGCACCAGCAATGTACCTGGCACTTTACAAAGAATAAGATAGACACGGTCTATCTAAAGACAGGGGGTGGGGAGACAGTGAAGGGGGAACAGAGTAAGAGACAAGGGATGCAACATTCATGAGGATGCAAAAGCTCAGGTACACGTTCTTGACTTGGTTGCAGTAAGCTGGGAGTTCACAGATAGCAGGTGGGGGATAATCCTGGGTGGGAATGGTTAGCAGGAGTTAGGAAGGGTGGAGCGGAAGAGGTGGGTTTTGAGGAGGGACTTGAAGGGGTGGAGAGTGGGAGCCAGGTGGATGAGGGCAGGGAGGGAGTTCCAGTCATGCGGGGCAGTGAGGGAGAAGGGATGAAGGTGGTTGTGGGAGCAAGGGAGGCGTAGGAGGGTGAGGGAGGGGATGGAGGAGAAATGGAGGCCTCGAGCAAGGGTTCAGAGGGAGTTCAAGACAGAGAGGTTGGGGAGCGAGGTTGTGAAGGGCTTTGTAGGTGAGTTCAAGGAGCTGTTGCAGAATGCGCTCAGGAAGAGGGAGCCAGTGGAGAGAGGAGAGGACTCGGAGAGGCTGCACGTGGTCTGAGCAATGGGCTAGGTGGATGATCCTGGCAGCAGAGTTTTGAACAGAGCTAAGGGAAGAAAGGTGAGAGCGGTGAAGGCCAGCGAGGAGGAGGTTACAATAGTCGAGGCGTGAGATGACTAGGCTGTGGATGAGAGTTTTGGCAGAGGAGACAGACAGAAAAGGGTGGTTCTTGGCAATGTTGTGGAGGGAGAAGCAGCAGGATTTTGCCACGGAGTCAATATAGGGTTTGAACGTGAGGTGCGAGTCAAAGATGAAGCCCAAGCTGCGGGCTTGGGGGACAGGGAGAATGGAGACCTCATCAATAGTAATTGACAGGGAAGAGGGAAAGGAAGGATTGGGAGGGAAGATCAGGAGTTCAGTTTTAGTCATGTTCAGTTTGAGTTGGCATTGAGACATCCAGGCGGAGATATCAGAAAGACAGTTGGTGAGATGAGCTGGAACAGAGAGGGAGAGGTAAGGAGTGGAGAGATAGAGTTGAGTGTCATCAGCATATAGGTGGTATTGGAAGCCATGGGAGGCAATGAGTGTGCCTAGGGACTGGGTATAGATAGAGAAGAGGAGAGGGACAAGGACAGAACCTTGGGGAAACTCAACCGAGAGGGGTAGGGAGGAGGAGGGGGAGGAGTTAGGAAGAGATACATTGAAGGAGCGGTTAGAGAGGTAGGAGGAAAACCAGTAGAGGACAGAGTCCCAGAATCCCAGGGAGTGGAGCGAATTTGATCATTCTGCAGGTTCTCCTTTCTGCTCTGGAATTCATCCGCAAGTCTACCTTTAACAAATTCCAGCTTCAGTTCATCCTCTGGCCTTGTCTCCAGGACATTGATGAGGGCACTGTAAGATTCAGGCAGGCTTCATAGGAGTAGGGCTACCACATAGCTGTCCTTTATATCTTCTCCAATGCCACACAGCTGTGCCACTACTTCCAATATGGCATTTATATGCTCCTGCATTTCACTTTCCTTGCCAAGCCTCATTTTGTATAGTTTCCTCAGTAGAAAAAGTTTGCTATTCAGGCTAGTACTCTCATGCACATTTTGCAATGTAATCCACATGCCTCTTGTTGTGGTTTCGCTTCTTATATGGATTAGCTGGTCATCTTCGACCAATAAACTTATTTAGCATTTGCTAACCTGTCCTTTTTATCCCATTCCTCGTGATTTGCTGCTGGTCTGTTCATGGTAATCACTAGGGCTGGGAATTCCGGATCTTCCGGTATCTGATACTGCCGGTATTTGGTGTACCGGCAGTATCGGATTAATCCCAGTAATCCGGGGTAATTTATGGATTACCTGTACCAGATTTTTTACATTGCGGCCATTCAAATGAATGGCTGCAATGTAAAAAAAACACACCAAAAAACCCCACTTTCCCTCCCCAGTCCAGGCTGCATGGGTGGAAGGGGGGACACCCTCCACCCACCCTGCCCAGCCTGGATTTAAAAAAAAATAATTCCCCCTGAAGTACCTGCTAGTGTGGGCTCCAGGCCGCTGCCGGCGACCCAGAGCCCGCACAAGCAGGTAGGTAGGACTAGGTATAGGTACTAGTACTGTACTAGGGTGATCCCGGGGTTGGGGTGGTGGTTTAACACCCCTCCACCCCAGGGATCACCCTACCTCCCCACCCAGGGATCGCCTACCTTGTGCTCTGGGCGGCGGCAGCAGCAGCGGTCCGGGGGCTTCAGCGCTGGCTGTGGCTGCTGGCTTCAGCGCTACTAGGCCTTCTGGGGAAACCCAGAATTCACTGGAAGGCCTAGTAGCGCTGAAGCCGGCAGCCACAGCCAGCGCTGAAGCCTTCGGACCGCCGCCGCCGCCACCCGGAGTCCAAGGTAGGTGATCCCTGGGTGGGGAGATAGGGTGATCCCTGGGTTGGGGGGTGTTAAACCACCCCCACCCCAGGGATCACCCTAGTACCTGCTGATGCGGGATCCAGGTTGACGGCGGTGGCCCGGAGCCCGCACTAGTAGGGAGTGGGACTTAATTTTTTTTTTTTTATCCANAGGGGGAACAGAGTAAGAGACAAGGGATGCAACATTCATGAGGATGCAAAAGCTCAGGTACACGTTCTTGACTTGGTTGCAGTAAGCTGGGAGTTCACAGATAGCAGGTGGGGGATAATCCTGGGTGGGAATGGTTAGCAGGAGTTAGGAAGGGTGGAGCGGAAGAGGTGGGTTTTGAGGAGGGACTTGAAGGGGTGGAGAGTGGGAGCCAGGTGGATGAGGGCAGGGAGGGAGTTCCAGTCATGCGGGGCAGTGAGGGAGAAGGGATGAAGGTGGTTGTGGGAGCAAGGGAGGCGTAGGAGGGTGAGGGAGGGGATGGAGGAGAAATGGAGGCCTCGAGCAAGGGTTCAGAGGGAGTTCAAGACAGAGAGGTTGGGGAGCGAGGTTGTGAAGGGCTTTGTAGGTGAGTTCAAGGAGCTGTTGCAGAATGCGCTCAGGAAGAGGGAGCCAGTGGAGAGAGGAGAGGACTCGGAGAGGCTGCACGTGGTCTGAGCAATGGGCTAGGTGGATGATCCTGGCAGCAGAGTTTTGAACAGAGCTAAGGGAAGAAAGGTGAGAGCGGTGAAGGCCAGCGAGGAGGAGGTTACAATAGTCGAGGCGTGAGATGACTAGGCTGTGGATGAGAGTTTTGGCAGAGGAGACAGACAGAAAAGGGTGGTTCTTGGCAATGTTGTGGAGGGAGAAGCAGCAGGATTTTGCCACGGAGTCAATATAGGGTTTGAACGTGAGGTGCGAGTCAAAGATGAAGCCCAAGCTGCGGGCTTGGGGGACAGGGAGAATGGAGACCTCATCAATAGTAATTGACAGGGAAGAGGGAAAGGAAGGATTGGGAGGGAAGATCAGGAGTTCAGTTTTAGTCATGTTCAGTTTGAGTTGGCATTGAGACATCCAGGCGGAGATATCAGAAAGACAGTTGGTGAGATGAGCTAGAACAGAGAGGGAGAGGTAAGGAGTGGAGAGATAGAGTTGAGTGTCATCAGCATATAGGTGGTATTGGAAGCCATGGGAGGCAATGAGTGTGCCTAGGGACTGGGTATAGATAGAGAAGAGGAGAGGGACAAGGACAGAACCTTGGGGAAACTCAACCGAGAGGGGTAGGGAGGAGGAGGGGGAGGAGTTAGGAAGAGATACATTGAAGGAGCGGTTAGAGAGGTAGGAGGAAAACCAGTAGAGGACAGAGTCCCAGAATCCCAGGGAGTGGAGCGAATTTGATCATTCTGCAGGTTCTCCTTTCTGCTCTGGAATTCATCCGCAAGTCTACCTTTAACAAATTCCAGCTTCAGTTCATCCTCTGGCCTTGTCTCCAGGACATTGATGAGGGCACTGTAAGATTCAGGCAGGCTTCATAGGAGTAGGGCTACCACATAGCTGTCCTTTATATCTTCTCCAATGCCACACAGCTGTGCCACTACTTCCAATATGGCATTTATATGCTCCTGCATTTCACTTTCCTTGCCAAGCCTCATTTTGTATAGTTTCCTCAGTAGAAAAAGTTTGCTATTCAGGCTAGTACTCTCATGCACATTTTGCAATGTAATCCACATGCCTCTTGTTGTGGTTTCGCTTCTTATATGGATTAGCTGGTCATCTTCGACCAATAAACTTATTTAGCATTTGCTAACCTGTCCTTTTTATCCCATTCCTCGTGATTTGCTGCTGGTCTGTTCATGGTAATCACTAGGGCTGGGAATTCCGGATCTTCCGGTATCTGATACTGCCGGTATTTGGTGTACCGGCAGTATCGGATTAATCCCAGTAATCCGGGGTAATTTATGGATTACCTGTACCAGATTTTTTACATTGCGGCCATTCAAATGAATGGCTGCAATGTAAAAAAAACACACCAAAAAACCCCACTTTCCCTCCCCAGTCCAGGCTGCATGGGTGGAAGGGGGGACACCCTCCACCCACCCTGCCCAGCCTGGATTTAAAAAAAAATAATTCCCCCTGAAGTACCTGCTAGTGTGGGCTCCAGGCCGCTGCCGGCGACCCAGAGCCCGCACAAGCAGGTAGGTAGGACTAGGTATAGGTACTAGTACTGTACTAGGGTGATCCCGGGGTTGGGGTGGTGGTTTAACACCCCTCCACCCCAGGGATCACCCTACCTCCCCACCCAGGGATCGCCTACCTTGTGCTCTGGGCGGCGGCAGCAGCAGCGGTCCGGGGGCTTCAGCGCTGGCTGTGGCTGCTGGCTTCAGCGCTACTAGGCCTTCTGGGGAAACCCAGAATTCACTGGAAGGCCTAGTAGCGCTGAAGCCGGCAGCCACAGCCAGCGCTGAAGCCTTCGGACCGCCGCCGCCGCCACCCGGAGTCCAAGGTAGGTGATCCCTGGGTGGGGAGATAGGGTGATCCCTGGGTTGGGGGGTGTTAAACCACCCCCACCCCAGGGATCACCCTAGTACCTGCTGATGCGGGATCCAGGTTGACGGCGGTGGCCCGGAGCCCGCACTAGTAGGGAGTGGGACTTAATTTTTTTTTTTTTATCCA
>QEPC01014454.1:233665-270610 GCA_003113815.1 Sphenodon punctatus
AGGTCCCCCGTGTTAAGCGGGGGGCCACGATGGAGCGGGCATTCTCGGTGGTAGGGCCGCGGCTGTGGAACTCCCTTCCGGAGGAAGCTCGCCTGGCCCCAAGCCTTTTGACATTTCGGCGGAACTGTAAGACCTGGCTGTTTGCCCAGGCCTTAGGGAGGGAGGGTGGGGGGGTGATTTTTAATCCCCCACCGAGGTATTTATTTATTATTGGACTCTGCCCTGTTTTATTGGTATATTTTATATTTGTATTTTAAATTGTTTTAACGGTTTTATTGTTGTTAGCCGCCCCGAGCTGCATTGCAGGATGGGGAGGGATAAAAATCCATAAAATAAAATAAAATAAATAAATAAATCAATGGAACAAATCCAGTACCGGTAAACCGGTACAAATCTGGTAATCTGGGTTTTTGGAATCTGGTAACCAGTAAAACCGGGAACCGGTAATTGGCCTGATGTCCCACCCCTAGTAATCACCTCCCAAAGAACATCTTTAGACAGCAGAATTTCCACTTTAAACTTCCACAATTGGTAGTTTACATTGTTCAGCTTTCCTACTGAAAGTCTGAGCTCTAAACTGCTTGCCATACTTGCTTCCCTCCCTTTCCCTTCAGGAATTTAGGTCTTGTTACTCACAGTCATCAGGCCTCTCTGTCTGGGAATTTTCTTCCACAGTCTGCACTCCTTCTGGGCTGCTTCTAGTCTTCAGAATTGCCTTGATGATATCCTGGACCCATAACCTATTGTAGAGTTAGCTTTCTTTTCAATAACACACAGCAGATGTTTCTTCAAAACAGAAGTTTACTAAGAACTCAGAAGATATCCCTCCATACTGTACAGACTGCATGGGACAAGAATGGAAGACAGAGAGAGGAGAAGAGAGGAGACAAGGAGGGGAAAAAATCTGTTTCATCCCCTGACCCTCCCCCTACTGAACAAGCCGCATATTAAGCTTGCAGGGCTTGAAATGGACTTTTACTTGTGACTATTGCACATTCCCACAGCAGGGACTTGGGGTGGTACTCAAGGGAAAGGGCTATCTCCCCCTCATTTTCAAGTATTATTATTATTAAGGTTATCATGTTCCCCAAGGCCTTAACCTCAAAGAGATGGAACTACACTGAAAGGGGGTAGGATACAAGGTTTGGAAAATATGTGGTATGTCAGAAAGGGGTCAGGTGAATTCTGCCCCTTCCCTTCCTGACATGTCCCCAAAACTCTTGAAAAAATAATTCCTAGGTTATCCAAGTATTCCCTCCATACAGTGTGTAAAGCAGACAGGACAGTGGATTGCTGTGGCCCTATTTCCCCAAGGTATTCAAAGCACAGCTAGATTTTTTTCCAAAGGCACTGGGGACAAGGCCATGTTGGAAAGAGCAGGATCTTCTGTTTATACTGGATGTTTATAGTGTTTTATGTTTGTTGGAAGCCGCCCCGAGATGCCGTAGGCATGAGGGGGCAGAATACAAATACAATAAAATAAATAAATAAATAAATAAATAAATCTTTTGAACAGGATCTTCTGCCTCTTTCTGAGGTGACCCTTTGCCCTGATGTCATGTGACATCCTGATGCTCCAGAGGGGGCATGGCCATGTTGGAAAGAGATAGGAGAGTTCCTTTGTGCCACCCTCTCCTGATGTGGCTCCATCCCCTGCAGTATGAAGTGATGTGTTGACATTGCAAAAATGTGGCTTAATCTGAAAGGGGTGGGATACTCTTTTTACCCTGCTCACTTTTATTTATTTATTTTGCAAATTTCTACCCCGCCCCTCCTGCAACGCAGCTCGGGGCGGCTACGCAGCACTTTTGACATGGCCCCACCCCTTTCTTGGTCAAAGCTTCTGGGAAGGTGGCAGCCCTTGCTGAAGCAGGGGTAAGCTGAGCTTGCAGGCGAGGCCTGATGCCACTAGAGCAGCTGTGGAGACAGGAATACTGAGGTGATGGCTGCTGCTGCTGCTGTTGCTTGGAGATGTCAGTTCTTCCCCTAACCCTGAGCCTTGCTGTAGGTAGGAGCTTTGTGGGGTCACTGCTGCAGAATTGGGGCTTTGAATTTCAGTTTTTTTATGCCAGGATTCTTGATTTCTGCTCTGGTCAGCAGCTTGCTTAGCACAACATAAACAAATGTGCTGTTAATTTATTTAGTTTCCAGCACATTTTTTCTAGAGTCGTAGAGAGTTTTGCCCGGTTCACTCTTAACATGCTGCCTGCTTATTCAGAAATGGAGAGTTTTTAATTCAAGAACGCTTGCCTTCTTGTGCTAAAAATAGTTACACTCCATGTGGCTTTCCACAATGTGCTTTTTAGGCTGTCGGCTGTTTAGTGTTTTTGGCTCTATTGTGTGTGCAAGTGCCTATGAAAGAGTGCACAAAGGCGCGGCTGCCTCTACAACAACATTCTCCTCCGTATGTACAGTTTTCAATTGTTCTTAATGCAACAGTGGGAAGTCAGCAGCTCCCACAGATGAACCAGAGGTTTTATTGAAGTTACCACTGAGGTCTATTATGTGAAGGTTTTTTTTCCCCCTCTTTATAGTTTTAATCTGCACCTCCACTTCAAATCTCCAGGTAACATTTTGCTGCCTTTATCATCCTTCTGTTTGTGTGCCTCCTGGGCTTTGCAGAGACTCCAATCTTTTCCTTGGAGAGGTTTTGTTATCGCTCAAAAGATAGCATCAGAGGCTCAGGCATATTTTAGCTCCTTTGAAAATGCATTTTTGTCAGCCCCCTGAATATCCCTGGCTGAATGGAAGAACAGCTCAGTAAGCCTCACCCAGTGATTGCATTCACTGGTAGCCCTTTGTTTGCACTGTATCCAGTGAACAAGGCTTTCAGGAATTCATGAATGAACTATAACAGGGATAGTGCAAGAGCAGCTTTTGATTTTCAAAAGTTCCTAAAAGATTTAGATACTCAAAAGCCTATTAATTGCTAATGAGAATTGGTTATCGAAATTTCCATTATGCAGGACAAACCATCTTTTCTGTATCCTAGAGCTAGAGCTCAAACTAATAGTCTCTGTGAGTATCGGATCCTGCAAATTTGCCTGCTTTGAATTGAGTCAAACAAAAGGAATACAAAACACTCTGTGGTTTGGAAACAAACATCCATTTTGAGTGTTTTATTTTGGCTATTTTGGACATTTCATTTCAGTTATTTTGGTCACTTTGTTCTTTTGGTAACATTTTTAGCACTATTTAGCAGCACCATGCACCAAACTCTAGCACAACAGTGCTATCAAGTTAAATAATGCCAAAATAAAGTTATCAAAATACCAAACTGATTGAAATAACAGAAAAGAAATGCCTGAATAAATGGCTATGAGAATATTACTTCTGTGGTGAACAGTTATATAGATATTCAGTGGCCATCTAAAAATAAGAATAGTATTCACAGATGATGATGATGATTATGATGATGCTGATGATGGATTGATTAGGGGGGTGCACCAGAGACCCATGTCATTTTTCGTTTTCGTTTTCATGTTTTCGTTTATTAAAAACTGTTTTTGTTATGGTTAATAACAAAATTTTGTTATTCGTTATTAGTGTCATTATAGGTATGGGTATTGATTTTGAGTGATAACAAATATTTTGTTTTCAGTATCGTCTCCATTGTGAGCTGCCACCAGTGGCAGAAGTGCCAGCAGACACCTGCCCAGACTTCTCAGAAGTTGAACTCCTTCCTCTCTTTCACATTATAATGCAGTAGTAATAAGTGCACAATGACAATATGAAAAATTACTAATATGTATGTCTAACCTAAACCTAACCTAATAACTCAACTATACGCAATATATGCCTAAGTATCTTTATCAATACACTTCTATCTGCTATATGTTCTAAGTATCGATATATCCAATTCCTACCCTATAATGCTAATATATATAGTAAAAAGTCTAGTATCTATCTATCTATCTATGATTTCAGATGTGATAGGGGCGGCATTCGCCCCGTCACGGAATCACCCTATTGATTCCCCCCCACGGCCCCCCAGCAGCCCTCCCTCCCAGAGATGGTCGGGCGCAGGGGCCAATGCAGCCACGACAACCACCCGCCCCCCAGGAGATTGATCACGACCTGGAATCGGTGGCGAGCACGGCCGCCGATTCCGGGCCATGGTCAGGGAACAGAAGTGACGTTGACACGCTCAACCCGGTGAATTCCACCGTGGTTGAGCGTGTTAACATCACGTCTGTTGGGGGGGGGGGAAGTGATTCCTGCCGGATATTCACCCCCAGCGGCAATCACTTTGACTACGCTTTCGGAGATGGTCCCCGGACCATCTTCGAAAACGTGGTTATTTTGATTCCCGCCAGTGGTTCACAGGGTGCCATTCAACTGCCTGGGACATCCTTGCACTGCTCATTGGCCAGTGATTGCATCCATCAGGTCCTTCCCCTCCTATCACAGGCCCAGTTCAAGAGTTTAACACTGTTTCTGGCTCCAAGATGTTTGCTTCCACCTCTCCTCTCCAGTTTTCCCTCCAAAAAGCACCTGCCAGATAATAATGAAAATGAGAATGTTATCATTATCAATATAATGAAAATGAAGTGCACACCCATGATGATGATGATGATGATGATGATGGTTGATTGATTGATTGATGATGATGAAGTATTTGTATACCACTAGCAATATATCTGGAACTTTACAATCATTCATTGTAGACAGGTCCCTGGGTCCCTCCCTAACAGATGGCTCTTCAGCTTCTGCCTGAAAACCTCCAGTGAAGGAGAGCCCACCCCCACCCCCTTAGGCAGTCTGTTCCACTGTTGAGCAGCTCTTACCATTAGGAAGTTCTTCCTAATGTTTAGTCGAAATCTGCTTTCTTGCAATTTGAGCCCATTGGTTCTAGTCTTGCCCTCCGATGTAACAGAGAATGAGTCTGTTCCATCTTCTATATAGCAACCCTTCAGATATTTGAAGACAGCTGTCATGTCTCGCCTTACTCGTTTCTTCTCCAGGCTAAACATACCCAGATCCTTCAACCTTTCTTCATATGGCTTGTTATCAAGACCTCTGACCACCTTTGTCGTTCTCCTCTGAACCTGTTCCAGTTTGTCAATGTTCTTCTTAAAATGCGGTGCCCTGAATTGGACACAGCACAGATCTTCAGATGATGTCTGACCAGCACAGAATAGAGTGAAACTATTACCTATCAAGACCTGGACACTATGCTTCTGTTAATGCAGCCTAAAATTGCATTAGCCTTTCTAGCAGTGGCTTCACATTGCTGATTCATGTTCAGCTTGTGATCAGCCACAACACCTTGATCCTTTTTACATGTACTGCTGCCAAGCCAGGTATCACCCATCCTGAACCTGTGCATTTGATTGTTCATATCTAAATGCAGAACTTTATATTTATCTCTGTTGAACTTCATTTTGTTAGTTTTATTTTAATAGCAAGTGGGCTGATTTTTCTCTGCTTATTCTCCCCAATGGAAGCTGGCCCAGAAAAATAGATCCAAACTACTGACTATGGGCATTTTCAGATGACCAAAGTAAGGTCAGGGGGGCAGGAGCCTCAGGAGTGCCTAGAGCAGCAAAGATCCTACATCTGGCCCTGGTACTAGTCCTTTGTGATGATATGGGTGGCAGTGAAGTGAACAGGACTCACATTGGTGCAAAGGGCTAGCATCACACCAAATAGATTCATGATCACGCTGTAAGCCAAACACCTGCCAGTTAGATAATGTATTAAGTAGCAAAGTAGCAAAGTGCTCATCATCAAGCCCAGCATTCTGTGACTTGTCCTCTGACAGTGGCCAATCTTGATCACATGGGAGAAGAACAAACAGTCACAATGGACAATCCATTCCCTGTTGTTCACTCCCACCTCCTGACAATAAGAAGTTAATCCCATAAGTTACTTGGTTAATAGCCATTAATGGACCTACTCTCCAAGAACTTATCAAGTCCTTTTTTTAACCCAGCTATACTACTGGCCTTGACAACGTCCTATGGTAACAAATTTTATAAGCTAATTATCCATTGAGTGAAAAAATACTTCCTTCTATTTGTTTTAAATCTGCTGGCAGCTAGTTTCATGGAGTGTCCCCTAGTTCTAGTACTATTTGAGAGGGTAAATAACCATTCCCTATCTACTCGTTTCACACCACTCAAGATTTTATAAACCTCTATCATGTCCCCTCTCAGTCTTCCTGAAGCTGAAGAGACTCAGCTTGTCAAGCCTCTCTTTGTACGGAAGCCGTTTCATACCTTTTACTATTCTCGTTGCCCTTCTCTGTACCTTTTCTAGTTCAGCTATGTCTTTTTTGAGATGGGGCAAACAGAACTGCACACAATATTCCAGGTGCGGTCGCACCATTGATGTGTATAGAGGCATTATGACATCCTCAGTTTTATTCTCTATCCCTTTGCGAATTACTGCTAAAGTTCTGTTTGCTTTTTTGACTGCTGCTGCACACTGGACTAAGGATTTCAGTGTATTGTCCACAATCACTCCTAGATCCTTTTCCTGAGTGGTAACTCCTAGCTTAGTACCCAGTATTGTGTACTCATGGTTTGGATTATTTTTCCCTATGTGCATCACTTTGCACTTGTCTACATTAAATCTCATCTGCCATTTAGATGCCCAGGCACCCAGTCTCGTAAGATCCTGTTGCAGTTCTTCAGTGTGCTCATGTTTTAACTACCTTGAATAACTTGGTGTCATCTGCAGATTTGATCAACTCACTCTTAACTCCCTTTTCCAGATCATTAACGTATATATTAAACAGCACCAGTCCCAATACAGATCCCTGGGGCACACCACTTTTTACATCTCTCCATTCTGAAAACTGATCATTCAGTCCTAATCTTTGCTTCCTATCCTTTAACCAGTTACCTATCCATGGTCAAACACTACCTCCTAGGGGTGGGAATATCGGTATCGGATAAATCCGATACACCCAATAATCAGGTATATTGGATTAATCTGATAATCCGATAATCCCCAGTATTGGCATACCAGATTTTTAACATTGGCCGCTTTACCAGATTTTTTACATCGCAGCCATTGAAGTGAATGGCCGCTGTATAAAAAAACAGGTAAAGTGGCCAATGTTAAAAATCTGGTATACTGATACCAGTAAATCTGATACTGGAGAGATCTGTTACTGGTAAATCCAGTATCCCCCCCGGTGTCCCATCCCTACTACCTCCTATCCCATGACTTTTTAATTTTCTCAAGAGTCTTTTTTGTGGGACCTTATCAAATGCTTTCTGGAATTCTAGGTACACTATATCTACCAGATCTCCCTTGTCCACATGCTTATTTACACCCTGAAAGAATTCCAACAGATTAGTGAAGCATGACTTACCTTTGCTAAATCCATTAGGGATGTGCAAACGCGGTTCGGAAGTTCAGAGTTCGGACCGAACTCGAATAGTTTGGTCGACCGAACTGAACTTTCGAACCAAACTCGAATTCAACCGAACTGTTCGGTCAAATCCAAACCAGTTCGGAAGGCCATAAAACCCAGTTTTGAATGTACAAACGCGGTTCGGAAGTTTGGAATACGACCGAACTCAAATAGTTCGGTCAACCGAACCAAACTTTTGAACCGAACTCGATTTTCGAACAGAACCGAATTTCCGAACTCGGTTCTGTTCGCACATCCCAAAAATCCATGTTGAGTTTTCCCCATTAAGCCATGTTTATCAACATTCCCAGCGATTCTGTTCCTAATGATAGTTTCCCCCATTTTGCCTGGCACAGACATCAAGCTTACTGGTCTCTCATTTCCAGGATCACCTCTGGATCCCTTTTTAAATACCAGGGTTACCCTCCAGTCCTCAGGTACAGTTTCAGATTCTAGGTTACAAATAACTAACAGTAGGTCTGCAATTTCATATTTGAGTTCCTTCAGAACTTTGGGGAAAAACCCATCTGGTCCTGTTGATTTGTTAGCATTTAGTTTGTCAATTTGCTATAGAAGCTCCTCCAGAGTCATGTTGATTTGTGATAACTCTTCCAATTTATCACCTACAAAGTAAGGTTCTGGTGTGGGTATCTCCCCAACATCCTCTGCAGTGAAGACGAAGCAAAGAACTCATTCAACTGGTCTGCACTGTCCTTTTCCTCCCTAAGCACCCCTTTCACCCCCTGGTCACCTAACAGCCCATCTGACTCTCTAACAGGCTTTCTGTTTCTGATGTACTAGAAGAAAAATTGTATTATTTTTAGCATCTTTAGCAAGTTGCCCCTTAAATTCCTTTTTGGCCTGCCTTATTAACGTTTTACATCTGCTCTGGTAATGCTTATGCTCTTCCCTATTTACACCTCATTGGGACTATCTAGTTTTTAAAGGATGGCTTTTTGGGTCCAAAAGCCTCCTTCACCTCACCATTTAGCCACACAGGCAGTCGTTTGGTTCTCTTCCTACTTTTTAAAATGTGTGTAATACATTTAATCTGAGCTTTCAAGATGGTGTTTTAAAATAGTCTCCATGTTGCCTGTAGGCATTTAATTCTTGCTACTGCTCCTTTAAGTTTCTCTCTAACTAGTTTCCTCATTTTTATATAGCTCCCCTTTCTAAAGTTATTACCACAGTGGTTTTAATTGGCATTTTCCCTCCTGTGAGTATGTCAAAATTGATTATATTATGATCACTATTGTCTAGCGGCTCCAGCACCATTACCCCTTGCATTAAATCCTGCACTCCACTTAGGACTAGATTCAAAGTGAGTCCTTCTCTTGGTGGTTCCAGGATGAGCTTCTCCAGGAAATTTTATCTCTACATCCCTTCCTGAGGAGACATTCACCCCGTCAATATGAGAATAATTGAAACCACCCATTATTACTGTGTTTCCAACTTTGGCAGTCTGTCTAATCTCCATTAGCATTTCACAGTCAGTCTCATTGTCCTAGTCAGGACAATAGTATAGGCCAGCTGCTATACACTTCTCTGTTATACATGGAATTTGTATCAACAGAGATTCCAGAGTACTGTTTGCTTTCTTTACAATATTAATCCTGCTTGATTCAATGTTGTCTCTTACATATAGCATCATGCCAGCACCAGTCACGTTTGCCTTAATTAGTTCAGTTATTCAGTATTTTTTGTACCTTGGTAGTACTGTTTAATGAATGCTAAGTAATACTAGGAGCTTTAAACATTGCTACTGATATTTAAAAAGTACTGATACTAAACAAAAAATTACCTAATATTCAGATATTTGGTTTTATGACTAAATATGCAAATTATATTAATTTAAAATTGCATATTTTCTTCAGCCCTGTTTGTTAATTAACTTATTGCATCACAGTTGTGAAACAAAACAATGATTATTTTATTTTTTAAAGACAGATTTTCCCTTTAGTAACTGAAGGAATCGCTGAGATACTCTGTACTTTCCTGATCACCTGCCCATATCAAAGGCTACTGCAGATACCCAACAGTAAAAAAAAGCTGTTCAAAAATATTACTGAAGCCAAAAGGATGTTAAAAGAAAATGACAAATCAACCCAGATGTCCCCATCAGCAGTCTTAGCTAGATGCCATGGGCAAGTCTTGAATGATCATTCAGCTGCCTGAGGCCTCAGCCAAGGAGCCAGATGTCACCAAAAGAGAAGCAAGGAAGGGGAAGACATCCATCCCAAACCTTCATTTTTTTCATCTTGATGTCTAAGAGGGAAGCATTACAGGGTCATGCTCATCTTTGCCTATAGGGATAATAGTAAAGGATGAAGAGGATAAAGTATCAAGGGAGACAGCTGGGAGCCTAAAGTAAAGCACAGGCTCTATGAATAGTTCCTGAAGTTTGGGTCATGTCTGGGTCAAGAAAGTGACTGAAAAAATGTCACCCTCTCAAAATCTGCACTTATTGCAGCAATTAAGGATGAAACAGATCTACAAGTCCCATCTAATGTAGCTCCCTTCCAGTGCATAATTGTTTCTCATTATCTATGTATTATGCTGGTGTATTATTTTGTCTGTCCAAGTTTTGTTTTGTTAATATTTGGTATCATTTATTTTGTTCTCAAGAGTCCACTTCCTAGTAGAGCTGGTTTAAAAAATTCTGATGACAAATTTCCCACGGATGAAGAGCCACTCTTTACGAGAAGCTTCTTCACCTAGCAATCCATCATGGGAATTATGTCAAACATTAGAGAGGAGAATGCTATTTTCCAGGAGAAAAATCCATGATGCCACAGATGGTTCTCACCACACTTGGTGCAATGGGAAACACTCCCCCTCTTTTCTTATCTTATTCCTTTGTACCTTGGGGAATTTAAGAAGAATAAAGTTTCATCGAGAGTGTTTTCAGAGGACACAATGACTCCCAGTGGGCCCCAGTGGCAGCATCATGGGGCGTAAACAGATGGACAGTAGCTCCGGAGGCAGCTGTGCCAGCCTACTACACCCGTGGGCTGGCCGGACTGTCTGAAGGCAGCCCACCAGATGTGAAAGTGGAGCAGGCTGAGCCTATTTCAGGGCAGTCCTGCTTGTAGCATTTGGGAACACTGCCAGCGGAGTGGGCCAGCCAAACCCAGGACACCAGCCCAGAAGGGAGCTGCTGTCCATCTGCATAGTTCCATTTCCAGTTGACTGTTGCCCTGGCAACACCATACAGTTGCGGGGGCCAGCCTCGAATGTTGGGTGATCCTCCTGCAATTCTGTGGTATGCGTATGGGAAGCACTATGTGGGCGGACTGTGGCCCGAGGAACCCACTCCATCCATCTAAAGCAGACCCAGGAGGGTGGACATGGGGGTGCACCACCTGAGCAGGTGAGGTCCTTCTGTGTCCATCGAAAAACATGAGAACATAAATGCCATACTGGGTCAGACCAATGGTCCATCGAGCCCAGCACCTGTCTGACAGAGACCAACCTTGGTCGCTTAGAAGAACTACCCAGCAGGTCACAATGCGGTGATTCATTCCCTGATGTTAACTTCTACTTCTTGACAGTAAGAGGTTACATCCCCCAAACCTACCTGGCTAATAGCTAGCTGCTAATGGACCTATTCTCCAGAAACTTATCCAATCCTTTCTTAAAACCAGCTATACTACTGGCATTGACCATATCTTCCGGTAACAAATTCCACAACTTAATTCCTATACCTACGATCAGTTTATCCTTATCCTTGCAACATGGACCTGCCTGCTGTCATTCTCATCGTAACCAAGCCAAGTACGTGCACTTGGGACCTCGCATCTTCATGAATGTTAGACCCCTTGTTTCTCCCTCTGTTCCCCTTCCTAAGTCTCTCCCCCAGCTCCTGTCTCTCAGATTGTAAGCCCTAGGGGCAGGGACCGTGTCTATTTTATTACTTTGTAAAGTGCCAGGTACACTGCTTGAGCTATATAAATGTTTGTTAATAATAATAATAATAATAATAATTAATTGTGTTTTGAGTGAAAAAACACTTTCTTTTATTTGTTTTAAATCTGCTACCTAGTAGTTTCATAGATTGTCTTCTAGTTCTAGTACTATTCTAGTTCTATAGGGTAAATGACAAACAGACTTAATTTCTACTCTGTCCAATCCTGATTGGTGATTGCAATCATTACAAATGTGATATAGCTGGTGGGATCATAGAGTCAACTCTGCCCCAGACTTTAAGTGGAACTTTAATTACTGGAAATGTAAACCACTTGCATAAATGACATCTTGTTCAAAATTATCCTCCAAGGTTAACTTTCCATGTGATGACTGGATCTAGTGGGTAGGACATATATTCGGTCCCTATCTTCACCTTAGATTTGCAAGTTGCTGCATGGACTTGGTAAGAATGACACTGAATCTCTCTTTACCTTGGTTTCCCTATCTGTAAAATGAGAACACAGTAGAAACCTCCTTACCTGAACCTTTCTAACCCAGATCCTTTCATACTCTGGACATAACTTATGTTCCCTGCAAGAGTCAAACCCATATTACTTTTACAGAAAGATTCTTTTCATTCCCAAATGGATTCTTCTCTACTCCAGAGAGAAATGATGGGTGTTTTCAGACGTGACGGGGCCACTTGGCCCCGTCACGAAATCAATCTATTGATCCCCCACCGGGATGACCCCGTCACGCCATAACAGACGTGCTGGGGGATCCTGGCAGGGAATTGGGGAGGGGGCGGGGCCGCGTGGCACAACGTGCGGCCGCATGGCCCCGCCCCCTCCACGCTCCCCGCCGCCCGCCCTCTGGGGAGATGGGCACGTGGCGGGGCCAATTCCGCCGCAGCGTCTGGCCGAATTCACCATGGCCCGGACTCCCGCCGGTGAGTCCGGGCCATGGCGACCGACCAGATGTTATTTTTCTTTGATCTCCACCGGGATTCATTTTCACCACGCTTCCCGGGGAATTGGTGCGGCTAGCCTGGGAAGCATGGTTGAAAATGACCCCATGTGGGGATTGAGCGTGGCGAATATCTGGCGGCCGCCAAACAGACGTGCAAGTCACAGTGACCACAGGTGGGTATTCACCGTGGTTCACTGTGATCTCGTAACATCTGAAAATACCCGATGTCGCCCAAGAGGTCCAGAAACTAGTACATAGCAGTGTTTATAAGCAGGGTGAGCTGGCCCTTCAAGGGTCACTTGGCTCAGTTTTCTTGTTCCCAGCCAACCGGCACTGCAATGTGTGGAGGTCACGAGTTTGATAGTGACTATACATAGTTCTGGGAGCAGGAGAGTCAGACCACTAGAGGAAGTGTTACCCATTGTGAAGGAGAGCAGATTTGTGGAAGCTGAACAGATTGGGAAAGATTGAAAGAGAAACTCTATTCTAGTCATCTGCTTCTTTGTTTGGACTGCACACTGTTTAAGTGGTGTGTGATGGACAATAAATGAAGCCTTGGCTGAGAGGGCCTGGAGAGCCTATACAAGAGTGAGTCTGGATGGCTTGTGACAGAAAAGAGAGGACAGAAGCTCCTACAGGGGATTTCTGCTGTACATAATTTCTTCACAAGCCAGCAGCTTGCTCTTGGTTAAATTCACAGATGCTCTAGAGAGTCTCCCAGTGTGTGTTTATGAAATATTTACAAATAAAAAAATAATCTCATTATATGGTTCCTCTAATATAAACATTTGGGAAACAAATACACTGAGAAGCAATGTCCCCTGCCCCCCCCCTCACTTATGCTCACTTATGCAGAAAAGCTTCCCTAATGTCTTTTAAAATCATAATAGGAATCATTAGAGTACAGATTCCACTGAGTAAATGGTCACTCAAACAGCTGGAAATTAGCATCTTGGACTGAGGAGGACTAACACCTCAGAACAGAACATGTCCTCCCCTTCCTCCTGTCTCTCACTTCAAAGGCCCAGATACATTATGGTCAAAATCCTACACAAACATTTGTGCAGCTTCACTGTAGAAATGGAGCAGGTTCAATACATCACAGTAAACAGCATGCCTAAATGCTAACGGGTTGATTTTGGGGATCCTTTCTGAGCACCTCACCTCAAGCTGATTTTGCCATTACCTCATAGCCATTTCACGACAATTTTGCAGATGTGCCAGTCTCAGAGAGTGATCTGCCTCACACATGTTGGAGGACATACCCTGGACATGATATTTTGCACTGGCCTTGAGGCGGGGGATCCGTTAGTGGGGTCGGTGTCAACAGTGCCCTTGTCATGGATGGATCATCATCTCCAGGCAGGTACCCTGGTGCATGTTGGCCCCCGGGAGGGTGCTGGAACAGTTAGGTTGGTTCACCTCTGAAGGCTTATGGAACCAGAAAGGTTCCGGAATGCTCTAGGAGATGTTCCCTCTGACCTCAATGGACACTCACTCAATGACCTCATGACCTTATGGAATTCCATGTTGATGGAGGCCATCGACCGTGTGACTCCCAGGCATCCACTTCTGAATCGCCAACAACTCAGGTCCTGATGGTATAAGGAGGAGCTGCAGTGTCAGAAGCAAGAAGGGCGGCGGTTAGAGTGATGGTGGCGTCGCTCTCATACTGAAGTTGACCAATTGTGACATAGAGTTTGGTTGCATACCTATGACGTAGCAGTGTGGACAGCAAAGAAAATCTTCTTTGCTTCCCTCATTGTATCCGCTAAGTCCTGTCTGGCTGAGCTCTTCCCAGTGGTGAGGAGGCTGGTCAGTCCGGTGTCCCTCCGCCTGGATTCAGTCATCAAATGCTCACTGTGACTTGTTTGTATACTTTTTTGTTGACAAAATCACTCAAATCCACCATGGTTTTGACACAACACTTTCAACACTGGGTGATCCAGAGGCAGTTGAACCCGATCTTGTCCGGTTTTATGGGATGAATTTCAAGACATGTTGCCCTTGGATGCAAGGGATGCTCTTGGGACTGTTCGAGCCACTTATTGTGAATTAGATCCTTGATGATCCTGGCTGGTTACGGCCAGCTGGAAGACATTAGGGCCATTGCTGGCCGGGAAGTCAATGCCTCCCTCGGGGAGTGCAGGCTCCTGGACTATCTCAAGGAGGCTGTGGTGCGGCCCCTGCTCAGAAATCCATCATTGGACATTGATGTCCTGGCCAGCTATCAGCCAGTCTCTAACCTTCCCTTTTTAGGGAGGTTATTGAACAGGTGGTGGCTCAACAGTTTCAGGAGCATCTGGACTGGGTCAACTTTCTTGATCCCTTGCAATCTGGCTTTCGTCTAGGTTATGGCACAAAGACTGTGCTTATGGCCTTGGTGGATGACCTCTCCTGCGTGTTGAACCAGGGTCATTTAACCCTGTTGATTTTGGGTAATTTCAGATGTGACAGGCCTGGAGGCCTGCCTCGCTGAACCCCAGACCGAGATTGCTCTTTGATCCTCGTCCGTGATGAAGCCAGCTGTCCTTCAGACATGCCAGCTCCATCACTGTGGGGAATCGGGGAGGGGGTGGGACTGCGCAATGTGCAGCCACTCATCCCCACCCCCTGTGCTTCCTCAGCCACCCGGCCACAGGGAGACGGGCAGATGCAGCAGCCAATGAGGCCACTGTGCCCAACCCCATCCTGGGGTTGGGGCCTGATTCTGGGACAGGGCTGGCAAGCAGACATGCAGCACTGCCATCGCTGTCCCTGTCCTGGATCATGGCCACTCTAACCACGGTTCTTGACCTCTAGCCAACCGGAGGTCGAGAACCGTGGTCAAGCTTGATCCTGGATGGGGGTTCACCGTGGTGAACATCTGGCTGGGACCAAACAGACGTTACTGGAAACACCATCACCACAGGTAATCCAATTTCACTGTGGTGAAAGGCATTTTCATAATGTCTGAAATTACCCTTTGTTAGATCTCTTGGCTGCATTTGATACCATTGATCATGAGTTGTTGGTGACTCCGCTGTGAAACCAGGCAGGGATCAGCGGGACTTTTCTTGAAAGGTTCTGCTCTTTCTTGGCTGGGAGAACCCAACATGTGATGCTGCGTGATTATTCATCTTTTCCCCAGGGCCTCACATGTGGAGTCCCACAGAGTTCCATCTTATCTCCTCTCCTGTTCAATGTGTATATGCAGCACTTTAGGAGGTTGTCAGAGAGTTTGGTGTAAGGTGTCAGCAAAATGCTAATGACACCCAGCTATATCTCTCATTTTCATCAGACCCAGGTCCAGCAGTCTCAGTGCTACCCAGTGTCTCTCAGCTGTGGGGGATTGAATGAGGGTGAGCCTCTTGAAGTTAAATCTTGACAAGATGGAGGTGATGGTTGTGGGGAAAGCCAGGGGAGCAATGGCCGCCATAATTGATGGGGTCTGCCATCCCTTGGTATCTCAGGTCCATAATCTGGGGGTGCTCCTTTGATCCACAGCACTACCTGGATGTCCAGGTGGCAGCTGTGGCAAAGGGTGCATTCTGCCAGTTACATCTGGTATGTCAGTTTAGGCCATATGTCTTGGACTTGGACCTGGCCACAATCATTCATGCTTTTATTACCTTGAGATTAGACTACTGTAACACACTATGTGGGGCTACCCTTGGTTCTGGTCCAGAGACAGCAGCTGGTTCAGAATGTGGTGGCCCGTCTCCTGAAGTGGACGGGCCAACACGAGCACATTACTCCAGTGCTCCACTCTCTGCATTGGCTTCCGGGCCCAATTCAAGGTGTTGGTGCTAACCTTTAAAGCCCTAAATGGCCTGGGACCCACCTACCTACATGACTGCCTCACCCTCTGGATCCTGTATCAAACTCTGCGGTCAACTGGGCGTGCCCTCCTTGAGGTCTGCAGGTTTCCTGGGTGTCATCCATGAGGAGAGCATTGTCTGTGGCTGCACTCTGGTTGTGGAACTCCCTCCCATTGGAGATCTGCCTGACCGCTGACCTCCCCTCTTTCCATAGACAGTGTAAAACCTGGCTGTTCCTCCGGGCCTTTATTGAGGGAGATGGGATGGGTGGGTTGGGCTAGGGAGGGGTTTTGCTACTGGGTTATTTTAACTTGGGGGTTATTAGTGTTGTTTTTAATGTATTTTATTTTATTATGTATTTTAAAATGTTGTTAGCCGTGACTGAAGCTGAATCCAGAAAAGACAGAGGTGATGGTACTGGGGAGGGTGAAGGAGGGGTTGGCTCCCCCTATTGGGGGAGTCTGCCCTCCAGTTGCCCAGCAGATTCGGAGTCTGGGGGTGATTTTGGATGCGGACCTCGGCCTTGATCGGCAGGTGGAGGTGGTGGCTAAAGCCGCCTTCTGCTAGCTGTATCTGGTGTGGAGGCTGCGCCCATACATCTCCAGCTCCGACCTGGCCACTCTCATCCATGCCTTCATTACCTCGAGGCTCGACTACTGCAACGCACTCTACGTGGGGCTTCCTTGATATTGGTTCGGAGGCTGCAGCTGGTGCAGAATGCGGCGGCCCGTCTCCTTACGGGGACGGGTTGCCATGAGCACATTACAGCAGTGCTCCTCTCTCTGCACTGCCTGCCTATAGCATACCAAGCCAAGTTCAAGGTGTTAGTATTTGTATACAAAGCCCTATACGGTATCGGCCCCTCTTATCTCAGGGACCGCCTCACCTTCCGTGACCCCGATCCACTGGGGGTGCCCATGTGGAGGTCCCCCGTGTAAGGTGGAGGATCACCATGGAGATGATGTTCTTGGTGATCGGGCCACGGTTGTGGAACTCCCTACTGAAGGAAGCCCGCCTGGCCCCAGGTCTGCTCGCCTTTCAGCGGGCTTGCAAGACTTGACTGTTCACCCAGACCTTTGGAGGGGGGGGGAGGGAGGGGTAAATGGGGGAGATTGGTGGGGTTGGGAAATTGGGGGAATGGGAGGGTAGTGTTAGGGTTGAAATTATAAAATTTTTTTTAAAGTGATGTTGGTTTTTAATGTATCTTACTGTTTTATTGTATTGTTAGCTGCCCCGAAATGCTGTGGGCATGAGGGGGTGGCNAGGGGTAAATGGGGGAGATTGGTGGGGTTGGGTAGGGGATTTAGGGGAATTGGAGGGCAGGGTTAGGGTTGGGGGTTTTTAAATTATTTTAAAATTGATGTTGGTTTTAATGTATTTTATTGTTTTATTGTATTGTTAGCTGCCCCAAGATGTCATGGGCATGAGGGGGTGGCATAGAAATGTTAAGAAATAAATAAAGAAGAAATAAGATGCTTATAACAGGAGGGGGTGGCGTATAAATTTAATAAATAATAATAATAATTAATGAGTACTTCTTTTCCTATTCATTTCACCATTAGAAATTACACGTTTCATCATATTTTTTAAAAATAGCTCTCACCAAAACTCTGCCTCCCCTGTGTACATACATTACTTTTGCCGCTATCTGAATACTTAAATGTACAGCCACCTTTCATTATAAACAGGAGACTGCTGAAACCCCGATTTTGCGGAAACCGCTTAACCTACATTTCTGAAAATTTAACCATGGCTGTAACTTGTGAAGACCATCATATCCACCAAGTCTGAAAAAGATCCATTAGGAAAATAAAATGTTATAATTGCTTAAACGTTACTTGCTTGTGGTCAAAATTCACAATGTCCTCGGGTATTTGATTCATCAATATCTCCTCCCTCTGGATGAGTTGAGACCCCAAACTTCACAGGCTTCGAGAATGAAATCAGTAACAAGTGCTTCTGAAATATGATACTGATTTATGCAGCCAAAACTGAGTTATTAGTGATAACCATCCATTCTGCTGGTTCACGCATGCGCACTTGAGCTCCTCTATCCTGTCGGAGACCCAAGAAGTGCCTGCATCTGTCCCCCTGTGAGCTCTTTAATTAGTGATGCACTGAGGTTCAGAACTCTGTAAATGCTGACTATTGTAGCTTGTGCACTGTGCTGGAAGGCAAGCATACCTGCCACCCCAGCTCTGCCCTCGCTCGCCTTGCCCCCCCCCAGGCAAAGCAGAGTCATCACAGCTTGCTGGGGCCAGAGCCAACACAGCCACGGCTAGCTGGGGCCCGCAGTTCCATGGCTGGGCGGCAGGCTTCAGCCAGCTTCTCCCCCAATAAGTTGTTCTGCCTCCCCTCCCTGGCTCCTGTCCCCATCCCTCACCTTCCTGTCCCTCCTAGTAGCTCCAACAGCAGCAGCAGTGGGACACAGGGACAGCATTAGGGCTGGGAGATAAGGCTGTTTGTTTACAAACAGCTCCTACCATAGTGTTGATCAGAAGGTTGTTGCCTTGTAAAGAAGGTTCTTCGAGATGGTTTCCCAACATTCTCACAACTGGGTTATGCATGCTCATCCTATGCAAATAATAGGCTGCATGATGGTCTCAAGCACCTCTAGTATAAAAAGCACTCCGCCCCTCAGAATGACAGTTCCTTTCAACTCTTTCCAAAAATATAAGGAAAAAATTCCATGCGGGCTGGAAGGGTGGGTATTTGTGAGAATGTTTGGAGCCATCTCAAAGAACCTTGTTTACAAGGTAGCAACCCAAGCTGGTGACTGGCAAAACACAGCATAAGGAAAGTTACGTGACTTTTGAAAAGTTACTTGACTTTGGAAAAGTTGCGGACTTTTGATTCCGTACTTTTAAAAGTCTTCAACTTTTGAAAAGTTGCACACTTTTCACTCCTATGACTTTTCAGAGCCAAAAGTCTGCAACTTTTCTAACCAAGTGAAAAGTCTGCAAGTTCTCAAAAGTTACAAGCTTTTCACTTGGTATGAAAACTTGCAAACTTTTGACTCTGTACTTTTAAAAGTCTGCAGACTTTTCGCTCCTATGAAAAGTTGCAGACTTTTCACTCCAATGGAAAGTTGCAGACTTTTCATACAGTCAAAAGTACCATCAAAAGTCTGCAACTTTTCACACCGAGTGAAAAGTCTGCAAGTTCTCGAAAGTTACAAACTTTTCACTTGGTATGAAATCCACAACAAAGCATCAGACAATGGGTATTTTCAGACATTACGAGATCACAGTCAACCACGGTGAATCACGTTCAATCCCATAGTGGGTCCAAAGCACCCTGAACATCTGTTTGGCGGCTGCCAGATGTTCACCATGCTCAATACCCACATGGGGTCAATTTCAACCACGCTTCCCGGGCTCCCCGCGGGATGAGCTCCGAAAGCGTGGTCAAAGTGATTCCCACTGGGAAACAACAAAAAGTAATGTCTGGACGGCAATCACCAACTGGGATAAAAGAAAATGATTCCCAGCCGGGGTCAAAGCATGCAGCGTCGCTGCCAGGCAACTGGCAACAACACAGACCATGGAGGGAGATTTAAAGGGCAATCAGCAGCAGGGTAACATGGCGGTATGCAGCAAGAAGGAAGGATGAGGAGAGCGACGGGAGAGAGACTGAGGGAGGAGGAGGAGGAGGCAGTGGCAACGGTGGAGGGAGTGCAGGCATGGGGGGAAGAAAAAGAGGGGGTCGTGCTGCAAATGGAGGTTGTGGAGGGACAGCAGCAGCAGGAGCTGCAGGTGCAGCTGGGACAGGCCATCCCAGGGACATCAGCCGGACCGGGGGAGGAGGCACCCCGGAAACCCATGGGGAGGGGAACAGGGAGCACAGGGGCAGCCGGGGGGAAGGGGCTTGGAAGGGCACCCGGCAGGGAGGGGGGGCCCCGGGAGGGGGAAGAACAGAACCCAAGCAGTAAAACACCCTTCCGTGCTGCCCACAGACATGGAAACGGGCCTGGGTGGACGAGCCCCCAGAAGACGCAGGCCCAGCCCGGATGGAGGAGGAGGCAGAGGAAGAGGTGGTGGAGGAGGACGAGGATGACTAGGAGGAACCACAGGGGAGAAGGGGGAGATGGGCCTACCACCGAGGGGGCCAGTGGCGGCTGCGGGAGACCCTGGACTTAATATGAATCTGGGGGACCCTGGAGTACCAGCTAGAGGTCGCCCTCAACCAGCGCAATGAACATGTCTACTGGGACATAGTGAGGGACATGGAGGTGGCAGAGCACCACCGGACCATCAGACAGTGCCGCTTAAAGGCCAAAGAACTCAAGAGGGGGTACAAGGCCATCCGGGACAATAACGTGTGGTCCGGCCACGGAGCCCAGACCACCCCTTCTATGATGACCTGGACCGCATCCTTCATATGAAGGGGTCCATCGTTGCCCAACATCTAGTGCGGTGCACTGTGGTCCAGGGCAGGGAATGGGCCAAGGTACCCCCTACCTTTGCCACCCCACAAGAAGGCACTGGCTCCAGGGCCCCGGAAACCCAGGAGGAACGCCTCGGGACCTCCGGCACCAGAAGGCCCCCCCGAACAGCAGCCCCAACAGTCAGCTTCCCCAGGCCGGCCAGGCGGAGTCCGAGGCCGGCACCCTCGGTACCCTAGGCCAGTTGTCCTGGGGGGAACACTCCAGCATGGAGGGGCTGACCTTGGAGGGATTGGAGATCGACATAGAGGGTAAGCGAGCAGCCTGGGGGAGGGGGGAAGGGCTGGGCCCAGGGGCCAGGGGGGAGAAACAGGTCAGAGCCAGCCTCAGGGGCCCTGTAAATGTCAGGATGGGGGCCAGCAGCCTGCCCAGGCCCCAGGCACCCCTCCACCAACCCCCCCAATCATGGACCCATAGGGCACAGGACACTCTGGCAACGGACACAGGCGGCCAAGGAGGGGGGCACCCAGGAGGCCAGGCAGAAGCAGGAGGCAGCAGGTGAGGCACACTGGAAGGGGGAGGGCCTGGGGGGGCTGGGAGAAACCCCCTGCTGGGCCTTCAAGAACTGGGCCCATCCCGGGGCTGGAGGCGCATGCATGGTTCGATAACTGACCACCCCTCTGTACTCCGACAGGGCAGCCAGGGCACCCACGGTCACCCGGGCCTTTCCCCCCCAGCACAGAAGATGAGGGAGCACTGGGCACCACTGCCGGAGAGAGGACCAGGCAGAGGAGATTGTCCAGACCTTGGCAGAGCAGGGGGAGTGGATGATTGCGGCCGTGGACAGAATGGAGGCAGCCATAGAGCGGTCCCTGGAGTGGGCAGAGGTGAGGGACCAGAGGCTACAGGCAGAGGTGTGCCTGGAGCAGATTCGGGAGCACCACGAGCACAGCAGGCAGGTGGAGGCAACTGGGCAGCTGGAGCACTCCATCGATGCCATTGTGCGGGAGCACACCTCTAAAATGGACAGGTCCCACGACATTGGCACCTTCCTGCTCATGCATACTGGCATGCGATGTGCCTATGTCATGGTTCCAGCCCCCCCAGCTACACAGCTTGTCCCGGGCCCCCTGATGGGCCCTGCAGCACACCGCCCCCTCCCCAATCCCCCAGTCCTCCCCTCAACCACACAAGCCACCTCCACAGTCGCAGGGTCCTTGCATCTGCCTCCCCAGGCCCCATGCCACCCGGAGGGTGCAGTCACCATGGGGGGCTCTGATACTCCTGGGCCCAGGCCCCCCCAACCACCTGCTGCCCCTCCGGCCAGTGAGGTGGCCCAGGACACCAACTGGGACATGGACAGTGGGGGGAGGCAAGCTCACAGAGCTTGGTGTCAACCACCGGGCGGCCGAGGGGCCGACCCTGGACATGTGGGGGGAGGGGAGCCTCCAGCGCTGCTTGAGTGCCCCGAAGGCCCGCTCCACCATGGTCCCGCTGGAACACAGGCGGGAGTTGTAAAGTGCCTCCATAGGGTTCTGGGGGACCGGGTACACCTTCATGAGCCACAGGGTGAGGGGATTGGCTGGGTCCCCCAGGATACATGGTGGCATTGGGACCCCCTAGACCCAGGACATCCCCATGCCAGCAAAGTCCCCCCAGAACATCCTGGCATATAAGGGGGAGATGGTCATGATCCTGGCATTGTGACTGCACCCAGAGTTGCCCGTGAAGATGTCTATGAACCTCCCCCGGTGGTCCACAACCGCCTGCAGCTGCAGGGAGTGATATCCATGCCTGTTGACACTCTATGGCCTCAGCTGCGGAGGGGTGGAGGATCTTGATGTGTGTACCGTCCACGGCGCCTCTGTGACCTCTGGGTTCAAGGGTCCCTGCACTGTCCCTTCTGGCTTCCTGCAGGGGTGTGTGTGTGCTTATGGGCCTGCAGCCCTGCACTGGCACTCCTGCCTGGCCCCCCTCACCCCCTCGCCGGGGTGTGGTGTCAGAGTGTGCCTGCAGGACCGTTCCCGACCCACGCCCGGGACTGTGTGGGCTCCCGCTGTGCCTCGGGACCGTGCTCCTAAGGCCCCCCTGTTCCGGGACTGCCTGTGTGTTGGACTACCAGCCATTTGGTTGCTTCCCCCCAAGGCACCTCATCTCGTTTGTCTGCTGGACACAGCGGCCATGACCGGACTGTTCAGGGCACCCTTCCCACATCCTAACTGTCCTGCGTGTGCTGGGATCTGCTTTGTCGCTCTCTTCTGCCAGGATGTTTCAGCTCTCTTCATGTCTCTACCTGGGCATGGGGGAGCTTCCTTCCTCCTTCCTGCACACACCGAGTTTTGGGGCTTGGTATAGCTCTGAGCCTTTCCTATACTACCTGTGTTTTCAAATAAACTGACTTGAACATGGTTATGGGTCCTGCCTGCTTCTTACTGCTTGGGTACTGGCCCCCTCTGTGACAGCTGCATTGGGCTACTGGATGCACGGCTCTCCCTCTCCATGCATGTTAACCCCTGTGTTTTTAGGGGGTCCCGTGTGGCCTGTTATGCTGTGGGGGTTGTTGTCCCAGTTGCCTGTGTCCTGCCCTGCCCCTGTGCCGTTTCCCCCCCTCTCCTCTGTTCCCCCCCTTTGCCTGGTGTGCTGTGTGTGTGGTCCGGTCCCACGAGTCTTCCCTTCCCTTCAAGTCCCGTGTGTGTGTGTGTGTGCGCGCGCGCGTGCATGTCCCGGCCGTGTGCTTGTGCTTTGTGTTTCTCCCTCCCCCCCTTCCCATTTCCCTTGTGTGGGCATTCCCTTTTGTGCCTTGTGGCTTTGTTTGCCCTCAGGCAGCCATGTCTGTGTCCCGCCCCTTCCCGGGGGCTTATGGGTGTTTTGACCACTGTCGGGGATCAGCGTAATGTCTGTTGTGCTGCCCCGGTCCGTGATCTGGTGGCCTGATTCCCTGCCATGGTCCCAGTCCCGTAACATCTGTTTGGGGCTTTTATTGACCACGGGGGGGGGAGGGGGAGTTTTTTCATTCACCCCCACTGGGGATTCGCTGTGGTGAATCGGGCCAGCGTAATGTCTGAAAATACCCAATATTTTTGGCCTAGATACTGTTTTACATCTTGTTTTTTGTGGAGCATTTTTGTTTTCTTTTGCACAACTATTCTAACTTCTACTATTGTTTTTTCAGTCCTTCATTTAACATGGGCTCATACTGCTTCATTACCCGCTACTCCAATTCATTGGAACCTCTCCGAGGCACATGATGGTAGTGTTGTGTATTGAAGGATGCATAATGCCAGACCTAAACATGTTCTTCATATAAAGTTTGGTCCAGTACATGTGGAGACTGCAGGTATTCCATTTGGGATAATTCGCAATCCCTTTCCTAAGCCTACTGTTGCTCAATGAAGTGAACTGTTGGTTCCTTTTACTTTAAACATAGACACAAGAGCGCTTGCTTATTGTTCCAGCTTGTTTTCAAAAGAAGCTAACAGACATCTGCAAAGGCTATAGAAGAAGACTTGCAAGATTTGGACAGTAGGAATACACATTTTCTTGTTCCAGGTACAGATCCTTTGCATCAAAGAAGCTATGCTGATAAGATGTGCTTTGTTTCCTATGGACATAGTTATTTTGTTTCCTATGGGAAACTGAGGAAGTGGCCAAGACCTCATGTATATGCAGATCACTGTGACAGACCTTAATATTGACCTGGCATGAAAACTGCAACACAAGGTCTGCCTCAGTGGTACCTAGCTATTGATGATTTTTCTGATCACTTATGCTATGCTATTCTAAGCAGCAACATTCTGGAGGTGAAGATCATGAATACAGAGTTCCAGGTGGCCAGCTGCCTTATACTGGAGCAATTATTTGCACATCTTTTTTATATAATACCTCTTGGTGGGATGTATCAAAATTATCTGTGGATGGTTCTTTAGAATTAAAGTCCATTTTGAATTCTTGTCTTGCAAGTTATGCTACTGGAGAGCTCAGCGCTAAGCATTTAGCCTCTCAATGGCATGATGATGGTGCTAATGAGATGTTTATTGGTGTTACTGGGACTTCATCTTGTGATATCCCTAGGTATCCTATTTTTCTCAATAGCTCTGAGAGTATTGTATCTTGTAAAAGTACTTTTGTTAATGCTCGACAACAGCCTCTTGAATGTGGTAATGATAAAGCTCTTGTTGCTAAGAGTTTACATTCATGGAATTGTGGCCCATGCAGTGTTAATGTTACTGCAAATCTCATGGGTAATTATGCAGTCAAAGAGAAGGCAAGTTTGGGAAATAAACTTTGGTTTAACTTGATACGAGGTCCATTATTTGTCAATGCTACTCCATTTGTTGCTGATAATTATGCCATTTATTTGGTATATCAGAAATATAAAACCTTATCTGAAAAACTTACTTTATTTTCAGTGCTTCAAGCATTAGAAGATTTTATCATGGTACCTCAGGAAAATGAAGATTATCCCTGTACACATTACTGAATTAATGCTTCTTTATTACAGATGAGCCCCAAAAGAGCGATATGGGGCACAAATAAAACTCTTAATAACATTCATGTTTTAGCAACACCTGATGATGCTTCAGAGAGTTTCCCTTCCTCCACTTATAAATCTAGGAAGATTTTACAAGTAGAATCTTTGAATAATGCACAAATATTTAGAAAAACCAATTTCTTGCTCGCAAAAACTATGGAAAAGATTTCTAGATTACAGGATGCCAATAATATAAATGTAAGAAATGGAGTTTATTTGGTCAAGGACGCTTTAACTCAAGTGGCCTTGACAATCAAACATGATTTGGCAGTTTTGTCTGATGAATTGATTATGGAAATTATTGTCACTAAGTTACAAAAAAATATTTTTTCTTTAAGCAATGGGTGCGTTCCCTGTACTATTGTTAATACTACTAACTGAGATTCAGCAATCCTTATCTCTAAGTGATGAGAACATGAGAATCCTACAGCACACAGCTCGTGCTTTGATTTTTAACATGAAACCATTACCAGATTCAGTTCTTACCGATCCCCATAACATGTGGTATATTCCTACTACCCGATGGAATATTCATTTTTTGATTCATTTGAAAATTCCTAGTATGGTGTATTTGACTAATTGGAATATTCTGAATATGGGTTTTTTAGTAGCTACCGGAACAAATATTGCTCAAGCCCACATGAAACTACCATATGAATATGTCTCCACAGATGTTTTTGGAAACATAACATACTTAGTTACTGAAGAATGTCAAGATTTTGGATATTTGTTTTGTAGACAAATTACACATACTTCCCCTTATGGATTGGTACCTTTTAGTACTTCTTCTTGTCCTATTAGGATTAAATCAAGTAATGTTTCATTAGTTTTTATTGACTCCCTTACAAATAGTTCATACATAGTCCTTTCTGGAAAATCTGAATGCAATATTCCAGCTTTGCAACCAACTATAGTGAATCGCACAATCACTTGTTATGGCAGACAACTTTTTACAGCTCCTAATTTGGGATCAATGCATTCTCAGGTTACATTTTTTGTACCTCACTTTTCTTTTCAATTTCCATTATTAACTGGCATCATAGCTAAATTGCAAAGGTCAGAAATTACTCTTTTTAATGCACATGATGTAATTGAAGATATCTCGCAGGAAGTAAAGCAACTGTTATTACGGATTGATATCCATGAGGGTGATTTTCCTCAATGGCTAAGTGGATTGGCTTCTGTTGTTTCTGCGGCCTGGCCTTCTTTAGTTAACATGGCTAACTCCATTGTTCACGCTGTTACTTCCCTTGGTACTTTGATTTTAGGAACAGGTTTAATATTTCTTACCTACCTGAAAACAGTTTTACTCACTCTAGTGTTGATTGTTTTGTTCATCATAGTTATTAATATTTTTAGATTCCTCTAAGGGATGTGACTGAATAAAGTGTCCTCCTCCAGAGATTGATGTCTCTTCCCTCGCAACTTTTAAAGAACATACCAGTGCATTGAACCCTTACTGATGTCTCCCTGAAGAATTGAAAGACTTGACTTTTATTGTTATTTTTTTTTCTTATTTTATATACGATCTTGAAACACATTCTCTTCAAAGAGAGGGTGTCATGTATCTCATATAAAAAGCATATATTTTTGGCCATCTCTGTTTCAGTGTATTGAAAATGAGAATTAGCCTCTGTATGGTGAATTTCTGATGAACTGTTTCTATAATGATCTTTTTACTGAATTCTTGACTGTATACTGGGAGAGAGATATGGTCAGTCTGTCTCCTAAGGATTACATAGCTAGGCCGGTATCAGCATTTCCTGTTGATCAATTTCAAGGGACATGACTCCCCAAACAAGGCCAGAAAAAGGTCTTGTTTATCTAAAGAAACCTGACATTTTGGTCATTGTTAAATCTTATCTCAGATGATAGCCGCCTTTTTAGTATGTATCAATGGATTGTTTACAATTTACTTTGAGAAACCCCACTGTAAGCCTTCTTGACCTGACATCATTTAAACTGACTTCTAACTGTAAATCAGCAGAGGAAAAATTAATTCTTCAGAAAGCTCTCCATTCCCTGGAGTTTTCTCACCTTCATTATGGCAGTATGGGACACAGGACTGGATGAATATGAAAGTATATTCTTTTTGATGCATTGAACCAACAATATTTAAAGCATGTTATTTCTTATAGATTTTAATATTTTTGAACTTTTAATAGAACTGTTTCTTTGAACAGAAATGTCTTTTTAAATCATGTGTTTGTAAACTGACACTGTTTCTCATTTGTACCATGTTTTTATTTGAATTTAAGTAAACTATGCTTTATATTTATAACATTATTTATCTCATGGCATCATTTATAAATAATATTGTCTTTACAATACTTTGCTGAGCTGGTTGGCTTTTAGCACAGTGTAAATTAAGCTTCCACATATTGGAAAATAGTCAACCTATATCCAGGCCACATTATGTCAGACCCGGACCGCTAAGCGCATTTTCCTTTTGTGGAAACTGAGGCACAACACAACACAATGAAAGACCTTTCTTTTTGTTAAGCTACTGGGCCGAATAAAGTGCGTATGTTTACATCACTTAAATTTATGTACAATAATTTCTCCATTTCTTACCTTTGCATTTCACTTTTACCTAGAGTTGAAATGAATAGTCACCATGAACATAATATCTGACACATTCATCTGCATCAATACAAACAGCTATTCACTCCTGCTTCATGGGATGTCCATTTTGGTATTCCGGTTCAGTTATTTTTTTTATTTCAGTTATTCAGTCAGGGATTATTTTGGTTACCTTTTTTCTGCACTTTAGCCCTATTGTGCATGTGGAGTACCCAAAACAAAGTAACTGAAGTGACAATAATGATTGAACTAAAATAAGCAAAAGCTCAATCCAAATAAGATGGAGGTGATGGTGGTGGGTAGGGCGAGGGAGGTGCTGGCTCCTCTGGTAGAGGGGGTCTGCCCTCCTGTAGCCCAACAGGTTCGGAGTCTGGGGGTGGTTTTGGATTTGGGTCTCTGTCTGGATCAGCAGGTGGCGGCAGTGGCTAAAGCCGCCTTCCACCAGCGGTATCTAGTATGGAGGCTGCGCCCATACATTTCCAGTCCCAAACTGGCCACTCTTATTCATGCCTTAATCACCTCAAGGTTATACTACTGCAATGTGCTCTATGTGGAGTGTCCCTTGGCTCTGGTTCAGAGGCTACAGCTGGTGCAAGATGCAGAGGCCTGTCTCCTCACAGGGACGAGGCAGCGGGAGCATATAACACCTGTGCTCTGCACTCTGTACTGGCTACCTATAGCGTACCGAGCCAGATTCAAGGTGTTGATCTATAAAGCCCTACATGGTCTGGTCCCCTCATACCTTGGGGACCGCCTTGCCCTCCGTGCCTCAGAGCGATCCCTGCGGTCTGCCTGGGGTGCCTTCTTGGAGGTTCTACGTGTAAATCGGGGGACCACAATGGAGAGGGCGTTCTCGGTGGTCAGGGCATGACTTTGGAACTCCCTCCTGGAGGAAGCTCACCTGGTCCCGGGTCTGATGGCATTTTGTCGAGCCTTTAAGACCTGGCTGTTCACCCAGGCCTTTGGAGGGGAGGGTGGGAGGGTCGGATAGGTTGGCGGGATTTGAGGAGGGGTTTTATGGTATCATTTTATCTCTGACATGATGTTTTATGAGTTTTTATTGTTGTTTTATTTGCTGTAAGCGGCCCCGGGATGCTGTAGGCATGAGGGGGCAGCCAATAAATGCAAATAAATAAATAAATAAGACCAAAATAAATGCAGCAACCAATCCAGAATACCTGAATAAATGGATATGTGAATGGATATCAGTTTTGGATTTTTAATATTGTTTGGATATTCAGATGATGCAAATACTAATAATATTTGTGAATATTAAATCCCCTGTGTATTTCAGTTCTACTTTTAATACTCTAGCTTTAACATCAGCAGGAGCAGCAGCAGCATTGTTATTAACCTGTTTTAGCAATAAATTGAAGCTGGTGTATTATGCCTGCTCAGTGAGAGAACTATTAGCCTCCTTCATTGTGAAGAGCTGTTGCTGCTGTATGTATGCGTGTTTCTTGCTAATTTTCCCACTTGGGATTACAGCTGAGAACAAGGCCTTGATTTTTCTTCTCTCTCACAGTCTGCACAGTGTATAGAGGAAGCAGGGTTTTTATTTTTTTTAGACAGAGACTTACAGTGCCACTTACTGCCCCTGGTGAATCCCTTTATTGCACCTTTTATGAAGGATTTTACATTGCTGCCTCATCATTAAAGATGGAGCAGTGGAGCATCACCCCCTAACTGTCTCCATTCCATCCCCCAAAGCCTCATTCTGGTTTAATGGCATGAGAACTGTATTTTGATGTTGGTATAAACCAGTATGTTGCTTGGGTTATATTAAGAAAAAAAAAAAAGAATTTACGTGACCTACAAAACTGGCCTGATTTCATCTTGCAAAAAAACTGTAATGTAAATAAGTGAGCCAAGGCAACACTTTTCCCTGATATATTGTCAGACTTACCAGTCATGGGGGTAGAGGGGGGCGTGGTCAGGAGGCCCAGAAAGCCCCGAGGACTCCTCCCCTCCCGGCAGCTGTTCCACTTGCGCCCAGGGCCAGGCTGGGGCCGTACACAGCAGGGGAATCCCCGCGGCAGCAAGCTGCCCTAGGACCCCACCCCGACATAACGACAGGGGATGCGGGGCTGGACATGGCACCAGAGACTGCCCCAGCCCCCTTGCGTCGCTCTGTGTGATTGCAAGAGTGGCAGGGGGTGGGGCTTTCACTTGAAAAGCCGGCGCTGTGAGGCACACAGCATCGGTAATCAGAACACTGAGAGACTAGCCCTGGAGTGACTGCATGGATTTGTAAGCTACGTGTAACCACTTTTCCCTACCCTATTATATTGCCTCCTATAGTTTATTTGAGTGTGTCATTGGATCCTTCCTTTTTGTCCCTGGGTTGTGTGCGAGAGTGAAAGGACTGTGCGAGAGTGTGAGAGAGCCCTCCCCCCTCAGGTTCTCCCTGTGTTCTCCCTTTCCCCTCCCCTGGTGAGTGAACGGACCCTTCCCTGTCGTGTGTCCCTGGGTACCCTTCCTTGCTCCACACAGTGCCCACACTCCTCCTTCCCTTACCCCCTGGATTGGAGTGTGGATGTTGAGGGAGCGTATGGAACTCGGCCTTCTAGTAGTGCGCTGCTTCTGCCCTATGATGATAGAGGTCTGGTTTCATTAAGAACCATTGGGCCACATTCTATCCTGATAGGCATTTATCTCGAGGGCCTTAGTTCAAAGCAGCAGGAAACGAGGCCGAGCGAGCGTGATTTGGATCCTTTTCCTTCTCTGTTCCTCTTCCCATTGAGGGTTCCCTTTACCTGGTTCCCCCCCCCCTTCTGACATACATCTAATGTTAATTGGTTAGGACTGAAGTGAATCAATACAATCCAGACTGGAGACCAAAACATGGAACTTACGGCAATATCAGACATTATGGGTGAAAACAGACATGACGCTAACCAACTTTGGTGGTTATTTATGCATGTTGCAGGGCTGTATTGGTGCCCTATGCATAAATGACCACCAAGGGTGGATAAAGGGTGGTTAGTGGCATGTCTGTTTTCACTCTATGAGATCACAGTCAACCACAGTCAACCACAGACAATCCCGCAGTGTGACCAAAGAGCCCTGAACGTCTGATTGGTGGCATCCAGATGTTCACCACAGTCAATCACCCACAGGGGCCAAAGCCAACCATGCGTCCAGAGGTCGGGACTGGACCATCCCCAGAAGCATAGGGTGTTTTCAGACGTGACGGGGCCAATTGGCCCCGGCATGGAAACAACCCTTTGATTCCCCGCCGGGGCCACTGCGTCATGGGCTAACNGAAACAACCCTTTGATTCCCCGCCGGGGCCACTGCGTCATGGGCTAACAGATGCATTGGCCGATCCTGGCGGGGAATCTGGGGAGGGGGCGGGGTGGGGCTGTGCAGCGGCCAATTGGCGGGGAATTGACTGTGTTACGAGGCCATTCCCCACCACAGGGTATTGACTGTGGTTGAGCATGGTCTCGTAACATCTGAAAATACCCATAGTCAATGCGATTCCCACCGAGAAACTGCCAAAAGTAACAACTGAATGGCAACCACCTGTTGGAATCAGAGCAAAGGACCCCCAGCCATGGCAAGAGCATGCAGTGTTGCTGCCAGGCAACTCGTAACACACAGACCGGGTAGGGAGCTTTAAATTTCACACAGCATCAGTAGAATGTGGTGGGATGGAGCAAGAGGGAAGGGAGAGGAGCCCACAGGACCGGAGCTGGTGGCGCTGGCTGCTGTGTGGACTTGTGCTGATGTTCAGCTGGGGCTCACCGTGCTGGATCCATTTGAGGCCTACTACCTAATTTCCCACCACATGGCGGGGTTGGGCTACTGCTGGGGCATGCTCCAGTGTCCCCACTAAGTGCATCTGGTGGGCCAACCGGTCCCAGACCTCTTCGTTACCCCCCTGCATCTGACTGTGGGGCCCCCTGTGTCCTCAGTGTCATGGATGATGGCCCCACCGTGTGCTCCCTGCACCTCACTGCAGGATCAAGGCCATGGCCGCTTGTTCCAGGACCTTCTGACCTTGCGGTTGTTCTGATTTGCCACCGTTCCGCTCGCCTATGTCACTGTGACCCCTCCATGGGCACTCCCTGTCCTTCTCTGACTGTGGTGTGCCTCTCCGTGGCCATTCCCCCCTTTGGATGATTCCTGCTTCCTGTGACCTCTACCAGCTCTCTCCTTTGTGTCTTCCTCCCTTGCCCAGCAGCCTGCATGCCTGTGTCCATGCCCTGCCCCTCCCCCCGCCCCCTGGGTACCTCTGTGACTGTGCGGGAATAGACACCAGTCATAAGGAGTCACAGGAATACATGTAGACTACAGGTCTAACAAATATGTAAAGGTAAAGGTTAAACATGTAGGTAATGTGAAAGCTGAGAACTGGTAACTCACTTCATGTAATGGAGAAATGTAAAGTCATGCCGAATGTGTATTCAAACAAAGCCGAAACACCTCTGCAGACACTAGCCTTAGACCATTGAGTTACAAATGGATTTCTCCCTGTGGACGTGACTGAAAGCACAGAGTCACCGGGTGGGACAATAAAACAAAAGACCCTGAAAAAGTACTTGAGGGAGGAGACAGGAGAAAGAGGGATCAATCTTGTTATCTTTCTCAGTGGGTTTAGAGAAGGGCTGCACCAATGGACCTATGAAGTAAGGCTCTCTGGAAACTCCAAAGACTGATACCTGGCCAAGCTTTCCATTTCTGACTGTGACAGTCACTGAAATACCCTTGGACCTGGCTTAGGGTAAGCCTATGTCAGGGGAATTCACGTACAGATAGGCATGTGTTCTTGGTTATGTTATTTTCCTTTCTGCACTCTCGAGTATAATCTTGGACTGCATGCTTATTCATGATATATTCATTAAACTACTTTTAAATGAACTTTATATGGTCCAGTGGAATTGATACTCCTAACATTGGTGGGACACAGTTTGGGGATAATTCTGTGTTTACAAACACAGATGAACCTAAAGAGAAAGAGTCTGTGCTGGGAAACTGTGGCTGAAAAGGTGGCCAGATGGTTCACCCGTTGCAGGCACAATCAGTTTGAGAGAAAGAGCTGATCCAGCAAGAGCTGCAAGCCAGGGAAACTGAGTCACAACAGCCTAGAGTGGAGTACTGAGCCCCAATCCCATGACAGGGCCACTGGACAGCACCTCCCAGCTTCCTCCGGGGGGCTGCATGTGCTTCCCACAGGATCCCGGTCCCCTCCATCCCCAGCCGTGTTTCTGCATCGGTGGGGATCCTTGCCATCTGGACCTGCCTCGGACCACTCCAGTGACTTCCCCAGCTTGGTGGCCCTCCCCTTGTGACCCTGCTCCATCCCAGTGGGGACCCCTGTGATTTATAATTATTATTATAAGCCTTTATCTAGTGCCAGCAATGCACCTGGTGCTTTATAGGGAATAAGATAGACACGGTCCCTTCCCAAGAGTTAAAATCTATAGACAGGGGGAGGGGAGACAGGGAAGGGGGAACAGAGGACTGGAAAAGGGGTGCAACATTCATGCAGATGCTGTTGAGTGGCCCGTGCTCCCTGTGCTGTCATTGGGGTCCTGGGTGCCTTTTGCTATGTCCAGGACTGTTCCTGGACCGGTCCCTTCCATTTCCATGGCCCAGGGATCCCCCCCGTGTCCGTGGTGCTTTGTGTTTTGGCCTTCCCATTGTGCTTCCCCCTTCCTTCCTTTCCCGTTCGGGTGTGTTTGCACCCTGGCGTGTGTGTGCTCTGTGTTCTCCTGTGACCTTGACTTCCCTGTGCCTGTTGTGTGTGCCGCTTCGACTACTCTTCTCCCTCCTCCCTTCCCATTTCCCTTGTTTGGGCGTTGCCTTTTGGTGCTTTTGGCTTCCTTTGCTCTCAGTCGGCCATGTCTGCCTCCCGCCCTGCCCCGGTGTCTTCTGGGTGTTCTGACCATGGTCCAGGATCGGCATAACATCTGTTGCATTGCCCCAGGCCGTGGTCTGTCTGTCCATTCCCTTGCCATGGTCCCACTCCTGTCACATCTGTTCGGGGTTTTCCTGGACCACGGGAGGGGGTTAGCAGGCTCGTCATGGTTGGGGATCCACTGTGGTGACCCGGGAGCGCGTAACGTCTGAAATTAACCTTAGAAGAGCCATGAGGAAAGGGGGAAATGTTGGAGCTGTTACAATTGAGATAAAGAGTCCATATTTTCCTCAATTGATAGCATACTATGGTCTTCTTACTTGGTTGGCTGTTTCCAAGACATAGCAGCAGTCATTGGTTTGGGCATTAAACACACATTTCCCTGCTGCTTCTTTGTGCACACACACTTTGTGCCACATACTCAACATGGGCTGTGATCTCAGAAAGCATGGTCACAGACAGTACATAGCTGACAATTACATGTAGCCATTGGGTTGTGAAGATACGTCCAATACCCCACTGCCTGTCTGTGGTCACCTGAGCTACCATAAGGATTCCCTGAACCAAGAGACAACTTTCAGTCTACAGCTGGTGAAAAAGAACTTTGGGGATTATTGGGTACCCTAAAAAACGCACATTGGAATAAATGTCTATAAAACCAGCCAAGCATCCTGGATGACAGCAGTGATTTCAACCCACAATGGATTTCCATGGACTAAGCATTCCATCTTCTAACATCCTATGTGCCCTTCTGTGTTCTCAAGCATATGCTAAAGTGATAATATAATTCATCATTTATTATTAATTATGATTAATTAATTATTATTCATTAATTATTAATTATTATTATTATTGTATCTATACTTGTAATGTACAAGACAGGCGCTGTGCAATTAAAGACAAGTCCCTACCCAAAAGGCTTAAAAACTAGGAAAGACAATGAGAGACAAGGGAGAGGGGAACATAGGGAGACATAGGGGTACATTTATGAACGTGAGCAGTCACAGGTGCATGTTCTTTACTTAGGCTGTATTCTCACCGGTGGCGGCAGTGGGAGGGGTGAGGGAAGACGTGGCAACCCAGAGGAGTTGGCCGACAGGAAAAGAGCTGGTGCGAACGGGGATCTGCCGCGGCTTCTCTCACGCATGTCAGGGCAGGATTTGGCGCCCTGAAATGCGTGAGAGAGGCCGCAGCAGATTCCTGTTTGCACCAGCTCTTTTCCTGTCGGCCAGCTCCTCTGGGCTGTCACGTCTTCCCTCGCCCCTCCCGCTGCCGCCACCGCTGCTGCAGGTGAGAATGCAGCCTGAGTTACAGTTGAGAAGAGGATACTGAGTAAAGGGATAGCAGCGGTGACATGAGTAGCTAGGGAAGGTCTGATGGAAGAGGTAGATTTCTAGGAGGGTTTTGCAAGTTGGAAGGGAAGGAGCAGATCAAGCAAGTTCAGGAAGGGAGTTCCAGGCATGGGGAGCAGCATTTATTTTTATTTATTTACATTTTATTTTTATTTATTTATTTTTATTTATTTACATTTTTATCCCTCCCTTTCACTAAGACCCTTTCACTAACCTAAAGGTTACATACAACACATAGAAACATGAGAGGGGAAAAGAATCTGTGAAGAAAGGGCTGGCAATATAGACTTGTAAACCCTAAGGTGTAAATCCGGCTCGGTAAGGGTTACTCCAACTTACCCTTTAATTCTCCCTGGGAGATGTGGTCGTCGGTACCTAAAGGGTTTGTTGAATCCTAGCTGGAGAAGGGCTTTTACTTCCCTTCCCATACTTGAGTCAGCTAGAACATAATGGGCCAAATCCTCAATTATATTATTGCCACAAGGACAACCCTATGTATGATCAGAAGCTCTGTCCTTGTGGCAATAATATAATTGAGGATTTGGCTCATTATGTTCTAGATTGCCCCATATATGAACATCCTAGAGCAGTTTTATGGTGGAAGACTGACCCCCCCTGTGGGTCTGTCAAAACTGGGGTTGTTGGTCTTTCTTCTTTCAGAAAAGATGACCCCTATTTCAGAAGCTGTAGCCGAATTTGTCTGTCGCGCAGCTGTGTTAAGGACAAATTTTCTGGCCCAGAACTAAGTAAGATCTCTTGATAGTGTACGGGTCTTGATCTGCTATTCTTTATGTTTGGTTATTGTTAGTCGTACTCTATCCAAGGACTTAAGAATGTATCTATTTTATATTTTCTGTTGTTCGTTTTTTGGATGGCTTGTCAAGGCTATGGCCAGTACAAGGAATAAAATTTGATTTGATTTGATTTGACATAGAAACATAATAAAAAATACAGAAAATCCACAAAATTTATAATCTGCAGCTTTTTAAGAACTGAGGAACTGAGATGAATATTTGGAGGAAGCAAATTCCTCCCTGAGGAGCTTGCCACCTTTCAGAGTTGTGGGGGCGGACTAGAGAAGAATAGCAAAGCACTCTGAACTCCCAAAGTGCTATTTAAAAGATTATTACTATAAATAAACAATGTTGCTCTGAATTAGTCCTCTCTGTGTGGCATGAAGTGATATCCTGGTGCTCCAAACGGGGTGGGGCCACTGTGAATGGGTCCACATTCCAAACTCAGGCTCTTCAGTTTAGTCTATTCAACTCAGGCTGAAAATCTCTAGGATGGAGGGGACCATGGACTGAAATGCTACCCTTCATTGTTTTGGGGTTTCATTTTTCTTAAAAGTCAGTGATATCTAGGGCCGTGCATCTCGGTTTCATCAAGGAGCTGCTCTTGGGTGCACCCCTGCATCCGCACGCTTCCAGCCCTGCCTGGCTCCACTTTAGACACACCTGGCAGGTACCCTGGTTCACAGCCTGCCTCTTAGACGCTCTGCCCCCCCACCCCCCATAGAGTTGCTTGTGATTCGCCTGCAACTCTACTGTCTTCTCCAGGGCTATGGTTGACCAGCAGTGGAGCTGCAGCATGGATCTGCACATCAGATGGACAGAAGCTCCACTTTTGGCTGGCCCGCTCCCCCAGTAGTGCTCTTGGATGTTCCGGGGTCACTGGTGGGACTGCCCTGCTCTGCTTTCAGAACTGGCAGGGCACCTTTACACAAAGTGGCTGACCCAGGGGTGAAGTAGACTGGCACAGGCAGAAGCAGAGCTGCTGTGCATCTAAAAGCACCCACTGTCTCAGAACTGCAGTTTCCAGCACTGCAGCCAGGCCCAGCCGAGGACAGCCCAGCACAGCCAGAGAGAAATGGTGAGTCCTTGCCAGCTTGATTCCTCCCCTCCCCAAGCCACTGACCCCTCCCTGGAAGCCAGTGGACCTTTCCCCCCCCTAGCCAGCTCCATGCCTCAGTGTCACCTGGGATCCCACTTTATGCAAGCCAAAAATTCCCCTCTGAGCCAGAAACTAGAGGTGGGACCCCGGGCCCATTACCGGCTACCGGATTTACCGGTTACCGGTTCTGCAAAAACCGGATTCCCGGATTAAATCCGGTATACCGGTACCGGATTTATTTCATTGAGTTCAATGGGGCGCTGTGTCCCCATTGAACTCAATGAAATAAATGAAT
>QEPC01014454.1:270936-287371 GCA_003113815.1 Sphenodon punctatus
GGGAAACCCGGAAGTTCCCCGGAAGGCCTAGAGCGTCTCTGACGCCAGCAGCCACAGCCGGCGCTGATGCCGCCGGACCGCCTGCCGCCGCCTCACCCGGAGCTCCGCAAGGTAAGCGCAAGCTATGCACTTTAGTAGGGGTGATCCCTGGGGGGTGGGGGGGTGTTAAACCCCCCCCCCCCAGGGATCGGGTCATATTTACCGGCGGCTGCGGGGACGCCGCGGCCGCTGGTACTGGGGGGTGGGCTCGCCTCTCAGTCTGTTTTTAAACAAAAATCCAGGCTGGGCAGGGTGGGTGGGGGGTGTCCCCCCTTCCACCCGCGCAGCCTGGACTCGGGGAGGTTTTTTGTGTTTTTTTTAACTTGGGGCTTTAAGTTTTTACATTGCAGCCATTTTTAAATGGCTGCAATGTAAAAAATCCGGTACACGGAATCCGGTACCCCGGACCGGATTACCGGGTCGAATCTGATAATGACGGTACGCCCGGTACCGGCATTATCGGATACCGGATTTTACCGGTTTCCCGCTCCTACCTGAAACCACCCTCTCCAAGCCAGAACCATGCCTCATCCCCCCTACCCAAGCCAGTGACTGCCTCCCTGAGCCAGCTGTGTGTCCCATCCCCACTCCCCAAGCCAGCAACCTTCCCTGAGCTGAGTCCCATGCCCCTTCCATCCCAAGCCAGTGACACCTCCCAAGCCAGCCCTAAGTATGCCCCATCCCTTCCGTTTAAGCCAGCCCTATGTTCCATTATCCCCTCTCCCAAGCCAGGAAAATGCTTCACTCTTCCCCAAGCCAGTGATCCCCCTGAGCTAGGCTCATACCCCATTCCACCCTCCCCGAGCTAACAACCTCCCCACCAACCTAGCCATAACCTTCCAAACCAGGACTCCTCTTTTAAAATGGACAGGAGATTTAGCAGCAATTTTTGACTGTAGTTTCCTTTCCTTATAGGCGTATCAGACTGGCAGAGCCTCACTGCACTTCCATGCCAAAATAACCAATACACAGAGATCCCTGTTCACTGTGTTTTCCATATTGGCAACAATGGGGGAAATGCAGTGAACACAGGCAAACACAGGCAAAGATACAAATATAAATAAATGCAAATACTAAAACCACAAATACAAATGCTTGACCCCATGTACAGTCCTAGAGACAGCTAATATGGTCAGCTTGTGCATCCTTCATTTCTGTCAGGCAAATACTTCCTTCAGTTAGCCTCAGCCTCCCTAATGTTAATGTGTGTGTCATTTAGGGAAGAATTACACAGTGTACAAAGAAACAAAGCCAGTTTGACTTCAATGTGCGCTGGGGCAATCACATTGATTTCAGTGGCATGGCACTAGTATAAATGAATACAGAGCTTGGCCTGTTGTCTTAATTAGAAAATAGCCATATGTGGAATGGGCATCTCTCTATTTTCTCTGAAGTTTTTGAGAAGAGGTCTGCCATCTGCACTGAAGGCAAAGCAGTTGCAGATCAATGCTAGCTAGCCTTGTTGGAGTTTTTCCAATCCAGCCTACCTTTAAAAACTATTTCCCCCCTTTTATGTAACATAATATTTAACTATCCCATGTTGCCATTTTCTACCTCACTGTCAAAAAAATTATAAAATATAATATGCTTAGCAAATCTGGAGCAAGCATAACCACATCCTTCCTCCCTGCCCCAATAGTCCCACACTGTACAGCTTTTAAGCAATAATCGCTTCCTACATGGAGATTTTATAGTGCAAGGTGGAAAATTGGCTACTATTCTGAAGAAGTAAGGTATACGAGATAGGGAACGAGACACTTCTAATGATACCCTCCACCAGGCCGGCTCCATTCCATCAAAGCTGATGTATGAGCTCATATGAGAAAACTAACCATTTAAACTTTTCCCCTGAATCTGCAGTTTTTATCTAAGAAGTCATTTTAAACCAAGAGAGAGAAGGATAACTCCTTTTAAAAATCTCATGGTGCCTCCTTCCAGCCGCCAGCTCTGTGTCAGAAGTTCATCTGGCATTTTAGAAATAATTATAAATCACTACCTTCCCATTTATGGAATCGCTTTCATCTCGATGGAAAGCCCAGCACTAAAGACTATATACAGACTTCAGTTTGGAGTTTAGGGTGCTGACAATATACACTCAGAAGAAAACACTTTATCTGCTCCTGAGCTACAAGTGCTTCTAAAATCAGCTTTTCAGTAGCTCACAGCAGGCATTGAAAAACAGTTTATAATCCATCCAAATGAAATACAAGGGCGACTTTATGGAAGTAGAATTTAATTCCTGCTTTGCTACTAGAAAGTCATCAAGGTTATTGCATGCACTTCTACAGAAAGCACTATGTTAAGAACACACAAATATAAGAACTGCCAATACTAGGACAGACCAATAGTCCCTCTAGCACCCTCTCTCTTGACAAGAAATCAGAAGTGGATGTTTTACAGGGGACCACAGAGCAATTGTGGGCTGATCTATCCCCTGTCATTCACAACTAACCTCTGGCAGTCAGACGTTTATGGATGCCTACGCATAAAGTTGCATCCCTCTGTCAGAGCAGGAGTGTCCAGGATACAGGTGAATATCAGGAGTGGAGTCAGAATAAGGGCCAGCAGTATGAATTCCATCCCAGCCCCCACCACCACCCTGACAGTCCAGGTGTTTTCTTGCCTGTACGGAACAAGGAAAACTCCTTGCATGTCTGATTTTTTTAAAAACAAACACACATATTCTCCCTTTTCTAAAATGGCAGTGACAGCATCACCACCAATTTGGAAAACAGCAGCCGGCCTGGGCATGCACAAAATGATATCCACCCACCCACCCCCAAACACAAAACTATCACCAAAATTGCCATTGAAACCAAAATAGAAATCAGAAATACAAAATGTGCCCCTCTTCCACATGCCATATATAAAAAGGAAAGGAAAAGGAAATCTTTCCCTGCATTATATTGTTGACCTTTGACAATTCACTGATGCAGTACAACAAGGGGGCAAATACAGTTGATGAGTTAGATATTTTGTGACACACAGGCTCAAGACATAAAGCTTTAATTTAGATCTGAACTGTCCCAAAGCCTTGGATTAGGTACCAGCCTGAATAATAGTATATACAGAATACATGCATGTACAGTTAACAGGATAAAAATAAGAAAAGATGTCAACCTTCATGAATCAGTCCCAAGTGTTTGAGAAGATGTGATTTCCTTTTAAAAACACAGTAGGGCACAGCAATATAATACATTATGGAGTGGGGATTAAAAGTTCTCCTGAGGTATTTTGTAATAGTCACTGGAGAAATTAGAGAAGTGTATCATTAGCCTGTTCAGCAATTCATGTATTTTACCATGAAGGAATCAGCAGCAATGTGAGAAATTGCTTTCATATAAACGACTATGTAATATTCACACATGGACACTGCAGTAACAAACTCCCACAAATTAGAGATTATAAAGAGTCACAGATAGATCAATCATCATCATCATCATCACCTTTATTTTCATATAGTGCCCCCCTACTATGGTATTTGCAGTGCTTTACATACAACAATTTAACACAACTTTTAATATCATCTTGTTTGATATTCACAATTTGGAAGACCTCGCTTTTGTATTTTCCTGCTATTACTCAGTTTAGATATTCTTTTGCTCAATCTCACTTTTATCACTCTTAATTAAACCGGGTCAGATCAGCCTATAACACTTCTTCTACCCTGATATTTACACTTTTGAAATACATGTAGACAGTTATCCTACATTGTATAAATATTTAATTCAGATTTATGTTGCAATCAATTAATTCCTTTCATCTTTTGTGAAAGGGTGGGGATTTAGAGAAATGGTACAGAGTTGTCTTCACCATAGGGAAGGAAAAATTTTGGTTCAAAGATAAATAAAAATATTAAAAAATCTCTTTTCTCTTCACTTTTGGAAGAACTTTATTCAGCATTAGCTAGGTGATGACAGCATTAGGGCTGTACTGAATAGTACTTCTGAGTACTCTGGCCAAATACTGAAGTTCCGAGTATTTGACACAAGTACTCAGTGGTCCTTCAGCGCTGTTTCTGAAGTTTTGGAATTCTGGACCTCAGAAAATTTTGGAAACTTCAGAAACTTGTGGCAAAGTTCTTGAACCCACAGCCAAAGCACTACTCAGAAAAGCAGGCTAGCAAGAGTGGAACAATTGCTCTGGAAGAAAACCCCACAAAAGTGCAACTGTGTGCAGAATCATTTTTTAAAAAACCAGTAGTGTACCACAGCACAGCCCACCATCAGCAGTGAGAGCACCCACTTTAATCATTATGCCAACCAAGCAGTGCACAAAAATGCAGGTTAGCAAGGAACATTTGTTCAAGAAGAATACAACAACCCCTGCAAAACAGTCTGCAACTACATGGAGAAATAAATCCCGCCAAAAGCCAGTGGGCCCAGACCCCAGTAGTCAAAAAATTAAATAACTGGACATTCACACACACACACCCCATGGGCACCTTCTTGGCATGACATTGGTACTGTGGCACTGATAACTTGAAAAGACCAGGCAAAGGGAAGTGGATCCAGGCAGGGCCGGCCCCAGGCATGTGCAGCATGTGCGGCAGCACATGGTCCCGCGACCAGCTGGGGCCCAGCACTTGCCTGGCTGGGAAACAGGCTGCAGCCAGCTTCTCCCCCATAAAGTGATTCTTCCTCCCCTCCCTGGCTCCAGACCCCATCCCTCACCTGCCTCTGTCTTCTAGTAGTGCTGCAGCAGCAGCAGCAGTGGGGGCACTGGACTGGGCTGGGAGATAAGGCTGTTTACAAATAGCTCCTCCCCACTGCTGATCAGAAGGTTGCTACCTTGTAAAGAAGGTTCTTCGAGATGGCGCCTCACATTCTCACAACTGTGTTGTTTGCGCTCTATTATTCAAATAATAGACCACATGATGGTATTGAGCTCCTCTAGTATAGAAAGAACCCTCCCCCTCTGAATGACAGTTCCTTTCAACCCTTTCTAGAAATATAAGAAAAGAATTCCATGCAGGGCTGGAAGGGTGGGTGTTGTGAGAATGTTCTGAGCCATCTCAAAGAACCTTGTTTGCAAGGTAGCAACCTTCTGTTCTTCTTCAAGTGGCTCCTCACATGATATTTTGACATGGCTCCGCCAGGTGGGGAGTCCGTAGGCACGTCAGTGCATGGATAGGGCATGCACACAGCTGCACACACATCCCCACTCACCCATCACTCATCCACACCCACATAGTAACCACCATTTCCACCAGTTGCTCTGTGCGTGGGGATGAGTGGGGGGGTGAGTAGGGATGCGTGTTAGGCGAGCGCACACACACACCCCCACTCACCATGGGCACGTGCACCACATCATTCACATGGGGTTCCCCCACCTATGAACACACAGAAATCTGCGTGTTCATGACTGGGAGGAGAGAGCCGTGTAAAAAGAGCCACATTCTCACAACTGTCTTACTTATACTATCTTAGGCAGGAATTTAGGATGTAAAGCAATATCTATTCTGTCTTGGAAAATAAGTCCGAAAATATGGTTCTGAGATTATTATGGCTGCTATTTCACTAACTCTTCTTAATGAAGATATTACTAACAGGAATACTGTCTTTAAATCCGTATCCCATAACCAGTTCATTTGCACTTCCATATAATCAATTCACGCTGCCCTGTGGGCACAAATTAAATGGTTATGGGTGGGGGCAGCGTGAATAGATTATATGGGGGCGGGGGCAGAAATGAACTGGTTATGGGGTGGGAGCAGCATGAATTGATCATGGGGGCACAACTGAACTGGTTATATGTCTCTTTTCATGGCATAATGCATTTTATAAGCTAGCTGCATTTTGGGTGTCTTGTGTGTGTGATAGCAACACCTCTGGACTGGTTGCACCGCATGCATGCACACGGCACAGGTGGCACTGGCAGCAAGAAACAACAGGCCCTGGAGGCCAGACTGGCTAAGCTCACCCCCTGGCCCCTCCTCCAGTAAGGCAGTGGACGCAGTCAGTCTCTGTGCCTGCGTCACTGCCCGCTTGGCTGCCCCTGCAGTGGAACCACTCCTGGGGAATGGTGGTAGACACTCGGCTGGGGAGGGGGGGAAGTATTAGGAGTCCATGCTTCTCCATAGTTGCTCGGAGAGGTGGAGAATGGGAATCCTTCCTGTCCCGAGGGAGTAAGTTTTATGTAAATGTATACATTTGCATAATCAGATAGTGCCTAATAATGCAAATTAGGCCCCACACCAAGACTTTGCACATGACCTCACAAACCCTGGAGCCGGTCCTCGATCCAGGCAGAGAGATCCTAGTCTGGCCTCACGGTGCCCAGCAGCTGGGAGAACAGTAGAAGATAAACTTTACAATTAGGGCACTTTTAAATGATCCTGCTCACAAGCGGGAACATTCAATACCAGCATCGGGCACCCGCCTTCCTCTCTACGCCGTGTTTGATGTTCAGAAGAACATCAGACACGGCGTAGAGTGTATATGTGCGTGCGCGCCCTTCTGCGCGTGCACAATCTGGGAAGGAATCTGGAAGTGCAGCGTGAAGCCGGCACAGCGGCGATCCGCCTTGAAGGGGGTAGGATCGCCGGACTGGCTTCACACGGCGGAGATCAGGCGTTAGAGCGCCCCGGGGATTTAGACGAGTGGCAACAATGGTGGCTAATAAAGGGCTCAGCCGCCATTGCCGTCTCATCTAAAAGTGCCCTTAGGCTCTGTTGAGTCATGCCAGTTACTGTGACACTAGGAACTTGAACAGACCAGGCAAGGGGAAGTGGAGCCAGGACGACAGATACCTCTGGCCTCATGGTGCCAAGTGACAACCAAGCAGCAGGCAGAACTAGAAGCAATGTGGCACCCAATTATTGTTTTTTTAAAAAAACTCTATGACATGGTAAAGGTAAAGGAAACCCTCATCCCTCAGCATTAGCCCAATGGACAGGACAGGCCAAACCATACCAGGCCAGGCCAAGCACCCCTTGCTTCCCCCACCCCCCAGCCAATTACTTACAGATCCAGCAGCACTGTAGCACACAGCGAAATTCACCAAAGAGAATAGACAAAATTGTTTCAGTCACTTTTATTTTGCCCTGCCAGTCAATCTGGCTTGCCATCTGGCTTACCAGGGCTGACCTTACCACAGGGCCATTAGGTGAAGCCGCCCAGGGCCCTGTGCTTGCCGCCCCCGTGGGTTTGGTTTTGTTAAAAAAAAAAAAAAATGTTTTATTTTTTTTTAAAAAAAAACATGTTTGGTGGGGGGCTTAGCAGGAGTGAGGGAGAGGCCCTGCCTCTCCCACATCCACCACCCACCCCCCTCCGCTGCTGGCACAGTCTCGACCAGGGGGAATGAGAGGCACTCAGTTCCCCTGGCTGAGAGGTTGACAGACACTGAGGGGGGAGGAGAGGGAGGGGAGGGGCCTCTGGTTTTTCTGGTAGAAGAAGGCAGAGGCCCCGTATCTCCCTCATGCCACTGGCCCCCTCTGCTGCCTGCCTGACTGTTTCAGCATGGGGAACTGAGGGAGAGGCGGGGCCTCTGCCTCTCTCTCCCTCATTCCCCCTGACCGAGAGACTGTGCCAGGCAGAGGGGGGGGTCCGGCGCAGAGCCCAGGATGGAGGTGGCAGCGGTGACGGCGGCGGCACCAGCAGCAGATCAGTTAAGTGATCCCGTCAGAATCTGGATGGCCACACAGGCTTGGGGATGGGTGGAGGGGAGTGCCCCTGTTCCCATCCTCGAGCTGAGGCCTGGGTAGTGTGCTGACCCCAGGCTGGGGAGCGCCTCCTGAACCAGGGAGCACTCCTAGGCCTGTCAGCGGCTTTGCTGCTGGCAGAAGCTATAGGGCCCCACATTTCTTCCCTGCCCTGGGCCCCGCTTATGGTAAGACTGGCCCTGTGGCTTACCATCACTCTACTGTCCCCTCCCATACCGCCTCCTACCAAATATGGCACTAAGTTTCATTTCCAGAATAAGCTCAACTGTCCACCATCCCCCAACGTGTGCAGCAATTTACGAAGTTTTTAAAAAAAAATTGCCTTGGTCTTTGGAACTTCAGACTTCAGACTTTCTGAACCAAATACCGTAAACTTCTGCAATTTCCAAAATTTTCCGAAGACCAAGTTACAGCCCTAGACAACGTTTAAGCAGACATTCCTGAGACAGCAAGATGGAAAAAAAATTGTGTAGAAGAAACAGAAGTGTAATGTCTAAAAAGAGAAGGAGAAAACATCTGGGAGTCTTCTCACTGATGAGACAAGTTCTCCAGCAACATAAGGTGTTTAGCTTGGTGTTTATATTTTAAGCCTTGTTTTGGATATTTACTTATAAAGCAAATTAAATGAGATCAAAAAATCGTTCTTGCAAATTGTATCCCCTAAATACTTCACAGGGTTAAATAATACAGTACATTAATAAGTAATGGCAGCAAGAGTTAAAGACAAGCAAAGGAGACAAAAATGCTGGTATAAATAAGTGTAACTTCACTGAAACTACCAGCTGAAAACTGGCTCTATTTTTCTTGTATGTTTCAGTTTAGTAAGAAAAGGTGAGTAAGCCAGGGGACAAGAAGCAGGAAATTGCTGTGTATGCCTATTAGCACTACAGAAATTATAAGTAGTAGTAGTAGTAGTAGTAGTAGTAGTAATTATAATTTCTGTAGTGCTACTAGGCATACACAGAAACTACTACAACTACTTATAATTTCTGTAGTACTAATAGGCTTACACAGAAACTACTATTATTACTAGTGGTAGTAGTAGTAGCAAACTCTGATCAGTGTAATAGAAGATGCCAACAATGATCAGGAACAGTAGAAGATAGAACATAAATAGGCTTTTACATTATCAATACTGATATAGTATAAAGACCAGGGGTAGGTGAAGTGTAAAAAACCACATGCAGTAGGATTAAGACAACAAGTGATTAGTGATTTTAAACTGAAAATGGACTGTAATTCTTTATTTCACATTACATATTTTATTTGCATTTCTGTGTCTTTCTCCACAGGCTGCTTTAGAAAATTAACTACACATAAAGTTTATTATTTATTATTATTATTATTATTATTATTAACAAGCATTTATATAGCAATGTAGCAATGTACCTGGTGCTTTACAAAGTAATTGAATAGACATGGTCCCTGCCCTAGGGCTTACAATATGATAGACGGGGGGGTGGGGGAGAGACGAAGGAAGGGGAACAGAGGGAGAGACAAGGAGTATAACATTCACGAGGATGCAAGGTCCCAGGTACACGTGCTTGGCTTAGTTACATCAAGAATGATGGCTGGTTGGTCCATGTGGTGAGGATATGAGTACACAGACCTTAGGTAGATGAGCTGAGTCCAGCTGCAACAGGCAAGCTTTTGCCCCCGGGCAGCACTGTCTTCCTCTACCAAACTCTCAGGGTATTTTTAGATGTTACAAGACCACAGTCAAACCCCTGTGGTGACCAAAAGTCCCATAACGTCTAAATGATTTTCGCGAGATGTTCAACATGGTGAACCTCCGGCAGGAATCATTTTGACCACGATTCTGGACCTCCGGCCACCCGGAGGTCCAGAATCATGGTGGAATTGGGTCCTAACTGTGGTCACGGTGGCCACTGTCTGGAATCAGTAGAAAGTAACATATGTTGCCTTCCGCTGGCTGGATCGTGGCCCAGACCACGATGCGGGATCGGGTGCAGTGGCCAGATTGGCCTCTGCACCCACCCATATCCCAGAGGCCGGGCAGCTGGGGGAGCGTGGGGCTGTGCGGCCGCACGTCGCGCTGCGCAGCCCCGCCCCCTCCCCGATCCCCTGTAGGAATCAGCCAGCACATCTAATGGACAGCCGGACTGATTTCTGTCTGGGATCCGAAATGGATCCCGAACCGTGGTTCAGTGTGGCGTGCTGATCGGCCCGTCACATCTGAAATTACCCTCAGTGTCAGATTCACTTCAGCCTACAGACTCAATGAGCCCAATCCCAAACCCTGCGGATCGTGCATGCAGCCATGTGTGGAGCTGCATACAATTCATGCAGATCCCTATTACAGGCACATTGTGCCCCACGGATATGCCCAGAGGATCCGCGGGGTTTGGGGTTGGGTTCATTGAGAGAAAGCTGGGGCCACAGTACACCATGGTAGCTGGAGAACTGCCACCTCCCATCTTTCTATACATTTTAAAAATCTGTTTCTGATGATCATACAAATATTTATATATACATTACTTGCAATTATTTTAATCATATTTTAATATATATGGAGAAAGAAAATTCTTGTAGTGTCCCCCTCACACCCAAGCTTGTGGCCCCACTACAATTGTGCCTCCACTTCTCCCTCTTGTCATGCCTGAAGGTCTAAGATAATTGACTCCTACTCTAAATCATGGGCTACCCCTATTAGCACCATGGACAGCTTCCAGTCACCAGTGTTCTGCTAAGGCTGAAACAAGCAGCTAAATTGCTGCTTGTGACAAATTTCACCATATCGGGAATCAGGACTGATTTCCTGACCATTTCCTTATACCAATGCAATTTCTCAATTCTTGCAATACTGTGAGATACTGTCCAGCTTTACCAACCTTCCACTTCTGTTTATCACATATCATTCATTTACCGCTTAACGAATTGCTGAGGGTACTGTTTTACCTCTGGGTTTATTGTTTTCTTCTCATTTCTGAACCTATCACTGTGTGAATAACCTATGCCTTAACCCCCCACGCCCAAGCCCCTTAAACTCCACTCCCATGCCTCCTAGGGATGTGCGAATGCGGTTCGGAAGTTTGGGGTTCGGCCCAAACTCGGCCTGTTCAGATGACCGAACCCGAACCTGAATCCAAACACGAACTCACTGAACCGAACTCAGGTCCGAACGTCAAAATGACCAAACACTTTTGTCAGTTCGGATCGCTTTCGGCTGAGTTAGGGTGGCTAAAACGTGGTCTGCTGTCAGGTCACTGGAAGGCCAAACGTAGCAGGGAGGGGGAAGTCATCTGACTCAGCTAGGAGCAGACTTCCAGGCACCAGTGGTCGAGGGTTGGAGACTGGCTTGGAGTAGCAGCCAGCCTGCCGAATCACCATCCCTTTTTGCCTCAGACCACTGGCTTGGCAGTCTGCGATTGGCCATGGGCTAGGCTGCACGGAGCCAATGGGGCTTGTGGTGAGGTGGGCACAGCAAGAAACAAAACTGTCTGCCTCCCCCCATTCCCAATACCTTCTGAGCTAGTCACTCTTCCTGACAACAGGTGTTTCAGAAGGCTCCTTCTCTCTCAACAGTTTTGTTCTCCTCAATTCATTGCAATCCTCCTCCTATTTCACCCATCCAACCCATCTACCTCCATATTATCATTTATTTAGCTTAGCTTAGATAAATTTAGTTGTTATTTTTTGTTTTTATCCCTCCTTGTGTTCCCTGTGTTCAATCTTCCTTCCTCCCTCCCCCCTCCATTGAATCCTTTCCCTCTCCCTCTCTCTATATTCCATCCCTGATTCCCTTCCCTTCCCCTGTTTTTTTGTAGGATAATTATTAGATTGATTTTGGTTTCATTTCAGTTTTGTACCCCTTTGTGTTGTTGGGATTCCCCCTCATCCCATATATATCTATATATCGATCGATCGACAGATTGTAGGTTTTGAGATAGTAGACAATTGTAGGAGTTAGTTTACTGATAGAGATAGCGTTTATTGATTTAGTTTTAGTGTTTGTAGGAGTAGTGTGTACTTTACTTAATCCATTTAGTTCATAGCATTTAGAATAGTTATTCATTATATATATATAAATAATATTAGATTAAAAATTTAAATAAATTTTTTTTCTTATATGTATATATATATATATAAAAAAACAACATTATTTTTGTGGGAGAAATGGAGAAGGGAAGGAGAGGCCGATCTCCTGCCTGTAGGGGAGGCAATGGGGCACGTGCCAGAGGCGGGCGGGGCTGTGCATGAGGAGCAGCAGCAGGCAGCAGCAGTAGCCAGAGGCAGAGTGCATTACCCCCCCCCCCAAACTCAGCAGATCTGCTTTAGGGCAACAGGCTTCAGTGGCTTTGCATCGCCTCCTGCCAGTGTCCTCCTCCACTGCCACGCAGGGCACTGGAAGGTCTGCAGGAGCTGAGGCTGCATCTGTCTCTGCTGGTGGTGGTGCTGGAGCAGGTGTTGGGGCTGCTTCCGATGTTCCTCCAGGGCCACCAATGTCCCCCACTGTCGAGGCAATCCCCAGCAGTCCAGAGCTTTTGGATCCCACCCTGGCTGCTAGAGGTAGGGCCCTATCCCTGGGCAATGTCACTACTAGGGAGAGCAGAAGCAGCAGCTGCAGCAGCAGCTACAGAGGGGGGCACAGGGAAAGTGCCAGCAGCATGGCGGGCATGGGCAGTCTAGCCTCAGGGTCACAGTACTCCCCTTCATGGGACATCACCGTGATCGCAGACAGTGAGGAAGAGGCAGATACTAGTGCGCAGAGGAGATGTCTGTACCCGAGGTGATGTCTGACCCTCCTCCCAGAGCTGCGTTGCCACTGCTAGTACCATGAACCTCTGCCCCTCCCAGCAGTGCTGGCAGCAGTGTTTCAGCCGGGGTGGGCAAGAAGGCAGGAGGTGGGAAAAATCCTCAGTCTGGGATCATTTTAATCTGGTGCGGGCAGATGATCCCAGAGAGGTGCAGTGCACGCTGTGCAAGAAGGTGCAAGAAGGTGGTGAAGCGCGGGCAGGTTCTTGCCAACCTTTGCACAACTGAAATGGCCAGGCACCTCAAGACATTCCACAGTGCTGTGTTTCTGAGTGAGAAGGCAAGGGAAGTGGATGCCAGCGGTTTCCCAACTGCAGCGGCCAGTCGCCTGACTCATTCATCGTACCAGCATCCTGCACCAACTGCTGCTGCCTGTACCAGCAGGAACAGTATGGTGGCAGAACAACAGCAGGAGCCTCCCCAGCAGCGCCATCAGTCCACCATGGAGGCAATGGGGTGGGGGGATGTGTCAAGGCCATCAGCTGGGTGCCATGGCACAGGCTTCCAGGAAAAAGCCAAGTGCCTGTTGGCTGAGATGATTGCCCTGGATGGCCAGACCTTGTCCCTTGTGGAGGACAAGGGCTTCCAGTGGCTGATTGGGTTCCTGGCCCCCAACTTTAAGCTGCCTTCCCACTCCACCCTGAGTCAGACTGTGGTGCCACAGCTCTAAAGGGCTTTGAAGGAGTGGGTGAGGGAGAAGCTTGCAGTGGCTGGGGGGGCAATGATCCACTTCACCCCGGACCTGTGGTCCACCAGAAACGCCCAGCACGCCTACCTGGCGGTGACTGCATATTGGTGGCAGGATGCAGAGGCAGCGCTTGGCAGTGGCAGGAGGGGACCTGAAGCAGGGTATAGGTGGGCCCTGCTTCAGGCCCAAGTTATGGACAGCTCCCACACCATGAGGAGCCTCGAGGCAGCCCTGGACACCATGGTGAGGGAGTGGGTCACGGCAGGCACGACCGTCACCAAGGGGTGTGTGGTCAGACAATGAGGCCAATATCCTAAAGGCAGTCCATGACGGGGGGCTTCACAAGCATCCTTTGCGCCGCACACACCCTCCTTCTCATGGTGAAGGAGACTCTGGGCTTGGGGAAGAAGGGGATTGGCCCAGGCACCCTTAGCTCCCTGGTCAAGCTGGGGAGGAAGCTGGCGGACTTCTTCAACTGGAGCGTGAAGGGCAGCGAGCTCCTCCAGGAGTAGCAGGCCAAGCAAGGGTCCCCGGTGCACATTCTTATCCAGGATGTCTCCAACCAGTGGAATTCCACCTTCCTGATGCTTGAGCGGCTTCTTGAACAGAAAGTCATCCTGCATCATGTGGAACTGGAGATAGACATTGAGGCACCTCCAGGGTACAACAAGGAGGAATGGGAGATTATATCCCAAACTGTCTTTGTCCTGAGACCATTCCTAGGCATCATGGAGACATTGAGCAGCTCCTCCGCCAACCTCAGCCAGGTGACCCTGCTGTTGCATAGCCTCCGCAGCAGCCTGGATGAGATTCTGGGGCGGGGGGTGGGATCGTGGCCCTCAGGGCAGGAGAATGTCCAATGAGGCAATTGACCTTGCTCGTAAGTTGAAGGCAGGGCTGAGTGCGTGCTTCGACCAACTCCTGTGCTGGGAAGAATATGTCCTGGCAACCAAGCTGGACCCCAGGATCAAGGGCAGCATGGCACATGAGACTGTGGTCTATGGCCTCCGGAAGGTTACGCTGGTCCAGAAGGTCAGGCAGGCAGAGCAGGCCATGCAGCAGGATGCCCCTGGGGATGGTGGGAGTGGGAGCAGCGACCCCTTGCACCCATCTCGGTCTATCCCTGCCCCCAGCTCTAGGGGTAGTGGCATCAGCATCAGGACCCCTACTACCATCAGCTCCTCATCTGTGCAGTCCACTCTGGGGAGCATGGGGCCCAGCACAAAAGGGAAAGCAGCATGGCTGAGGGCAGTGGGGCACGTGGTGCCCACCCAGAGATACCAGAGGGAGTATGATGGCACCTCAGCAGCAGTGGAGACCTATCTGGAGGAGGAGCCATGCATAGATGCCAGCAGCGACCCCTTGGTCTACTGGGCCGGCAAGGCCAAAGTGTGGCCGGCCCTGTCGAAAGTGGCCAAGAGTTTCCTGTCCTGCCCAGCAACCAGTGTCCCCAGCGAGAGGGTGTTCTCCATCGTGGGGGGCATATGCACCCCGCACCGCCTGAGAATGGGGACCAAGTTGGTGGAGCAGTTGCTCTTTCTGAAGGTGAACCTTCCACTGCTGGGATTCTCCGAGCTGCTCCTGGACAAGGAGTGATGGTGCAGTGGCACACGCCATCTCATGCCAGGGGAAGTCTTGGGACAGGCCGACAAGGCTCCTCTTCCTCCTCAATCTGGGCTAGGGCTACTGATCCTGTGTGCTGCTGAGGTGCTGTCCCTTCCTCCTAAAGCCTGGCACCCTCCCTGCCTCTCTCTCTCTCTCTCTCTCTCTCTCTCTCTCTCATACTACACGGCCTCGGCCGCCTTATCTGACTGATATCAGGACTCAGGGTGGCATTGGGAAACAAACTGTAAGCCTGCCAGCCAGCCTATGGCTAGCTATATGATCTCGGCCCACCTATGTGACGCTGACTGGCTCTCACTCTCTCACACTACACAGTCTTTGCTAGCCTATCAGAGTGCCCTGCTGTCAATGTCCCAGAATGCCTGCCCTACTGCCTCTCATGCCACACTGCCTGTCTGCCCAGCAAGCTTGTCGCAAAGCTCAAAGTAATATGCCTCTGTCCGCCTTCCTGCCTCCCATGCCAGGGTGCCTGTCTGCTCCCCCAGGTTGCCTAGCTCAAAGCCTGCCCATGCCAGCCTTCCCTACTGCCTCTCATACCATGCTGCCTGCCTGCCTGCCCAGGTTGCAAAGCTTGAACCCTGCCTCCCTCAGTCTGCCTGCCTTCTGCTCATACCGCACTGCCTTCCTGCCTGCCTGCCCTCCCAGGTTGCAAAGCTTGAACCCCGCCTCAATATGCCTGCCTCTCATGACACAGTGCCTGTCTATGCCTTCCCTGGAAACCCTGGGTGATGTTCCCCTCACTTCCCCACTGGCCTGGTAATCCTGCTGCTGCTGTCTGTTGGTCCATGGGTGCTCTGCTCTGGCCAATCCAAATGTGCAAACACAATCCTGCTGCTGCCATCTGCTGCTGTATTGGGAGCTATTCCCTGGCAAATCCAACCATCCAGGGGGCTGTGTACAGGCAAATCCTGCTGCTGCTGTCTCTGCTGTTCCATGGGTTCCATGCCCAGACAACCCAAAGTCTGCTGCTGCTGCCAATGCCACCCATGCTGTCTGTGCCACAGGTTCTTGGAACGGTCATTCCTCACACAGGGTGCTGTCATGCCACTGCATTGATAAACAGCCACTCTGGCCCCAGGACCCACCAGAAGGGTCCTAGGGCCAAGTTACAGGCAGGGAGGGCCAAAACCTAGAAGCTACCACCTTAGCCCCGGGACCCATCACAATGGGTTTGGGGCCGTCATTCCTTGCACAGAGGCGATGTCATTCCACCGCACCAAAAAACAGCCACTCCAGCCCCAGGACCTGCCATCAGGGTTCTGGGGCCAAGTTACAGGCAGGGAGGGCTGTGTCCAAAACCTAGAAGCTGTCCCTTAGCCCCGGGACCCACCGTGATGGGTCTGGGGCCATCATTCCTTGCACACTGCGATGTCTTTCCACCTCATTCAGAAGCAGCCACTCCAGTCCCAGGACCCGCTGTCAGGGTCCTGGGACCAGATTACAGGAAGGGAGGGCTGTGGCCAAAACCCAGAAGCTGGCACCTTAGCCCCGGGACCCACTCTGATGGGTCTGGGGCCATCATTCCTCGCACACTGTGATGTCTTTCCACCTCATCCAGAATCAGCCACTCCAGCCCCAGGACAAGAGCCAGGGGCTCTGCCTGTTTCTCCCCTTCCCATGCACCAGCCGGTCCCTTCACAACAAAG
>QEPC01014454.1:287471-304349 GCA_003113815.1 Sphenodon punctatus
AAGAAAAAGAACAGCTTTCTGGGAAATCACAGTGGGCATCCCCAACCCAGCCCCGCTCTCTCATTCCTTGTGAGGAATCTAAAGGGAGAGCTCTTGCAAGTAGCAGATGCTGCCACTTTAGCCCCACAGCACCCTCCATGTTGGGACCCACTCGCAGGGGGGGGCTGTGGCAAAGTACAAGCGGCCCCCCTCCCCAAAAGCCGACTCCTCTGTCTGCACCCACCCACGGATGCCCACTGAATCTGGCGGCTGAAACTAAAAGACCCTCCGACCACCACTTCCTGGGGGGCTTTCTGCTAGTTGAGACCCTGCTGCTGGCACAGCACATCTTTGTGTTAATAACTACGCTACATGAGGTGGCAGGTGCTGCTGGATGGGATCGGCAAGCTGTATGAGATTCTGCCATCTGCCAGCCAGAACTTCAGCACATTGGGATAAAAGATTGGACAGGTAAAACGAAGCTCATAACAATAAATTTAAAAACTTTACTTAAAACTATTTACAATACAAGAAAACAAAACAACAACAACAACAACATTTAATAAAACAAAAGCAAACATGTAAAGGAAACTAATTAATTAAACTAAGAGTCACTCTCTGTTGCCACTGGGCCTGTCCCCCAGTAATTGGGGGAATGACAACAGGCCTTGGGGCGCTTTACAGTCCTGAGGGCTGGCCACCTCGGAGGGGGTCCACCATGCCATTGACCATGGCAAACTCCACCACCTCTTTAAGCTCACTATGCCACCTAGAGACTGCCTAGTAGTACAGCTGCACGCGGTGCAGCTCGGCGGAGACATACTGGCCGTATACCACCACCTTCTGCCGCTCCGCCTGGACCGCCTGCAGCTCCTCCACCAGGCACTTCTCCAGGTCGGCAGAGGAGCGCTCGACCTCCTCCACATCACCCAGGGTGCACCCCTGGAACCTGGCCCAAAGGGCCTTGACCTCTGCATCCTCCGGGGGCCCCGGGGTCTCCACATCGAGACTGGAGGTGGGAGGAGGGAAAGGGCTTATATACCTCCTTTTGCTGGTTGCCTTCCTCCCTTCTTCTGGCGCTGAGGCGACAAGGGTGCCACTCCAGAGTCCTCCTCACCCGCCTGCCTCACTCTCATGTCATGCCGCCGCTCAATGTGGTTGATGAGCCCCGACGTGGTCCCCTCCCTCTGCCGGCAGATAACTTTATTGCAGATCTAAAAAGAGCAGGAAAAGATAGGAACATAAGAAGTGCCATACTGTGTCAGACCAATGGTCTGTCAAGCGCTGCCTGCCTGCATTCTGTCTCCACAAGTGGGTGGACTGGGTGGCCATCCAATCTCTCTCTGCAGGGGACTTCCATTCCTAACAGGTTATAGGGCAATTTATTCCCTGTTATTCTAGTCCCCGTGCCATACCTTGCATGTGGCGATTCTCTTGCCCTTGTGGTAGAACCTCCAGACATCAGACGACTGGTGCCGAATGTCTGGGGGTGCCACTGGTGAGCTCCGCCTTGGGGTCTGGTGAGTCCTCCTCCTTGGCCTGGTCCTGGCAGCAGGGCTGGGGCCGGAATCCAATTCCTCACTGAAATGGGAACACATAAGAACACCAAATAAATATCATGCATTTATGATGATGCCTCTAGTCCTCCCTCCTTGGGGTGCTAGGGATGGCAACTAGAAAGCAGTAAAGCACGTGCAAATCCTGCCCTCCCAGGGGTGCTAGGGGATGCTAGATATTGCAACTAGAAAGTCCCTGGCTGGCACGTGCAAATCCTGCCCTACTTGGGGTGCTAGGGATGGCAACGGGAGATGTGACCCTGGATGGAGGAAGGAGACTGCCCTTTTTGAGGGGTGCGTAGGGAATGGAATGGCAACTGGAGAGTGGAGACCCTTGCTAGCCTGGCACATGTTTGGGTGGGGGTGCTGCTCATGCCAGAGCCCCGCAAAGTATAGTACCCTCTCTCTCTGTGGCAGACATCTGCTGCCAGCCGCTGATGCCCACTGTTTGTGCCTGACTGATGCCCACCACCCACGCACCCACCCGCACGCCAGTGAGCTCGCTCTAACGGATAGAGCCTTTCTTGTCCTAAAAGTAAAAAGAAAGTTTACAAACCTGGCAGGAGTGGCAGTACCTCCAGAGCCCGCCGCTTCCTCCTCATCCGAGGAGTAAGCCACCAGTGCCATAGGAGGTGTACTAGTGGGGCAGCAGCTTCGAACGCTACCTCCTCCTCCTCGAGCAGCAAGTTGTCCCCCAGCTGGGGGATTAGCACTATAGCCTTCTTCATTTTTATTTTTTTTTATCACAAACACTGACACACAAAACCGTCACCCACAACACACACCAACCACCCAAACACACAGCACAGCCAAACCCAACACAATCACAGCCAAAACACATGAACCGAGCAGCCACCAAGTCAAACACACACTCACTCGCCACACAGCTCCTCACTCACTTGAATTTCTGGTTTCCAGCACGATTATGTCTTCTCATGCTCTTGCGTTATTTTTTCGGACAAACGGCCGAACCTGAACAGAACGACCGAACCAAATGGCCGAACCCAAACCCGACGAATCACCCGAACACCCAAACCCAAACGTACAAACCAAACGCAGCCGAACCGAACGGCTGAACCCGAACCGCGGTCTGTTCGCCCATCTCTAATGCCTCCAGGAAGAATGGTTGTTCTATGTTTTTCCCTTTTCTTTGATCAGTCTGCAACTGGACCACAGATTAGTAAACAAATCTGCATACCAGTCAATGAGTGACAAGGAAGTACAAGGGGAAATAGAGTGCAAGAACTGTGGTATTGCATTGGTACTAATTCTCAGTATTTGAGTGGAAAGTGGAAAATGGCAATGCAATAAATAGCAGCAAAGTGGTAAATGGGATTCTAGTAAGCAGAAAGTCAGTACTTCGAGAAATGGAAGATCAGTCGAGAGATTACCAAGTACCAATGGGTTCTTGATTTGGCTGAGACAGTATCAGGAACTGGAATTTTGATGAGATTTCCCATTTTGGCAATATCTTGTTTCAACCCTAGCCTCAGACTTCCTGGAATTCTGTATCCATTAGTCTTATAATCTGGGGAAGGGGTTGTATGAAGAGTGATGTGGCAGGCTTACTTTAAAGGACCAGTACTTGCCGCATCACGCCAATGTGGAATTAGTTCAGTCAGAAGAAAGCAGAGTTCTTCTTCCAACGATTGGTGTATCACCTCATTATGTCATTTTTGAGATGAATTTGATAGTTTTGATTTTGATTTCAGTGACTAGGGCAGGTATCCATATCATGAAAACTATCCCCACAACTGGCAGTTTCAGGAGACAGAAAAAAAATGACCTCCACAGTCAGCACCTCCTTACACAAAATAATTCTGCCAGGGAATATCCTCCCAATCTTCTGCAGTTTATGAGAAGACAACTTCTTTAAGCTAGGTCCACCACCATATTTGAATAGCTAGTATAATGGCTGAATTTCTCCCTAATTCTAATGATGAGATGGCCATATTTCCAAAATCAAAGACAAGGACACTTTTGTGATGATATTTTTAGGGTCATTAGATACTCATACAGAAGACAAGTAGTATATTTTTGAAACGCCACCACCATAGTACAAGCCTCGTGGGTATATTTTTCAGAGTTGTATGGTTTGTTATGAGACATTGGACAAGTGTAATTAGCATCCACAACCAATTTGATAGTGTCTACACTTGTTTGACATTTCTTTTTACTCCACTTGCCATTCATCACAGTAGGAATTCCAGGAGCAAGCTCCACTCTCATCATAGCAATATATCTTACAAACAGTATGACTGATGAAGTGAAAGTCGGGACATTCTAGGTATCCGACATGAAATTTCTGGGACAATATATAAAAAACCCAAAAGATCTCCCAAACAGGTTGGGGTTTAATGACACAATAATTAGGAGTGATATGAATCAAACTTACCCTGCCATCACCTGTGTTATATCACTTGTGTTCATAAGCAGATGGCTTGAGTTTTCAACACCATCATTGCATAGTTCTTTTCATCATAAAGCATTTCACGTGGTGTCTTTTTAAGGCAGTATTTCCCCATATTTTACTCATGTGATACTGATGTTGAGAAATTAAGGTTGCTGTGTTGGTCCCAAATATAGGCAATAAAGACAAAGTACTGGTACAATGATATTTTTTATTGAACCAACTACAGTTCATGGAGGTATGCAAGCTTTCGGAATACATGGTGCTTCTTGGCAAGACAGGAGTTAGAGTTGGAGACTGAGCAAAGCAGTGAGTTATATACAGGGTTTGAAAACAGTGGCAAAGGGAGGGGAGGAAAGGGGAGGAGAAGATTAGAATGAGCCCCAGGTAGGAGGTTTGCAGTTCTAAAGGGTGGAATACAACAAGGTGGAAAGAGTAAGACTTACTACCAGCAAGTAAACATCCAAATTTTGTCCATTGTTCTTTTTATGTAGTAGAACTATTAATGTTTGTTCCAGGTTCACCTTTTAAAGGTGTTGCATAGGCTTCCTTTTAAGGTTTCGAAACAGTAACAAAGGCATGCAAAGTATATCAAATATAAATTGCTATCATGACCCCATTTACAAATGGGTACAGTTCTGATTGCCCCATTTCAAAAAAGACATCGCTGAGCTAGAAGAAAGGTACAGAGAAGGGCAACAAAAATGATCAAGGGCATGGAAGGGCTCCTGTATAAGGAGAGGCTTGGTAGGTCGGGACTCTTTAGTTTGGAGAAGAGATGGCTGAGAGGAGATATGATAGAGGTCTATACAATCATGAGTGGTGTGGCACTAATAAACAAGGAGCAGTTACTTACCCTCTCAGCTAGTACTAAAACTAGGGGACACTCCATGAAACCCATGGGTGGCAAGTTGAAAACAAATACAAGAAAATATATTTTTACTCAGCGTATAATAGGGTTGTGGAATCTACTGCCAGAGGCTGTGGTAAGGACCAGTACTATAGCTGAGTTTAAAAGAGGTTTGGACATGTTTGTGGAAGATAGGACCATTACCATCTATTAGCCAGACAGGATCAGGGAACATGACGGGAGCTGGGGGAAAAACAACAGGGAATGGATCCCCCATTGTGACCTGTTAGGGGCTTCTCCCAAGTCACCGTGATAGGCCACTGTCAGAGACAGGCTGCTGGGCTAGATGGACCATTGTTCTGACCCAGTATGGCATTTCTTATGTTCTTAATGACATGATCTCTTTTGGGATGCTGACCCACAGATTTAGGAATCTCAGTCTTAAATCATATTTTAACCTAAGAGGTTGCTTATTTATGCAAAATGCTATTTTTACCAATATCAACCTAATAATTTCTCATCAGCCTAACAACATCTCTCTCTTTAATATGTCATGGCTAAAATGTGAAAGGTCTCTTGACTGAGATACTTCATAATTGTGCTAGTCACCGTTTTTTTCTGTGCTTGATAGGGAAATAAATGGCAAAGAAGAATGTACATTGCCTGGCTTTCTCTCTGGCTGCCCATATGAATGCACATGTCTCTGATGCTTTACCTCCGCAGTCAGCACCTCCTTCTGTCAGGGAATATCCCAATCTTCTGCAGTCTATGAGAAGGTGTCATAACTGTGCTTGAAAAAAAGCCTAGCTGCAAATGACAGCAGGTACAGTTTCTGATGCATTAACTTCATAGGGCAGCCCCAGAGCCCAAACTGTTTCTCTTCAAAGCATTTATGCTAAACAAGGCCACCCAGTGTCTTCCTCTAAACTTCCAACTGAGAATAAACCTTGTGCATCTCTACAAAGAATCCTGCGACTCAAACAACCATGCCAGGTATTAAGAGACTTTGATTTTTCCCCACCCCCTTCTCCTAATGCTCCATTAACCTCCAACATCTGTTCTCTCTGCGCAGTCAGCAGCTCCACTAATCTCTCCCTGCTCTCTTTCTTCCTTGCAGAAACAGTCATCTTTAATAAAGCTGTGCTCCTTTCCTCAACCCCCCTTGTTCCACTCAACCCAGCCATTCTGGTCTATTAGTGCATGCCACGCCTAGGGGGGATGTGTAGTGCTGCCTAGGCATTGGTTTTGCTCTATTTCAGCACTTTTTGGCCCTAAAGCAGTGCACTCACAGGCCATTAGAAATGTTGTATGAGAACTGATGCCTCCTCTTTTGTGTGTGAAAAGCTTTTGCTTTCTGGAGTAGCAGCCTAAGGCCATTTTTTATGAGTACATGGCCAAGCCTCTTGTCAAAGATTCAGCAGTCCCTGATATACCTTGTCTCATGACCTTTGTACCTTTTATCCCAATTGGTCCCAGAGAATTGGCCAAGCTACATGCGGGAATTGTGTTACCTTGCATATACCTTTCTCCCTCAAGAAAGCTGCATGTAACAGTGTGTTAATCACCTCACAGCACAAAACTTGTGACAACTGCCTCCAGCCTGCCACACCGGGGATCAAAACAAGACTTTCAAGCAAACAAAAGAGAAGGGAAAAAGCGGGAATAAACCCACATACGCAAGATAGGTTTTAATAAATGCCCCTTTTAAGCGGGGGAATAAATGTACATATATACGACTGTAATTTACAGTATAGGTAGGGTTTAGGGTTCTCTGGTCTGGAATGATTTACAAAAAATGCAGTAAAAATACATAGACCATAAACCAACTGGAACCCAACACAAACTAAAACCAATATAAAACAATAATAAAAAAACCAAACGTGTGTCAGGGGTATTCCAACCCCCTTTCTCAATGGGAATAAATGACATACAAAATGAAATATAAACTGGCCAGATGAGCACTGTCTGTAAATAGATTAAGGAAGGAACAAAAATGATTATATTCTTTTGTATTTCATCCCCTCAAAGACCTATAGTTTAAGCCATTTTTGCTACTGCTTGTCCTTACCCTAAACAACTGATACAGCAGAGCTATCCCATCTCAGGAATCAAGTGCCAGGAGTTATCACTCTTTTCTTTTTAATAGGGATGTGCGAACGTGGTTTGGAAGTTTGGGGTTCGGCACAACTTGGGGTGTTCGGCTCATTCGCGAACACCCCGAATCTGAACCAACCCCCGCCCAAGCTGACCAAACAAAGTTCGGGTTCCAAACATGTTTGGGAGGGGGTGGGGGGCAGGGAGGAACCCGGTTTCCCCCCCCCTCCATTCGATGCCCAGCCTCGGAATGTTTTATTTTGAACCCACCCCACCCCAGGGATCACCCTACCTGGTGGTGCTTGGGCTTTGGCCCTGGTGGCGGCAGTGGCAGCGGCGGCGGGTCCGGTGGCGGCAGCGCTCTGAAGTGCTTCAGGTTGCTACTAGGCCTTCCGGGTCAAACCGGAAGGACTAGTAGCAGCCTAAAGCGCTCCGGAGCACCACTGCCACCGAGCCCACCAGACCCACTGTACCCACCATCACTCCCACCGCTGCTTCTGGACCCAGACCTACCTTGTGGTGTCAGGGCCCTGGCTCTGGGTCCGGTGGTGGCAGTGGCAGTGTTGACAGGTCCAGCGGCAGTGGCATTCCAGAGTGCTTCAGGTTTGAAGCACTACTAGGCCTTCTGGTTTGACCCGGAAGGCCTAGTAGTGGCCTGAAGCACTACAGAGCACCGTTGCTGCTGGACCCGCCACCGCTGCCGCTGCTGCTGCCACCATCACTGCCGCCAGACCCAGGGCCAGAACCCCCACACCACCAAGTAGGGCAATCCCGGGGTGGGGTGGTTAAAAAAAATCCCAGGCTCGGCAGAGTGGGGGGGAGGTTCTCCCTGGCATCCCTTCCACCCGTGCAGCCTGGAAGGGGGAGGGGGGAAGGGAAAATCGCCCCCCCCCCCGGCCTGAATGGGTTCAAACCCCATAAACAGGTTTGGCTCAAATGGGATGAACCAAACGGTTTTGGGTTTGGCCGAACCCTGAAAAGACTGAACCCCAAACCCCCGGGGGTTCGCATATCCCTACTTTTTAAGCTGCAGGTAAACAGCAACATAAGTGTTTGTTGTATTATCAAACTGACTTTCCCAGGGAAACTAACCTTCCCTCCTTCACAAAATCCTACAAAATGCAGACAGCACTTCACTTACCATGTTAATTTCTCAAGCCTTGGCTTCCTAAAGTCTTACAACATGTGATGCTGCATGTAGCCAAGTGATCTAGTCTTTTACCACAACTACTTATAGGCGCTCTTAGACAACAGTCACCATCTGTGGTGTATCCTCCCATTTGTAATTGCACACAGGTGGTATTCATCTGTTCTGCACATCTCTTTTTTTCCTCTTTTTTCTCTGGTTCTAGTGTATGTTCATCAAGCTGTGATATCTACATCTACATACACTTGTATCTTCCATTTGGGCCAAACTTCTCTTGCTTTATCCCTCTTAATACTTAGTTCCAGTCTTCAGTGCTTAATCAACACTATGACCTATATAACTACATAGACTCATTATCACCAGTGTGCTGTCACACTCACTAAGGCAGTGTTTCATAAATGTCATATGCTGTAGGAAAATTACTGCTCCTAAAATTACTGCTCCTTACACTCCTCTCTCTTCCCCCCCCCCCGACACCAGCTATAGACCTGAAGGGGGTTGGGGCAGGGGCAGCAGCAGTGGTGGCACAAGTGGCTGGGCCAGGTGGAGCCCCATCAGACTGTGAGTTTTCCAGCCCCTGTTTCCATCTCCCCCTCCCCCGGTTGGAGGAAGGGGTGGGGCTGGTGCTCCAGCAGGGACTTCCTGCCCAGAGGGGCCAAAGGCAGCAGGCAGCCTGGCTGTGGGGCACACTCCTCTCCCCCCCCTCGACACCAGCTATAGACCTGAAGGGGGCTGGGACAGCAACAGCAGTGGCACAAGTGGCTGGGCCAGGCAGAGCCCTATCAGACTGTGAGTTTGCCAGCCCCTGTTTCCATCTCCTCCTCTCCTGGTTGGAGGAAGGGGTGGGGCTGGTGCTCCAGCAGGGACTTTCTGCCCAGAGGGGCCAAAGGCAGCAGGCAGCCTGGCTGTGGGACGCACTCCTCTCGCCCCCTCCTCCGACACCAGCTATAGACTTGAAAGGGGCTGGGGCAGCGGCGGCTGGGCCAAGCAGGGCCCCATCAGACTGTGAATTTGCCAGCCCCTGTTTTCATTTCTCCCTCCCCCAGTTGGAGGAAGGGGCGGGACTGGTGCTCCAGCAGGGACTGCCTGCACAGAGGGGCGAAAGGATTTAAGACATGAGACAACAAAGCCATAGACGTGGGCATGTGCCAAAGGGTCGCACCTAAGGGTCGTGCCTAAGGGTCACACCTAAGGGTCGTGCCTAAGGGTGCGACCCTTAAGGGGACCCTTTAAGGGCTTTTAGGGGTTTAGGGGAGATGTTGTGGAGGGTAAGGGGAGGCAGAAAGGGGTATGTATGGGGGAAAATGGGGGGAGGGGAAGGAATTGCAGGGAGCACTTGCCCTGGGTGAAAGACAGGTCAGTGTGCCCAGAAAGGAAAATCACATGGTGGCAGCATGTGGAGGGGGGCGAATGGGATCTCCCTCGCAGTCTAGGTGGGACAGCTGGGGAGGGGGGGCTGGGGAGGCAGCCGGGGTGGGTGGGCATGGTTATTGGGGTTGTGATTGTCCAGGGGAGATATGGTCTCGGGGGGGACAGTGGGGGTGGTGAGGCGTGACAGGTACTTGGTGCATGTCACGCTCATCCCTTCCCCAGCAGATGAGCAAGAGGATCTTGGTCGGAAGGCCCTCGGTCCAGTTTTGGTGCTGGTAAATGCGAGGTTGGTGGCAAATAAGGCAACAACAGTCCAGGAGGTGATCCTCAACTGTGCCGCCGATCTCGTGTGTATTACGAAAACTTGGCTGGACAATGAATCGGGGCCTATCCTGGCTGATCTTGTTCCATCCAAGTATTCTGTCCAGCACCAGATGCGGTTAGAAGGATGGGCGGGGGGGGCGGTGTAGCTATGATTTTTAAGGAGGGATGGTCTATGAGGAGGTATCCAGTGCGGACCATGGTAGGCACTGAAGGTCTCCACCTTGTATTTGATTTGGCAGGGGACAGTTGGGGAGTGCTGCTGGTATACTGTGCACGTACCAGTACAGTGGCCTCCCTGCATGCTCTGGCAGAGGCTGTGTTGGAGGTGGTGTTATGGAGGGAGATACCCTCCAACCTTGATGATCATCTCATCAATGACCTCGTTAAGCTATGGAACATCTTGCTGACGGAGACCATCAATCAAAGGGCGTCCGTTACCCAGGTGACGGCCCCGCAGGTCTCCTTGGTTCTCTGAGAAACTGCGGGTCCTGAAGCAAGAGGGGCGATGATTGGAGCAATGGTGGTGTTGATTCCGAGCTGAAGTTGACAGATTGCAACATAGAGGTAGTTTAAGAGTGTTACCCTCAGTTTTGACCTATGTGAGATACGTTTAACAGATTGGCTATAGTCTGAACATATTGGCTTTAGTTTGGACATAAAGGCCTGGACATATTTGGTCTTCCGATAGCTTTTCCCCTGCTTAACTTTTAACCTTGTTAGTTAATGTTTAGGAAAATATGAGTAAGCTCACATTTAGGGAAGTAGAGGCATACACTCGATGGAACATCTTTGTTGCACAAATGGGTTGCAAGATTGAGGTTTAAAACAGTTTATAAAAACAGGATGTTTCATGGGCGGAGGTAACGACTTTAGTTCCCCAATATCTTAACCACAAACGTTGTCATACATTTATAATTTTATGCAGGCATCAACCCTTTTCAACCATGCTATTGGCAGTTAATAATATATGAATTACTTAGCCTGAGTGTGACGTCAGTTTTCTTATAAAAGAGTAAGTCACCAAGGAAATGTTACCTTAGACGCCATGAACACTCTCGTGGTGCTCTTTGGTCACCATGGTGATCCTCTGGTCACATGATCTTCCTTCATCTTTCTTAAGCCTGTATGCCTGGGTAACTATGCTAGTTTTAAGTTTATTATTTTAACCTTTGTACTTTTAATACTTAAAACAATCTTAAGTTTAACTTTAATTCTATCCATGTAACATGTACCTTGAAATACTTTTATATAAACCACTTATTAAGGGTTTATTCTGTTTTGGGGTCTTGTCCCATAGAAAATGTTTTTCTATGTTTTCATAAATATTTTCAATTATATTCTTATTACTAATTATGTGTTTCTCTTTATTTATGTAGTCATTTTAATCTCTCTGGGTATTAGCATAATTTAGCTGTGTGTCCAGGTTTTGAACCTACGTAATTATTAATTAATTATCAATTAGGAAATGGATCCAAATAAATCAATATTACCTTAAAACCTGGCAACAAGAGCCAATGCCGTGGCTATGGGGACAGAAAAGAGGGAGTTCTTTGCTGCCATCATAGCGTCCGCAAGATCAGTCCAGTGGAGCTGTTCCAGGTGGTACGGGGGCTGGTCACTCGAGCCTCCCTCAACCCAAGGGTTGAATCATCTTCTGCCCGCTGTGACCTTTTTGTGGATTATTTTGTGGAGAAAATCACTCGTATTCATCAAGACCTCGATGCCGCACTTAATGCAGTGGAGGCGGGAGAGGTTGTAGAAGCCCCGACTTGTCCAATTTTATGGGATCACTTTTAGTCGGTGACACCCACTGATGTGGTGGAGGTGCTGGGGGCTGTTCGAGCTACTTCTTGCGAATTAGATCTGTGCCCATCCTGGCTGATTAAGAGTTGCCGGGAGACAATGGGGCCGATGCTGGCCGGGGTGGTTAACGGCCCCCTAGGGGAGGGCAGAGTGCCAAGCTGTCTCAAAGATGCAGTGGTACAGCCTCTGCTCAAGAAACCATCACTTGATGTTGACTCCTCTGCCAGCTATCGGCCTGTCTCTAACCTTCCCTTTTTAGGGAAGGTTATTGAATGGGTAGTGACTCAGCAGCTCCAAGAGCATCTTGATCATGTCAGTTATCTGGATCCCGCTCAGTCTGGCTTTCATCTGGGGCATGGCACTGAGACAGCACTGGTGGTTTTGGTCGATGATCTGCGCTGTGAAAAGGATAAGAGTTGATTGACCCTTTTAGTCCTATTAGATCTGTCGTCTGCATTTGATAACGTTGGCCATAAGATGTTGGTGATGTGCCTGCGGGACAGTGCGGGGGTGGGTGGGATCATTCTTGAATGGTTCCGCTCATTCCTGACAGGAAGAACTCAGCGGGTGGTTCGCGGTGATCATTTTTCATCACACCGAGAACTCTTGTGTGGGATCCCGCAGGGTTCGGTTTTGCCCCCTCTCGTGTTCAACGTGTATATGCAGCTGCATGATGAGATGATCAGGGAGTATGGGGTGAGGTGTCATCAGTATGCAGATGACACCCAACTGTACCTCTCATTTTCAACCGACCCAGGCCCGACTGTCTCGGTGCTTACCCGATGTCTGACAGCTGTGGGGGACTGGATGAGTGCTAATTGACTGTGACTGAATCCTGACAAGATGGAGGTGATGTTAGTGGGTAAGTTGATGGAGATGACAGCCCCCTCAATTGAGGGGGGTTTGTCCTCCACTGACTTCCCAGGTTCAAAAACTGGGGGTGCTCCTCGATGCACAGCTCTTCCTGGATCTCCAGGTGGAGGCTGTGGCAAGGGTGCCTTTCACCAGTTACACCTGGTGCGGCAGCTTCGGCTGCTGGTGTTGGTTTTGGATCTGGCCACAATCATCCATGCTTTTATTACCTCCCGGTTAGACTACTGTAACGCACTCTACGTGGGACTACCTATCATGATGGCTCAGAAGCTGCAGCTGGTGCAGAATGCGATGGCCCGGCTACTGGTGGGGCTGGGCTCCCGGGAGCACATTACACCAGTGCTCTGATTTCTGTACTGGCTGCCAATTGTCTTCCGGGACCGATTCAAAGTGTTGGTTTTAACCTATAAAGCCTTACACAGCCTTGGCCCTGCCTATCTGTGAGACCGCCTCACTCCCCAGGTTCTTGATCGGCCTCTGCAGTCGGCCGGGGGCATCATGTTGGAGGTCCCCTGGGTTTCCTGGGGGGCCACGCAGGATAGGGCATTCTTGCTGTCTGCGCCGCGCCTGTGGAACTCCCTTCTGGTGGGGGCCCATTTGGCCCCAGACCTCCTGGCTTTCCACAAGAACTGTAAGACCTGGCTGTTCCATCAGGCTTTTGACAAGGGAGAGGGGTAGGATTGGGTTGGGTGGTGTGTGTGTGTGTGTGTTTTTTTCCCTTTGCTTTTGTTTATTATGTTTTAAAATGTTTTAATTGTTTTATATTATATTTTTATATTGTATTTTGTTATTATTAGTTGCTCTGGGCTACCATGAGGTAGGAAGAGCGGGATACAAATATGGTAAAATAAATAAAATAAATAAATAAATGTGGACATGCATAACTTGTATTGCATGATCCCACTTACATTGTCGAACCAAAATACAAGAATTATATATGTATATTTTCAGTATTCCAAATCACTAATTAAATGTATACAGTGATATACAGGATTTATTACACCATACAAACTCTGCCATAGAAGCCTATTCCCATGAACTATATAGCTATGCTGCCCTCCTGGCTCAAACACCAGGACAAAAAAAGATACCCGACTATCATGAATCTAATTGTAAACTCAAAAGTCAGGCTACACACCTCATAGACATGGACAAAAACTGGAGAGAAAAGTCATGAGGAAATCACAGAAAGGCAGAAAATGTAATATCCTCATTCAACCCACCCGGTGTCTGCGTGTTTAGGGTATAGATCCAAAAAGCCTCCCTTCTCCTTAACTGATCTCTAACACCTAACTTGGGTTGGACTATCTCTATACACAGAAATCTAAGGTCCTCACCCTTATGTTGGAATTCTGAAAAATGGGCTACCAGGGGTTCTTTCATCACTTTCCTTCTGATGTTACTACAGTGCTCAAATATTCTAGTCTTAACCTTCCTGGAGGTAATCCCCACATATATCAAATCACAAGGACACAAGCCCAGGTAGATGACATTGGTGGAATTACAGTTGGAAAATGCTTTATTTGAAACCTCCTGTAGACCTTAGTTTTCTAATGAGGATATTACATGGTCTGCCTTTCTGTGATTTTCTCATGACAATTAAATTCATGATAGCCGGATATCTTTTTTTGTCCTGGTGTTTGATCCAGGAGGCCAGCATGGCTATGTAGGTCATGGCAATAGGCTTAAGAGGGGGCATTTATTAAAACATATCTTCTGAAATGTATGTGGGTTTATTCCCACTTTTTCCCTTCTCTTTTGTTTGTTTGATGGTACTGTGTTCCAGGGAAGGGAACTTGCTTCTACACCAGGACATTTTTTCTTGGTTTATCAAAACAAGCCTTCCCAAGACACTACAGCTGTAGCTATCCGACTTTTTCCTCTATAGCCCCATTTTGTGTTTTAGGCTGCTTTTAAATGAATGGTGCGTGAGCATGACAGGAAATCACATGCCTTGGAAAATGGCTGCGGGCAGGGTTTAGACGTGTACCTTATCGCTGGTCGCGCATTCTTTTAAGCTGCTAATTAAATACCTCGATATCGAGGTATTTAAACATAACCTCTTGACCACAGACAGCAAGAAAGACATGCACATTGATATAAAATATCAGTGGGATCCTGATCCCATCTGCAATTGGTAGAGACCCCCAACTTGCAGTCCAGACTCACAGTTTGGAAACTTTTGCTTTATAGCTTCAGCTACAAAGCCAATCATTGACTTGTATCAGACTCACATATTTTTGTGGGTAAGACACAGAGTGGGATTTGTAACTGAGTCTAAATCTGCTGTCCACAGCAGCAGTTAAGGAAGAAAATGAAGAATGCCACATTCGTGGCATTAGATAGATATAATGCTATATAATGCTAGACTGATTCTGTAATAGATATAATGCTATAACCGATCTTTCTCTCTCTGTCTGTCACGCTCTCTATCAATATAGACAATATAGATATAATAGATATAATGCCATGTATAGATGCCACATACATGGCTATAGATACGTGTGTATATTTACACGTATATATATGCGTACATGTTTGTAATGTGTATATGATTTTCTGTTTAAGATTACAATAAAGCTTCACAGCATGGTTGCTCTGTGTCAGCATTAGCTATAACACATGATTGGTGGCAATATCCAGAAAATAAATTCCATTCAGCATATATTATTGATTGCCCTCACAAATATTCTGCCCACTATTTCATCTCCATGGGGACTACTTCTGTCATCCCAGACCCCTGAAAGTTATTTCAAATCCACCTTTAAAAAAGAACCTGCCAAAGAAATATTATCCATTTTCCCCAATAGTGTGGAATTTCCCCACAAAATTAAATTGATTTAAAATTCAGAGAAGATAATTGTAGAGGTTTCTGCAGCTGCTTGGTTATTCTTTTTCTTCACTCAGAGAGGCCTGTACAGTTAAACTCACAGAACAAAGGAACCTAGACTGTAATAGTGGACAGAACAAGAAATGATTCCAATGTAAATGTAAACTTTTAAAACAGTTTTCAGATTTGGCTTTGTCATTCACCCCTTAACAATCTTCATGTGTTTTCTTCCTGTACATCACACCATTCTGTATTCGCTCTTCAATCTTTATTTATTATTATTATTATTATTATTATTTATTTATTTATTTATTTATTTATTTTGCCTACTTTAAAGAGCAGCAATGTTCTTAAAACTGGGGGGAAAAATCAGTTTAATATTAAACTGTAAGTTTAATATACTTACTGTGTGTCCTCCTCTGCAGACTGCTGCAACCAACCTAATTGTAATCAAGCCAAGCACACGCACCTGAGACTTCCCATTCGCCTGAATGTTTGTTTGTCTTCTCCCCTGTCTCTCTCACTGTCCCCTCTCCCTGTCTCCCCCTCCTTGTCTTTTAGATTGTAAGCCACAGGCAGGGACCACATCTGTTTCTATTTCTGTACAGCGCCAGACACATGGCTGGCGCTATATAAATGTTTATAATAATAATAATTAATAATAAATAATAAATTACACTATAGGTGGCTGGGAATTTTTTCCCCCCATCTATGAAACCCTTAGGTAAAAATTATTATTATTATTTTTCATTTTTGTACAAATGTTTTAATTTTTAATTTGCTTATCAGAGTCCTAGATTTTGCCTTTTCAACCAAAAACTAACACAGCAAATACTAAACAGGTTTCCTGTGGAAAACACTTACACTGGCCTATTAAAGGTCTGTGTGTGAGCTTTTAGGTTCCAACTGGTCATGTGCCAGAGCAGCACTTTGAGGTACAAAGTCGTAGTTAACTGGGCCTCAGCATCAGTCAGCCCTGTATGTCTGAGGCCCTGTGGTTTCCAAAGGGTTCAAAGACACAAATTGAACTGCCAGTGTCTCATCTTAGGCTGCAGATTTTTCTGAAATGGTAATAGAAGGAAATTAATCTTCCAAATGAAGATAACACTTTGTCAGCAGCATGTCTTTAAATTGATAGATTAAACATGTGCTGATTTCTCGGTGTAAAATGTGTTTACACTGTAAAAGGATTAATGGCCATGGCAGCAATATTGGTCATGTTCACTAGACCAGCATCTCTAACACATCTTCAACAAGAGCTGTATTATTCAGGGGTGGACCCTGAGCTAAAATTCAGGACCAGACTTCGGAAGCCTCTAAAATCTTGAAGCAGAGTGACGTTTTCAAATGAGCTCTTTCTATAAAAGGTTAAAGGAAGAAAAGATGATTGTGTTATTTATTATTATTATTATTAACAAACATTTATATAGCGCAAGCAGTGTACCTGGCACTTTACAAAGTAATAAAATAGACACGGTTCCTGCCCCTAGGGCTTACAATCTGAGAGACAGGAGCTGGGGGAGAGACATAGGAAGGGGAACAGAGGGAGAGACAAGGGGTCTAACATTCATGAAGATGAGAGATCTCAAGTGCACGTACTTGGCTTGGTTACGATGAGAATGACAGCAGGCAGGTCCATGT
>QEPC01014454.1:320534-336544 GCA_003113815.1 Sphenodon punctatus
GGGTGTGCGTCGGCAAGCACCAGTTCTGTAAAACACAACTTGACAAGCAGAGCTCTCACAGAACAAAGAGAAAAAAACCTGGCCTTCCCATTATAAAAGGTTACAATGCCCTGCCCCAGGGTTGCCTGATTGGTTGTGGGAGGCAGCAGGCATTGAGCAATCACAGAGTGCCATGAGAGAGACTGCTGGGGCCTGCTTGCGCTGCTCATTGGCCAGCAAGACATCTATCAGATACTGCTGAGCTGCTCGCCCCTCCCAACACAGGCACAGTTCAAGAGTTCAAGCCTCTTTAGGGCTCTGAGATGTCTGCTCCCTCTCCATTTCCATCCAAAACAAAACCAAATCTGTATCGCTAATAATAAGGACAGCAGTAATGACATTATCATTTTCATTATTGTTGTTATTCTCAATTGTCATTTTCGTTATTGCAATAACGATAACGAAAACAACAATTGTCATTATCATTACTGTAATAATGAAAATGACATGCACATCCCTACAATATACATTTTAAAAATAAAAATAAAAAAAAGAAAATAAATGTTGGTTAAGAGCAATGGCAGTTTTGTGTATGCACAAACAGTCCAGAAGCCATTTAGCGTGTGTGCCATTTAGTCCATGTACAGTGATTATTTTATTTTCTTGCCCAAGAATTTGCTCTGGGACCGAGAACTCATGAAATCTTGAGATCTTATTATTTATTTATATATTTATTTATTTATTTATTTCATTACGTTTCTACCCTGCACCCTCCTGCTCACAGAGCAGCTCGGGGTGGCTTACAAAACTAATTATTATTATTATTATTATTATTATTATTAATAAAACACACACAAAATATACAATTTTAAATTCATTTAAAATATGCAAAAAAGGCAGAACACCCCACCTCCCCAACCCACCCTACCTGTCTCCCTCTCCAAAGGCCTGGCGGACCAGCCAAGTCTTACACTGTCTTTGGAAAGAGGGGAGGTCTGGGGCCAAGCAGGCCTCCATCAGGAGGGAATTCCACGGCTTGGGAGCAGCCACTGAGAATGCCCTCCCCATCATCATCACCCAGGAAACCAGGTGGACTTTGAGTCGGGCATCTCCGGCTGACCGCAGAGGCTGCAATACAATATGGGGCCTGACGAACTCCCACAGGTAAGCCGTAGGGATGTGAAAATGTGGATTGGAAGTTTGGGGTTTGGCCTGAACTCAGTAGGGATGGGCAAACAGAACCGAATTCGGAAATTCGGTTCGGTTCGAAAATCGAGTTCGGTTCGGAAGTTTGGTTCGGTCAACCGAACTATTAGAGTTCATTCCAAACTCCGAACTTCCGAACAGAGTTCGGAAATTCAAATCCCATTGAACTAAATGGAATATTATCTTATAGGGATGGGCGAACAGAACTGAGTTCGGAAATTTGATTCAGTTCAAAAATCAAGTTCGGTTCGGAAGTTTGGTTCGGTCGACCGAACTGGTCGAGTTTGGTCCGAACTCTGAACTTATGAACTGCATTCGCCCATCCCTAGAACTCAGCCAGTTCAGATGGCCGAACAGAATAGCCGAACTGAACGCTAAAACCCCCAAACAGTTCAGGTGCATTTGGGCACGTTCGAATGAGTTCGGGTGGGAAAAACCCTGGATGGCAGGCCCAGGGAGGGGGGGAATCAGCTGAGGAGGGGTGGAGAGGCTTGTACTAGCAGTCTGTGATTGGCCACAGGCTAGACTGCAGGGAGCCAATGAGACTTATGATAAGGCGGGCGCAGCAAGTAACAAAAGTAATTGCCCTCCCCCACTTCCATATCATTCTGAGCTAGCCACTGATCCTGTCAGCAGGCGTTTTCAGAGCTCTCCCTCTCCCAGAAGTTTGTGTTCCTCCCAATCCATTGCCATTCTCCTCCTATTCCTCCCATTTTCACCCATTTACCTCCATAGTTTCATTTATTTAGATTACATTAGTTAGATTTAGGTGTTATACCTGGCATCAAGAAGCAGCCACTCCAGCCCCAGATCCCACCATCAGAGTTCTGGCGCCTACATTACAGGCAGGGAGGGCTGTCCATTCACTTCATAAACTCCATTCACCCAGGAGGACCCACCATCAGGGTTCTGGGGTCGTCATTCTGCTCATGGGGAACTGTCATTCCATGGCATCAATAAGCAGTCACTCCAGCCCAAGAACCCACCCTCAGGGTTCTGGGGCCTATGTTACAGGCAGGGAGGGCTATCCATCCACATCATCCAGAAGCTTCCACTCCAGCCCCAGGACCCACCATCAGGGTTCTAGGGCTGTCATTCTGCTCATGAGGAGCTGTCATTCCATGGCATCAAGAAGCAGCCACTCCAGCCCCAGGACCCACCGTCAGGGTTCTGGGGCTGTCATTGTGCTCATGGGCAGCTGCCATTCCAAAACATCAAGAAGCAGCCACTCCAGCCCCAGGACCCACCATCAGGGTTCTGGGGCCTCCGTTACAGTCAAGGGAAGCCATCATTCCACAACATCAAGAAACAGCCACTCTAGTCCAAGGACCCACCATCAGGGTTCTGGGGCTATCATTCCACTCACTGGGAGCTGTCATTCCACGGCATCAAGAAACAGCAAGCCACTCCAGCCGCAGGACCCATGATCAGGGTTCTCGGGCCTACATTACTGGCAGGGAGGGCTGTCATTCCACTTCATCCAGAAGCTGCCATTCTAGTCCCAGGACCCACTATCACAGTTCTGGGGCTGTCATTCCGCTCACGGGGAGCTGTCATCCTATCGTATCAAGAAGCAGTCACCTCAGCCCCAGGACCCACCATCAGGGTTCTGGGGCATACTTTCCAGGCATGGGGGGCTGTCCATCCATGTCATCTAGAAGCTGCCACTCTAGTCCCAGGGACCCATCATCAGTGTTCTGTGGCCATCATTCTACTCACAGAGAGCTGTCATTCCATGGCATCAAGAAACAGCCAGCCACAGGACCACCATCAGGGTTCTGGGGCCTATGCTCCAGGTAGGGAGGACTGTCGTTCCACTTCACTGTCTGCAAATGCTCCAGCAATGCTAGCCAGCCTGAAATGCCTGGCCAAATAGGGGTGCAAGCCACTGAGCCCTGGCCGGGTCTCTGCCACTGTTCCACTGATGCGAGCCAGCCTGCAATGCCCGGCCAAGTAGGGGTGCCAGCTGCAGTTACTGTGCCCTGGCAATCCAATGTCTGCTGCTTCTGCTGGTACTGTACATCAGCCATTTGCTACTCCCTCTTGTATACAGGCATAGCTCAGATGAGTGCGCTGTTGGGTAGGGACTGGGTGTCCACAAGATTCACCACCTAGCAAGGCTTGTGCAATTTTAAGTAGAGCTTCTTGAGTTCGGCCGAGTACGATGCCAGCCTGCAACACCTGGGCAAGTAGGGGTGCCAGCCACCAAGCCCTTACCGGGCCTCTGCCGATGCCTGGAAGCCTGCAACATCTGGTCTCTGCTGCTGCTGTTGCCTCTGGGTCTCAGACAGCTAGCCATGCCCCCACAGGCACCCCCAGGGACCAAGTACTGAGCCTGCCTGCCCGGGCACCTGGGGGTGCCAAGTCCCAAGTCTTCCCGGTCTCTGCTGCTGCTGCTGCTGCTGCTGCTGCTGTGTCTCCAAAGGTCTTCCATGCCTGCACAGGCTCCCCTGGAGTGCCCCAAGCCTCTGTTGTGACCAAGATTTCAGAACATTTGGGGGATCCTAACTCCGCGGGACCAAACCCATGAACCCAAACTAAGTTTTTAGGCTGAACGGCCGACCCCCGATCTGTTTGCACATCTCTGGTAAGCTGGGCCCAGGCTATTTAGGGCTTTGTAGGTCATTACCAACACCTTGAATTGGGCCCGGAAGGTAATAGGCAGCCAGTGCAGAGAATGGAGCACCGGTAGAATGTGCTCGTGGCCACCCATCCCTGTTAGGAGAGGGGTCACCGCATTCTGCACCAACTGAAACCTCCAGACCATCACCAAGGACAGCCCCACATAGAGTGTATTACAGTAGTCTAATCGAGAGGTATTGTAGGTAGTCACTGTACCACTCTCCTTGGCATTTAGGTCCCAGCTGGAGCTTCATTTTGGGCACCACATTTTATGAAGGACTGTGGTGAAACACTGTGGTAAGTTGCTGCAGGTATAAGCCCACAGTGTGTCAGTGCTTTATCACAGATCACTTGCACCAGCAGAAAAGGGGTTAAGCTGGAACTCTGGGAGCAAAATATAGTATAGTGATTCATAAACCATGCAATCTGCATTATCATCCCACAGCTGAAACACTACAAACAAACCCAGTATAGAGAAGATTGCATACTCACACCACAAACTACCTCCACAGGAAGGATGTGGAGAAAAAGGGACACTGCATACCTGTTTTGTTTGGTGCTGAAGTTGACCCCTATGCACACATTGGCCAACAGCAAGGATATTTTGCCCATAGACCCCAGCCCCCTCCCCTGACACAACAAATGTGGATCCATCTGATATTTTTTTAGTTAAATAAATAAATTGGTTGAACTAATTTGAATGATACAGGGATAGGAGGAAGAAAAAGGAAAGGAGAATTGTGTGAAAATTTCCCTGAACTATAAAAGGAAGCTGGGGAAACAAAAAAAACCCCAAAACAAAACAAAAAAAGGAATTTGTCAGACCAGATTAGTGAGGAGCAAAAATGTATGGAGTTTCCCCTTGAATTTTATATCGTTTTTCAAATGAGTCACAAATTACTTTAAGCTCAGTGCTTCATAACTGTGATACTTTAACAAACTCATGCTCTTATTAATACTCGCTCATTGTTTAAGTAACATTCAATCACTATCTTATTAGTTCTAAATGAAGTGTAGACTGAAGTAGGACACTTGACATCAAGTGCCAATTACTGGTAACTGTTGGTTACTGAAACCAAATAGAGCATGGTTTCTGCATGTCACCCATGCTCTCAAACAGTGACATCCTGCTCTGCCCATTTTCTGTAATACTGACGGATAGGGATGGGACACTGGGGAGAATACCGGATACTGGATTTATCGGTATCGGATCTCCCCGTTATCGGACTTACTGATATTGGCATACCGGATTTTTTACATTGGCCGCTTTACCGGTTTTTTTACATTGCGGCCATATACTTCAAATTCGGTATGCTGATATTGGTGATTATTGGATTAAGTTTATCGGGTGTATCAGATTTATCCAATACCGATATTCTCACCCCTACTGACGGATGCTTTGGGAATATGTTAAAACCCTATCAGCTACACCTGATTTTCACTTGAATATAGAGAAAAAACATGTCACAGTCAACATTTGCTTGCAATTGTGTAGCCCAGGGGTGGGAATGTGGCCCTTGACAAGTTTTTATGTGAACCCTTTCAAGTTCCTGGATCTGGCTCCTGGATTCAATTCCTATCCCCAAGCACTGAAAGTCTGAGCTCTGGGTTCAGGGAACAGAGATGAGGGCATGCACACAAGGGAACTTTTCAGTACAACTATGGGAATAGCACCTGCACTGGCAGTTAGCACGGTCTCAACTCCCACTGAAGTGAGTGAGTGATACTCCCACCCATATTAACTGGTAGCCTGGATAGTGTAACCCCACAGAGGATCACACTGCTTTAGTGTTATAGTCCCATCCACTTTCTCACACAAAGCAGGCTCAGCCTTGTGTGAAATGTTCAGCCAACAAAGTGCTTCTATCTCTTATTGCTTTAAAGTAGTATCTGAGAACTATATCTACTGTGCTTCAGGAAGAAGAAAAAAAGAGATGTTGAAAGGAAGTATCAGGGACCTGCCAATATTTTCATCCTGCGTGCCCTTATCGGAATGCTGATGGTATGCTCTAGATCTGCTTCCTTTTCCTTCACAACAAAGCTAGTTCTGAAGATTCAGAATAGATCTGAATCATCAGGGGAAGGAAGCGGGGTGGGGGAAATATACTTAAAACAATTTTTTAAAGGTTTCTCTATCTCATCTAAAGTCTCTTAGCAGCATATTAAGGTCAGAAGAAAAGTCAGAAGGAAAAAAAAAACTCTGGGTACTTTTAATAAAGCCTCTCTCTGCAGTAGCAAGCATGTCTTAAAGAGACCTGCCTAAATGAGAACTAGCGAGGGTTTATAGGCCTATGAGTATCTGGCACTTAAAACACACATGTGAGTTGTTCGCCTTTGCAGGAAGAACTGGTGGATAAGGTATTAGAAGGAAATCTTGTTTTGGTTCCAAAGCTTTAAAGAAACTACTTGGGTTTATCAGATGAGCAGCACAATCCCCAGGGCATTTCGCTCTGGCACTGGTGTGGGTACCATTCATTTCAGTGAGGCTTGCGCTGGCATTAAATTTCCTAAGGATCACACTGTAAATCCTTAGCTGTAACAGTCATTCCTTGCTGCCTCACATTTGGCTGTGATACTCTGACTTGCAAGAGATCTTATTAAAATGGTGTTTGGAGAAGTTCAAGCACGGCTTAATTTATGATGGGTCCTTGCCAAGGCTCAGCCTCAGCAATTAAATTAAAGGAAAGGGCTGAGCCCCAGGAAATGTTCCCAGTAGGGGTGTCCCCACTGACATGCGACAGACCAAGAAAAGACCAATATTGGTTATTTCAGGCCTGGAAACAAAAGCCAAGAAACCTGGATGCTCTATTTGGTTTTCATTTGGTTTTTGTCATTTAGATTAAATTCTAGGAACTCTTGCTTTCTATTTAGCTGTAGAGAGACAGGGTGGCCAGTGGTTGTGTTTCTAGCTAGAGTACAGGGTTTGCTTTCCTGCTCTGGCAAGTTCAGGGTCAGGGGTGTGGCTTCAGGGGAAGGCTTCGACTCCAGCAGTTAATTATTTTATCATTTAAGCACTGAGTTATAAGAATCATTGTGGTGAGTTTAATTGTGATTGATTCTGCTACCTTACTCAAAATTAAACGCCTGAGCTTATGCAGGGAGAGAGAGGGGATCACATTATTAAAAGTTAGGGGTGGGACACCAGTGAGAATACTGGATACCGGATGTACCGGTATCAGATCGCCCAGGTACCGGATTTACAGGTATCGGCATACCAGATTTTTAACATTGGCCGCGGTACCGGATTTTTTACATTGCGGCTATTGACTTCAATGGTCACAATGTAAAAAATCCGGTGCCGTGGTCAATGTTAAAAATCCGGTATGCCGGTACAGGTAAATATTGGATTTATCAGATTAAACCAATACACCCAAATACCGGCAATATTGGAATTCAGGAGAACTGGAATTCCCACCCCTATTAAAAGTATACCTGACCTTGAAAATGGGGTTTTTTTTGCACTAAGGTTCAAATTAATTGGGGAGGAGGAAAAAAAAAATTCACAGCAAGATCTTCTGAATTTATCCTTCCTGGAAATTTTACAATTTAGGAAACTTTAGGATATATATATCCCCAGTGGTATCCTAAATTTTATATACATATTCGTATTTGTATATATATACATATACATGCATTTGTATACATATTCGTATACATATTTGTATATACATATTTATATACAAATTATATATATATATATTCTTTCCCTTGGCTTCAAGGTGGTGAGAATTTAGAGAATATAGAGAATTTTCACAAAATCTCCAATCCTTTTGCTTTAACTTAGGAAGTGTTGATATAAGACCACACCAGTAAATCCTTACAAATAAAAGCATTCCATTTCTCACCTTGAGAGAGACCAGCTTGTTGAATCAAGCAGTCAAACTCTTAGTTCACATCCTGTACTCACTGGTATTCTCCTTGCTACTAACGCCCTTTTCACATAAGACGCTCCCCCCCCTCGCCCACTTGGGTGACTGGGTGGTCAGGGGGGGCATCTATGTGACAGCCGGTGGGAATGGGCGGGGGTGCGTGCACACTTCTGTGCTTCACCCACCTCCACCGATCTCTCATTCACAAAGGCACTGGAGAAAACAGAGGTGTCTCCGTGCGTGGAGACTGGTGGGTGTCCATGTAATGGGCTGCCCACATGCTGCACACCCGCCACAGACTCCACCCATTTACCCACACTACGACTCCTCCCGGGCCTTTTTGAAAAAGCTCATAGTCACCGGCAGTTATTCTCTTCTTTCCCTCCCTCCTCCAAACATTTCTTCAAGGCAACCCGGTATTACTTGCTGTATAACAAAATACTGTCCTGAGGCTTTCAGAGAAGGGTAAATGATTTTATGAAGCAATCCAGTTACTAAGGAGGAGAGAAGCAGTTAAACTAGAGGTAAGTGACCCAAAGAGATCAGTCTTTTCCATTTATCCTTTATGCTTCTTAAATAGATGATGCATTATGTGGGCAGACCCTAGGATATTACACAAGGTTACTTAAGCAAGTCCCCAAGAAAAAACAGCTGTCTAGCACCTTTTAGTAAATATAGTTTAAAAATGTTTCAGTGATGGTGGATGGCATATATGTGGCAAGGAAAAAATGTACCTTTGTATCAGTGTGATCACCAAGCTGGGAAGTACAGAATACTGAATAGTGTAGAAAGCTCGTGCAGTGCAGAAACAAATAGCAAGTTCTGTGTTTTTGAATATTATTTGCTCTTTCAGAAAGCACTCTGAACATCTGAATGAATAGTTGCATTCAAAAGAATATTTGCATATTGGCTAAAATCCCTCTTTTTTAGGATAGCCAATGTTTTTTTGTTAAGATATTCATTCGATTAATCAGATATCTGAACAAAAGTGAGTGAACTAGCTGGGAAAAAAGGAAAAACCAATTGAAAAACCCCAAACAAACACAGAATGAAATGGACACAAATAGTGTTTTGTACCCACTTAACCCTCCTGAGACTGAGAAACTGACTGAATAATAACTGTATCGGGGTTAAATGGACCCCAATTAATAAATAGCTGAAAAATAATGAATGTGATTGATTTGAAATGGACTCCAGATTAAGAAAAAAATGGACTGTTTATTAGTATAACAACTGAAAAACAGAAATACAAAACAATCCCCCATGGTATTGGGGGTCACCATGACCCCTCATGTAAAGCAGCACAACTATAAAAAATGGTACAGGGGGTAATGTTGACACCTCCCCCCCCCTCCAATCCAGAAAAGTAGAGGAGGAGCCAGCTCAAAAGTTTTGAGTTCACAGTAGGATGGCCAGATATGCCAATTTTAGAGGACATTTATGAAAAATACAGGTTGCAGGGCTTCATCAAACCTCACAGTAAATACCAGGGTCATCAAAACCCCTGCTGCAGAATGAATAGGTATTTTTCCAACACAAAGCTGCTAATGGCTATGATAAAAAAACAGTGTTATTGGTTCACGCAAAATAGATCTTAATTAACTGCTGTGTAAAGTGTTGTAAGGCTTCATTGTTTTCAAGTAATCTCTAAAACTCACAGTAAATGCAGGGGTCATCAACACCCCTGATGCAGAATGAATAGGTATTTTTCCAACACAGAGGGTATTTTCAGATGTTACAAGATCACGCTCAACCACAGGGAATTCCCATATGATGATTGTGGTCCCATAACATCTGTTGGGGTGAACAGAAGCCGCTCGCCAGATGTTCACCCCCGTGAATCATGGGGGGGAATCACATTGACCACGCAAACAGAGGTCCTGCCTGGACGATCTCCGTTTTCGTGTTCAATGTGATTCCCACCTGAGATCAAGGGGATCATCTCATCTGTCCCCCGACCACGGCCTGGAATCAGTGGAGGGATTCCGGGCCGTGTTCAATGCCCCAGGGGGGTGGGCAGGCGCTGCGGCCGTATTGGCCGCGGCACCCGCTCGTCTCCCAAGAGGGCGGGCAGCCTAGGGAGCGTGGGTGGTGGTGGTGCTGTACGGCCGCACATTGAGATGTGTGGCCCCGCCCCCTCCCCGATTCCCCGCTGGGATCAGCCGGCACGTCTGTTGGACGTGCTGGTTTGATCCCGGCGGGGATCAATGGGTGATTCTGTGACGGGGCCAATACAGGCCCCGTCACGTCTGAAAATACCCAAAGCTGCTGATGGCTGCCTGTGATTAAAAAAACAGTATCAAGAGTTCACTCTAAATAGGTCTTAACTGCTGTGTAAATATAAGGAACAATAGAAGTTGGCAAGTTGACCTTTCACCGGGGGTCAATGTATTCCCCCAAAGCAGTTTATGGTGTTTATTTTCCTAAAATGACCTTTGTGAACTCAAACTAAGTGCTACATTTTGTCCTTATCTCTAATTGAGAAGGCTAATTAGGAGGGCAGGTGCTGGGTTAAGTTTCATTTCTTTAAAAGACACATGCATTTTAAGAATATATGCGTAAGGGGTCAACATCACCCCGAGTGCAAAGGGTGTATCGTGCATTCGTTTTCCCATTGACTTACATTGGGGGTTGAAAGTACCCCTAGTGATGAAATTATAAAACCCTACATTTTTTAAAAATGGGAAGGGGGGAGGAACATGAAACAACACAGAACAGTTGACCTCACACTTCTTGAGGAATACATGGGGGGAGGGGTGGTTAAGGCTTGCCAAAACAGTTTTATGATTTTTTTAGCAGCCTTTGGGTCCACAGAGACCCGTAAAAATGCAGGAGTGTTAAGTCAGATATGAATTTGATGAATACGGTGTTCATAGCAAATACTCGTTTCAGCACTAGGCTGTAGGTGAGACATTTGCTGTTCCCAGGTCTACATATGACTCATTTTTGCTAAAATCCCGAACCCATTAATGTCAGTGGCTCTGTGAGTGCCATGGTCCCTCTCCTGTCATGTCTGTTTGGGGCTTTCCTTGACCACGGGGGGGGGTTAGCCAGTTTGCCACCACTGGGAATCCACTGTGGTGACTAGGGAGCGCATAACCATCTGAAATCACCCATAGATAAGAATTGTTAAATTGGTGTTAAAGTGGAGCTAGTGTTATGTCTGTTTACATCCATTATTGAATAAATGACAATTTGCATAATTTTTCTCCATGCTTGATGTGCAAGACATCTATCAGAATAGCAGGGAAAGGAGTTTTGTAAAAGTTTTTTTGTCTTCCAAATTCTCATGGGCGCAATTTTACTTACAACAGGCCTGAATTTTTCCTTAGAGTTACAGTGATCTTCTTTCCAGAAATCTGAACTATAGTGAATGAATTGCAAGAAACACTTCATAGTACCCGTGTCGCCATGACTGTAATTGTGAGCAGAGAATATGTTTTCTTATATAGTTTTCAGTAACTCTTGGCTTAATCTTCTGCTGTGGTAATTCAGAACAGCTTCAGCAAATTACTCAAGCTATCTATGTATACATAGTTTAAGTGTTTAGGTTATTATTAGAGCGCAGGAGCGCTCTAATAGTTAAGGGGTGTTGCACGGTACATTATAAAACCCCAACATTCTACTTGTTCTAAAACTGATATGATCAAATTTAGGATCGTGAAAGTTGTTGTGGAGTATCACTGGGGAAAGTAGTTCATGCTGTGAAACTTTCAGCTGAATCTGTTGGATAAAAGATGAGAAATCGCAGTTTGAAAACTGTACTTTCAATCCTGATTTTTTCATTTAGTCAGACTGTCATGATCAGGGCCCCGATTCTTCCGCGGATTTTTTTTTAAAATTCCGCGGGAGTCAGGGCCCAATTCTGCGCCTCTTCGCGATTTACCATGCGGGGGGGAGGGGCTTGGCTTGCCTCCTCCTCCCCCCGCACTGGTAAAATCCTCAGGGCTTCCCCTCCCCAGCTGCCGGGACTTGCCCTCCCCAGCTGCTGGGGCTTGCTTGACTCTCCCCCCCCCGAAAAACAAAAGGAATTGCCTTACCAGAGACGGCAGCAGCAGCTGCTCCGTCCAGCGCGCTCGTACTTCCTGCTCGTACTTCCTGGCCCCTCCCGATGGGGCCTCTCAGGGCGACGCAGCCGGATGACGTCATCTGGCTGCGTCGCCCTGAGAGGCCCCATCGGGAGGGGCCAGGAAGTACGAGCAGGAAGTACGAGCGCGCTGGACGGAGCAGCTGCTGCTGCCGTCCCTGGTAAGTTAATTAATTATCTAAAGGGGGTGCCTCCCCCCCTGGCAACTGGGGAGGCTGGGGAGGGGAAGCCCCGAGGGTTTTTTCATTCCCCTCCCCTCATGGAATCTCCTGCCCCGCGTCCCCGCAGCGCAGGCTGGAAATTCTGCGCTGGGGTAAGCGGGGCAGGAGATTCCGCGGGGGGAGGGGAATTCCGCGGGAAATCTGCGAATCGCAGACCCGCGTTTCCCTCGGGGCCCTGGTCATGATCTGGGTAGGGTAGAGGGGTTGAGTGTTGGTGGGGAGGAGGATTAGCCTTTTAGAAAATTAAAGGAGACTGCAGGAGGGTGCCTTTGGGATTTTATTTGTAAATCTGATTAGTAGTTTTAAAGTTATGGGGTTGTGAAAAAACCCATGTTAGCCTACGGAGGGGGCGGGGCTGCTTTGAAGAGGAGTGCTGATCGCCGCCTCTTCTCCTGTCTTTCCCTTCCCTGAGTGGGGCTCAGGGCAATTGTGCCTGGGGGTTTCAGGGTGCTGGGGAGTGAGGGCAGGGGGGTGCTTTGGGTGTACGGGAGGCAAGGGAGCAAGGGGAGTGGGGCAAGGGAGACGAGGGGCAGGGGATTCTTTGGGTGTGAGGGGCAAGAGAGTGAGGACTGGGGGGGTGCTTTGGGTGTGGTGAGGTAAGGGAGCAAGGACAGGGGGCAGAGACGTAGGGGGCACTTTGGGTGTGTGGGGGGCAATGGAGTGAGGCCAGGGGGGCACTTTAGGTATGGGGGCATGGGAGCAAGGGCAGGGAGTGGTTTGTATTTAACAAAAAACTTGGATATTCCATAGTCAAAAAACTCTCTAGTTTACAAGAAGAGTTAAGACTCTTGCAAATTCAATCATGCACTAAAAAGCCTGGAAATTGCAAGTTAAGGCACACGCCTTAACTTTCGTGCCATGTTAGCAGTAAAGACATTGTACAGTCTCACATATTGTGCTCGCTTACAACTCAGGATCCATGCACCCACGCTTTGCGTTTGTCTTTCAGCCCCAATCTTCTTCCTCTGTAGGTTGGGGAAAACACTGAAGCTGGGGACAGGAGGGTGTGAGCTGCCCACTCACCCCCTCCTTTCCCTCTATTCTTTCATGTCAGTTGGGAAGAATGGGACAGCTGAGTAATGTTTCTCAACCCTCCCTCTTACCCACTAGTCTCCACTGCCCTCCCAGAGCAGAGTGAAGCTGGGTAGAGTCATATAGAAATGTTTAATGTAAACTTTAAGTTGGGTATGTATTGAAATTAATTAATTTGAATGGTCATTGGAAGGAATGGAGGCAACAACAATGCCAATTTAAATACTGTTGTCATTTCAACATCCAATTAATTGACTGTCAAATAATACAACACAGCTGCATCTTTGGGAGTACATGGGGAAGGCAAGAGGGTGTGAAATACTGAGGAGAGCACCAGATGCAGTAGGTGGAATGGTTGGAATGACAGGGAAAAATACAAAGAGTGTGCAGGATCAAGTAAGTGTAAGGTCGCCCGCTTCTCTAGCGGGGGGATCTGGTGCAGCGGGCCTGCTGACTCGAAGGAGGGCCCGCATCGGAGGCTTAGGGGGAGGAGCAAGGCAGGTGTGGGGGACGTGAGGGGGCGGGGCCACGTAGCAGGGAAGCGTGCTGCTGGCCACACCCCCAGGGGCTCCAGAGCGGCGTCAGGTGTGGCTGGGGAAACAGTAGGGCTCCGCCCTAAGCAAGCAGGGCATGGTTGAGGGAAGGGGTTATATAAACTGCCGGCGGGGCCTGACTTCCCCGCAGGTAATCATTCATGAGAGACTGGCCCCTTGCCTTGAAGATCCTTTACCCATTGCTGTGGCAGATAGAACGTATGATCCTTGTGTTCCCCTTCCTGGTTGCGTGAGAGGTGTGAGAGTGAGTATAAGGTGTGTCGTTATCCCCTATATTGTGTCTAGTGTGTGTGAGGAGTGATCTTTATTTTGAGGGTTACCTGTGTCCTTTACCCAGTGCCTTGTCATTTCCCCTTCTCCCCTACATCCCTGCCACATACCCTTTGTGAGAAAGTCCAGCTCCCCCCACTTACCTAGATCCTCGTTCCCTCTCCCCCCTCTCCTTTCCCCCCTCCCTGGATCCTTCCCCTTCCCCCTTATTTTCCCCACGTTGCCACACGGTGCCCAGGGTCCTGAGTAGTTCCCAGAGTGTGTGGATTTCCCCGGTGTATCTACGTCTTGGTTTTCTGAGGCAAACTGCTATCCTTTCGCCTTGTCCCAATGATGAAAAGGGTTGCCTTCTAATACTGAGGGAAAGCCCACCTTCCACCCTGAGGGACCCTAGCCTTACCGAGCTAGGTACGTGCGATAAGGAAAGTTGCCTCAGGTTGCCCTTGTATATAAAGGTGTGGTGGGTCTTCCGGGTGTGGGGTCACCCCTCGCCCCTGCTCCCTTTTCCCTCTTACCTATCCCTACGTGACAGTAAGTGGGTGGAACGACAGGAGGAATTAGAAATAGTTACAATAACAAGGTTCTGAGTGAAATAACCAATTCAGACGACTGATGGGATACCACGGGGAGCAGTCCTGTTGTTTAACCCATTTACCATAGCTTACGCCCTATCCTTTGAGTCCCAATAGCCTCCCTGTTATTCCACGTCCTCTCCTGGTTGTTGTTGTTCTTTGTGGGTTTTTTGTCATTACACACACACCATTACTTTTATTCCATATTATTAATTATTAATTATTATTATTAATTATTATTATTAATTATTATTATTATTAATTATTATTATTAATTATTATTATTATTATTATTATTATTTATATAACACCAGCAATGTACCTGGCACTTAAAAAAAACCCAAGATAGACATGGTCCCTGCCCGAGAGCTTACAGTCTAAAGAATGTGTCATTATTCCATATGACACAAACAGGTAAACACTGTATTTCTTCCAGGACTTTTGAGTTCCCTCTGAGGGGAGTGGGGGCTAGAGGGGCAACCTGGATCCAGGACTTCTGGGTTGTCTGTTACAAGATTGAGAGCTGAGCAGGGGGAAGGAGTTGGAGAACAAGCTAGAAACCAGGACTATTGAGTTGCTTGTGAAGGGAGTGCAGCCTACTGGATTAGAGTGGGGTGGAGAGGTTGGAAACCAGGAGTCCAGAGTTCTCTTTCATAAAGAGGAAACGGAGGGGATGAGTGACCAGCTCACACCTTCCTGTTTCCAGCTTCAGTGTTGCCCCCAACCTGCAGAGGAAGAGGATTGGGGCTGAAATACAGAGGCAAAGAATGGGTGCACGGAGCCTAAGTTGTAAGTGAGCACAGTATATGAGACTGTACAATGTCTTTACTGCTAATATGGCATGGAGGTTAAGGTGTGAGCCTTAAGTTGCAATTTCCATGATTTTTAGTGCATTATTGAATTTGCAAGAGCCTTAACTCTTCTTGTACACTACGTTTTTTTCCACTATGGAATCCTTTTTGTATGTGTGTTTGTTTGAATGCACCTGAAATCTTCCAGCCAATATACTCCAAGCATGCAAATGAGCTGAGAAAGGGAAAAGAGTGATTGGTTCATCATACAATTAACACATTTCACGCTGCCCTAATGGGAGTGAATACTCCTGAATAGGGAGGGATAGTGCAAGGGTGCAGCCTGACAGGGTGTGGGGAAAGAGGTGGATCAGAGTTGGATAGTAGAACAGTGGCCTGATGGGAAGTGTCTGGGAGCAAGTGGGATGGGGAGAAGGGGACAACAGGTGGAGTCTGGGTCAAGCACAGGAGAGGAGATATCATCATGACAGAGGGTGTTCTTGGACCAGTGCAGGGAGTCTAGATTGCCTTGAAAGCAAACAATATCTCAGGCTACTCTCAGTGCCTTTGTTAGGGATGGGCGAACGCGGTTCGGTAGTTTGGTGTTCGGCCCGAACTCGGCCTGTTCGGACAACCGAACACGAACACGAACATGAACACACCGAACGGACCGAATACCGAACACCGAAATGGCGAACACACCGAACGGAACCGAACACCGAACGACGAAAATGGCGAACACACCGAACGGAACCGAACACCAAACGACGAAATGGCCGAACAGTTCGTTCAATTCGAATTGCGTTC
>QEPC01014454.1:342617-371659 GCA_003113815.1 Sphenodon punctatus
ACCGAACATGAACGGCCAAACACGAACGGCCGAACCGAACGGGCGAACACGAACGCGAGGTACGACCGAACGACTGAACACGAACACATGAACCGAACGCGGCTGAACCGAACGGCAGAACACGAACACACGAACCGATCGCGGCCGAACCGAACGGCCGAACACGGACCGCGATCTGTTCGCCCATGCCTAGCCTTTGTGCCCGTTTAATTTCACAGGCACCTTGTTAGTACTGACTTAAATTAACCAAGCATCTGCCTGTTATGCCTAAATGGCTCAACAGATCTAGACACTCAGTGCTCTGACTAAAGCTATATGGAGGGAATATTTTGTCACAGCAGATGGGCCAGCAAGTGTAGAGGTTCAGATGGTTTCCTTGGCCTATTCAAGCTTATTCAAGCCTTTGTACAGATCAGGCTTTCTGACAAGATTTCTGTAACTTCCTGCTCATAGGAACAACCTCCCATGATGTGTCCAATGTCTTCTATTCTGAGGAAAGCAACACGAAAATGGGACAAACTAAGAAAGCTAATTCAGGTTTTTCTTCTTGACATAAAAGATGTGAGCTTTGTATATCCAGGCCAGGTTTTATTAGAAGAACATAAGTGCCATATTGGGTCATAGCAATAGTCCATCTAACCCAACATGCTATCTCTGACAGTGGCTGGTTTGGCTGTTTCAGGAAAGCACACAACAGGTCACAATGGAATGATTCACATCTTGTTGTTCACTCCCAGCCCCCATCAGTTAGAAGCCTAATCCCCTGACTAATTTGAGAAATAGCCATGTATGGACTCATTTTCTAATAACTTTGTCCTTTTTTGAAACTAGTTATGTTTTTGGTCTTCACAGCATCCTCTGGCAATGGATTCCACAGGTTAGCTGTATGTTAAGCAAAAAAATGCCAGTTAATTTTAGTGTCCCCCAGTTCTGTTATTTTGAGAAAGGGTAAATAATATCTCCTTACTCTGTACCACTCATGAGTTTGTAAACGTATGTCACATCCCCCTTCAGTAATCTCTTCTCCAAGCTAAAGAGCCATTACCATATTCTTTTCTTAATCAGATGTCATTCTATAACTTTAATCTTCTTTCTTGCCAAACTATTTCACCCATTCCTAGCAGACTTTTTACACACCTTGAGCCCAATAAAAAGCTCACAGTAACCCAAGGGAAGAATTTTTACACAGCTTGAGCCCAATGCAAAGTTCACAGCAACCCAAGGGAAGGCTCCAATTGAGTGAGATCATTTAAAAGTAACTGCTTTGTTATAGGTGTCCCAGTGGTGTATCTGAGGTAAATACAGATATTGATATGAGTAGGAGAACAGCTCCCCCACCAACAAGAGAAGAGTCAAACAGAACTCATGTATCAACACATGACTGCTTATTAAGGTATCAATGGGAAGTTGCAGAATGTCACGGAGGTTTTATTCCTTTCTATTCTTGGGGGGAAAGAGTCCTGCCGCTTTTCAAAAGATGAGACTAGATTAATGGAACAAGATTGAACTACGGCTTGAAAGGCCACTTTCAGACCTCCCCCCCCCCCCGCATATTTTGGCTAACGGAGGGAATGCGCAGCCAGGATATGCGCGGGGATCAGCTGGTCTGAAACACACACACCCCCCGTGCGCGGCTTTACTGGCAGACATGCGCAGGGATGCAGAGCTGCATTTCCTGCTCTGCATCCCTGTGCATGTCTGCTGGCAAAGCCATGCGTGTGCTGAGTGGGTGCTCTCAGACCGGCCGATCCCCATGCATATCCTGGCTGAGCATTCCCTCCCGAACCCAAAATATGTGCGGGGTGGAAAGGAGGTCTGAAAGTGGCCTTAGAATCTGAACAATCCCACCAGGGGATGAGTTTTTAAATTCTCAAAATTAAATATTAATGCCCTCCCTTCTACAGTGCTCGAGGGAAGGCAGGGGGGAGTCCCTTATGGTGATAGATTGTGTCCATTTGATCATATCACCGCTGAGTCTACCCAACATATTTTGATTGGTTGTAGGCTATATGACGACATAAGGAGGAAAGTGCTGCACATTTTCTGGACAAATTCCCAGGAAGGGGGGTATATGAGCTGATGTTGTTGGCCCTACAAGATACTGAACATGATATTACTAAAATGGTGGCTAACTATTGGATACAGGTTTTCCAGGTACGGCATAATTTTTTGGAGTTTAAGTGTGCCGATGCCATGGAATGGTAGTTTCTGAAGTTTACTATTTTGTTTTTTGTATTTAATTTGATATTTATTACCTGTTTTTGTGTATTTTCTTTTGTATTTTCCTTGAAGGTTGTGTAGGTAGGTTAGTAGCAAATTGGTTTACCATACTGTATGTATGTTTTGTATGACTTATGCAATGGCCTATGGCTACACTTAATAAATTCTATTCATTCATTCATTCATTCATATTTTCTTGAAGAATGATTTCAAAAGTTTATCTTCATCCTTCTTCCCTCTCATAACTTTCTGTCTTTACCCCTTCACCAAATCCTGAGGGTTTAACAAACATTAATTTAATCAAAATCCCATTATGCCTCAGTGCTATGGAGGCCAAGGGTCAAACTTTCCTCGCACTGTTGTGCCAACAAAGCAAACTAGCTTGGTGGGATTCTTTGCATTAAGTCGTTATTTTCTATTGTTGTACAAGCTTAGAGCATTCAGATGAGAATATAGCCACTCCCCCAGCTGGCACCCATTTATTTATAGAAGGGAATGCTTTATGTACACACTACACAGACTTTTAGATGGCTTAGGGGGAGCTTTGCTCAGAAAGGGTTTGCAAAAAAAAAAAAATGCACTAAAGTTCCTTTTCGGCACTTTGAAATGTGGACTGTCTGTGATCTGTTCAATTTGCTGTAAGATTGAGATGGTTTAAATTGAAAAAACTAAATGGAGCTCCAATCACTCTAAGTGGCAGGGGAGAGTCATTAAGAATGACAAGTGGGGTATTTTTATAGTATATTTAGAGAGAATTCTTGAGTGCTGATGAGATTCCTCAGCCTTCTTTACCCTTGTGAAACTGCCAAGCATTGCTGATGAGGCAGCACACAATGCCATTTCTTCCCTAGCACAGTACTGTGAGTGGGGAAAATAAAATAAAATATTTTTCCTTCTTTTTTCTTAAGCACCATCTTGGCCATGGATGGGATGACAGCAGGCTCAGTTTACCAGCTGGAGAACAGACACAATTGTGGCCCTCAGACTGATAATGAAGTTCCCCATTTGGAGGATGCAATCGCCAATCATGTTGTTACTACACGTTATGGCATTCAAGACTCCAAGAAGGATCCTTGAGGACCATAGGGAATTTCTTTTCTAGGTAATCTAGAGAGAATGTGCTTGCCTATTTGGTCCCAAATGTAAGAGATGGAGACAAAGGATAAAAACAGACGTGTATGTGGTTTGGCAAACCAAAGAGTGGGAAACCACAGCTGACACAGTCTGGGTCAGGGAGGGGCACCAAACTCATGTGCCTGTAGCCAGAGAGCTGCCCCATCACCTGTGTGGCCCAGATAGGGTGTGGAGCTAAACAAACATGTGGTTAGCCCCACCTCCTGCTCCCAGCACCTGCTTCCCCCCCCCCGACAGCCATGGCAATTAGCCATGGCCCTTGCCTATGGCAGCCCCTGGCATCAGGTGGGTATGGCAGGGCTGAACACATGTGCTAGCACATGGATGGCCCTTTGCCCGGCCTGCATCCTTGGAGATTTTCCAAGGATATAGCTTGGGCTAGCTGCCTACCTGCCCTAGGGAAGCCCTGGGCTAGTATCTGGAGGCACGTCAATAGACGTGCTGATGGGTCTCAGACCACAGCAGGCCAAAGCAGGCCACTATTATGTCTATTTTTACACTATGTAATTCAGATGTCTTTTACTGGACCAACTATTTTGTCTCCATCGCTTATATTTGGGATCAACATGGCAAAATTCTCTCTACAGATCCAATATTTAGGTCAGTCTCGTGATTTTGAGGGGTCATGACTCACGATTTTGGAACATTGGGCACCATTTATTTGCCCAAAGAATAGTCCTGGGTGGCCCAATAGCTTGCATATTTACCAAGTAAGCATTAATAGCAGCAAGCAAGTGACCTGCAGTTTATTAACTCTAAGAAATATGTAATAGCTTTCAGTACTGCAGACTGGGGAAAATAAATGGGTGTAGTATAGCAATAAAAGTATGAGAAATGTGACTAAATATACAAGCAAGCTATTCACGAAGAACAACACAAAAGGAAACAGAGCATCAGTTTAACATAGCATCTCCTTTGTTTATATATGTACCCTCCTAACATGCTGTAGGTGGCAGTGTGGATAAGCCATCCCTGAATTCCAAATGCCGCAGCAGTCAGCTGGCTGGATATGTTAGACCGTGGCAGTTGATCTGGTGTGTGCTTGTCAGTAAAGAAACACAGGGCTTCTCTTAGACTAAGAAAACAGTTGAACTTCAGCCTTTGATGTGGTGAAAGACCTCTTGGGATTTATCTGCTTTCTTGTCTATATCTGGGTTTTGATCTTCCTACTTGCTCCCTCCTCCTTTACATAACATGACAAGTTGAGGGTCTAATTTTAAATGCACCATAAGTGCACCATAGAGTGTAATTTCCACTAACATTGTTGTTCCACATGATAAATAAGCAGGGAACCACATTCATTGTGTTTCCCCTACTGCTACAATGGGGGAAATGCTGCAAACACAGATCCCTGTCTATAAGGTGTGTGTGTGATTTGGAGCTCATTGCTCAGCACCCCCAAACTAAACCAAGATCCAACTGTTATAGCAAGTCATTCTAAACAGATGCATAGCCGTGATTCATGTCTACATACTATAAGACCATCTTCTAAGTCCATATACCCTGTGTCATGGAAGGGTTGAGAAATCCTAATGCATTTTCTATTTTTTCTTCCCTTCAGCCTTGTAAATACAACACAGATTTGAGAAATCGAGAACAATTTATTTGTCACTAGTGTACCAAACCAAAACTTGTTATCTTGGTTTCTATTTCAAGTCATCTGCCTGTGAAGTGTAAAGAGAAGGATGGGTAATTTCAGACGTTACGGGATCTCTGCTCACCACACTGAATTACAGGGTATTTTCAGACATTACAAGATCACAGTCAACCACAGTGAACCACAGCCAATCCCGCGGCGGGGCCAAAGCGCCAGATGTTCACCACAGTCAATCCCCAGCAGGGGTCAAAATTAACCATGCTTCCGGAGCTCCGGCCCGGACTATCTCTGAAAGCGTGGTCAAAGTGATTCCCACCGGGAAACAAAAAGTAACATCTGAACGGCAACCATCAGCCGGAATCAAGCAGAACAATTCGCAGCCGGGGACAAAGCACACAGTGTCACTGCCAGGGAATGAGCAACAACACGGGCCAGGGAGGGAGATTTAAAGGGCACCCGGCAGCAGGGTGACGTCACAGGATGGAGCGAGGTGGAAGGGAGAGGAGAGCGGAGGGCGAGCGAGCAAGGGAGGAGGAGGAGGAGGTGGCGGAGGCACAGGCGGAGGAGGCGGTGGTCATGCTGAACATGGAGGGGTTGGGGGGACAGCAGCAGCAGCAGCATCTGGGACGGGCTGCCTCGGTGCCTTCTGGGTGTTTTGACCATGGCCCGGGATCGGCGTAACATCTGTTGCACTGCCCCGGGTTGTGGTCTGCCGGTCCGATATCCTGCCGTGGTCCCGCTCCCGTCACGTCTGTTTGGGCCTTTCTTATCCACAGGGCATGGTTAGCCGTCTCGCCACTGCTGGGAATTCACTGTGGTGAATCGGGCACCCGTAATGTCTGAAATCATCCACAGTGGATCCCATGTGATGGCAGTGATCATGGTAACGTCTGTTTGAACCCCACCAGATGTTCACCACAGTGAATTCCTGATGGGGTTCAAAGCTAACCACAGTTCTGGAGGTGAGGCCATCCTCACCTCCAGAACGATGTTAGGTTGACCATAATCTGGGACAGGGCTGGCAATGGCCACAATGAAGATCTGCTTGTCAGCCCCATCCCAGAATCGGGTCCCAACCATGGGACAGGATCGGCCACAGTGGCCTTCTTGGTTGGTGCGACCGCACTTCTCCCTGAGGGTGGGTGTCCAGGGACATGCGAGGGGGGAGGAGCCAAGGGGCCACACGTCGCACCACGCAGCCACACCCCCTCCACGATTCCCCTCTCTGACCAGGCTGGCATGTCTGATGAACTGCCGGTCTGATCATGGACCCGGATCCCAGTCCAGGGTTCAGCATGGCGGGCCGAATGGCCCATCTGAAATTACCCAATATTTTATTTGTGCTTATAAAACACATTTGAGTTTTATAAAACACATAAAACACATTACTGGTAGAGCTGAATCTCAGTCCTCTGAAAACTTCAGAATTCACCGGGATTCTGGTCCCCGGTTCCGGATTTCTGAGTTTCAACGCTCTGAGTATCAAGACCAGTCCCCGGAAAACTTCAGAAACCTCAGTTGAATACTGGCACCATTGTGCGTGTGGCTGGAGTGACCCAGACAGTTAACCCTAGCTTCTCAGAGCTAGGAAACTAAATTTAGTGCTATAATTGGTATGGGAGGGGACAGCTGAGTGATGGACATGACACATGACAGATTTTTGATTGGTCAGCAGTGGCCAAATAAAAGTGGCTGTACAGTTATTTCCCACCATTGTTTTGGGTGAATTTGGCTGTGTGCTACACTGCTGATCTGTAAATAATGGGCTTGTGGGGGGTGGGGTGGGGGGCTGGTGTGGCCTGGCCTGGCCCAACCATAAGACTTTAAAAAATAAAATAAGTGGGTGTCACACTGTTACTGCTTGCTTCTTGGCACCATGAGGCAGAAGGATCTCTCTGCCTGGCTTCACTTCCACTTGCCTGGACTGTTCAAATTACCAGTGCCACACCAATGCCATGCCTTTTTGCAAAAAAAAAGTGGGTGTCACTGCTGTTTGCACTGCTTGGCACCATGAAGCCAGAGGGATCACTTTGCATGGCTCCACTTCCCCTTGCCTGGGCTTCTCAAGTTACCAGTGCCATACCAATGCCATGCCGTTTTAAAAAAATAAGTGGGTGCCCCTCAGGCTGTGTGTGAATATCTGATTTCTTTCTTGTGGGTGTAATAATTATACTTTCTGGGCTGGCTTTTAGTGGGATTCTGCATGCAGCTTCAATTTTGTGGGGTTGTTGTCCCCTTCAGCAATTGTCCCACTCTTGCTAGCTGGTTTTCTGGGCACTGCTTTATGGTGTGTGAGGAGTGGGCTTGCCTTGCATAGGTGGGCACAATTGAGGCTTTTTGGGGGGAGGTGTGCATGTCTGGATTCTTTTTCTTCATGTTTGCTATGGCTTCTGGGCTGGCATAATTATTTTAAAGTGGGTGCACTGCTACTGGACTATGCTGTAAGTACTGCCATCTTTGTTGTTTTGACTTTTTAAAGTTGTCCTTTTGAGGTTTGTCTTCTTAAGATTGTCTCACTTTTGCTAATCTGCTTTTCTGGGCACTGCTTGGCTTAATTATTTTAAAGTGGGTGCACTGCAGATGGTGGGCCATGCTGTGGGTACTGTGGCTTATTTTTGGCTTTTTGAAGATGCACTTTTTGGGTTTGTCTTCTTCAGATTGTCTCACTTTTGCTACCCTGATATTATGGGCACTGCTTTGGCTGTGGGTTCAAGAACTTTACCAAGATGTGACCATCTGGGGCACACTGGGGGAATACTTTCTTTCCGGTTAATTAATGTATGGTGTGTGGGGAGGGGACTTGCCTCACATAAGTGGGTACAATGGAGACTTTTGGTGTGTGTGTGTGTGAGATCAGATGTTTTGAGTTCTGGGGATTATCGCGGTATGGTATTCCGAGTTCTCAATTCCAGGTACTTAGGCTGAGTTACAAATTCTGACTGAGTACTCAGTCCGGGTATCCAGGAACTCGGCTCGAGTATCTGAATGGCCTAGTCGGTGCATCCCTAGTTACTGATGGTGATGCCCACATCAAAAAGAAAACTAGGGATGTGCGAACACGGTTCGGAAGTTCGGACCAAGCTTGAATAGTTTGGTCAACCGAACCAAACTTTCAAACCAAACTCAAATTCGACCGAACTGTTCGGTCGAATCTGAACCATTTTGGAAGGCCAAAACCCCTGGTTTTGAACGTACTAACTCAGTTCGGAAGTGAGGAATTCGACCGAACTCGAATAGTTCGGTCGACTGAACCGAACTTTCGAACCGAGCTCGATTTTCTAACTGAATTGAACCAAACCGAATTTCTGAACACAGTTCTGTTCACACATCCCTAAAGAAAACAGCTGGAAGTTCAAATCTCAGGATGATTGTCCAGATTTGGAATTCAGGAAATTTTACTGTAATGTCACTGAGAATTAATCTGGAATTATACAAGACAAATTTTAAAGTAAAGCTTTGAAAACTGTTATTATTATTGTTTATTAATATATTGTTGCAATAGTGCAATTGGGAATTGTGGGGCCTTATTGCTGTAGCCACGATAATAATAATTTTTAAAAAGCAGTCCTTTTTTCAGAGAGCTTCGAACCTACCGTAGAATTTAATTGTAAGTCACTTGTATAAAATATGAAAAGTAAAGCTTGAACATATATCTACTCTAACCACAAAATTTGTATAGAATCAAATAAAAAATATTTATAATTGTTGCTGTTGTATGTTGCTTCCACAGTCATATGTTTTCAGAATAAAGACAAATCAGGACCAGGTCATTTGTAACTCTGGTTTATTTGCTGAACTGACTCATTACAGGAGAAATGTATTCATTAATGTCCACTCTCAAATCACATTAGGGTTGCTAGAAAAAATTTTCAAAAATAAGGGATACTATGGAACTGTGTGGTCCTGGAAAAAGGTGTCCATTATATTCTATTGAGCTGTGGGATTCTGAGATAAGGTACATCTATTATGTTCTAAGGAGCAGTGAGGTTCCAAAATAAAAGATGTTCATTGCAAATAAGAAATATATCTTAAGATAAGGTACATATGCCAACTCTCAGTCATACTATCACATTTTGCAACCAGGAAGCAAATAATGAATAGAGGAAACAGGAAGAGATACTTCCTTACTCTTATATTCAAAAATTGGTTCTAAAACATGCAGGGGATTTACCTCTTTAAACACTGCTAAACTGGATTTCTAAATTCTGCAAATCCCAGTTCATTTAATTACTTGGTGATATATGTTTTGATAATTGGTAGATCAGAGAATAAAAGCTTTAGGTATTGGTAGAATAAGGACACATGCTGAATAAGGTTTATATAGTACTTAGTTTGGGTAATTAGGGTTTTCCTGTGCTGTGTAGTGCTGCACCAGTGGTAAAATGTTATCTTTTTTTGGCTTAAATGATAGTATTTTAGACAAGGTGACTGTTGTTTGAACAACTTAATCTCTGATGGCATCTATTGACATCTGTTTTTATCATTTCTGGTAGATTAGAGAGAAGCTGCAGGAGGAGAGGGCAGGATAGTGTGGGTGGGTGTGAAGGATGGAAGTGAGAGAGACATTTGGGGCCAGAGTCCCTCAGCAGAAAGCAAGGGAACTGTCTAAATAAACAAACAAGTGGCTAGATTGTTGTATATGGGAGGGCAGAGAAGACATTGAACTATCAAGCTTGAAGAAGACTGATTTAGTGACCTAGCTGGAAAGGGGGAAACCTGATAGAGATGGAAGACAGAGGCTTTCTTATTGAGGTTTCTGGGTCCAAATAGACCATGTAATTTTCTCTGATCTGCTCTATAGGTTAAGATTGGCTAACAGCCTTTGGTGCCTGCTTTCTCTACAAAATCCTAACCTGAACTAAGCACTCATGGAATAGACTGCTGACTATAGTCTCTAGAGATCAATAATGGCCTGACAACAACAGTGCAGGAACTGTTTTTCCCCAGCTCAGCACTGATGGAACTCAGACACAGTCTAAAACATCCACTATGCAGTGTTATAAAACACATGCCATCAAATCTGTTTAAAAGAAAGCCCATTCATAACGGACCTGGTATGTGTACCTGAAATGAATTGATCTATAATATTTCGTTATGATGATTGATTTCCACTCATAGCCAGAGAAGAATCCATCGGTCTTTATACCAGTATGTGTGGCATTTCCATCCTGCAGATGTCAAGCTGTCAGGTGAAATAAAAGTGAAAACATCCAGAGATAGCAAAAATATATATATAAATATTCTGCCATCAAGCCATTTTTTCTTTGCTTTACACAGTATGGGTTAGAAAATAAAAACAAGATCAATTTGTGCTTTTGAAAACATCTGGATCAAGGCTCTGATGTTTGATGCATAGACATGTTTTAGGGTGCTTTAAGATGACATGAAAGTGTTGCTTGAAAGCTATAGCAAGCACCAAGTGATAATCCCATGGGGTATTTCCAATGGATGCTTCATGACATCTGACTGTTGAAACAAAATTGTAGCCTGGTGGTGTCATTATCCAGGATGGCTTTTCAAGGGGTTACCACTTGTTACAACAGTTTAGATGCCACAAGATATTTCATCGAAACACCCTATCATGGTCCTTTCCACAGGTTCTCAAGTCACAGTGACAGGTCAGCGACCCTTTGGGCCACTGACCCTTGAAGAGAGATAGCACCAAACCCGTTACAGGTGCTAGTAGGGCTGAAGGCACTGCACTGTATGGAGAATAGCACGTAAGGAGCAGCAGCTGTGTGAAGGACATGGCAGAGTTAGCCCAAGCTCAGTTCACGGTGGCTGTGAGAGAGGTACGAGCTGGAGAGCTGAGTTATGCCTCAAATAGGGAACTGCTTGGGAGCAGCTAGAAGCCGAGGAGAAGGCTACAACAGGGTGTGGGAACTGGGTGGAGGCTCTGCTTCAAAGATTAACAGTCAAGGAGAGTGGATTGTTCCTGTGAGTTGGAACTCTGGCTGCAGGAGTAATCAGTGCCTGGCCAGAGAGATCTCACAAGAACCAGAGGGGTCTTGGCTAGCCATATTATGAATAAAGAGACTGGATATCTGATAGAGACTGTAAGTGGTGGATGATTAAGATGGTATGGAATAAAGACTGTGAACTAATACTCAGTGTGAGTGACTGTGGTGACCTAATCCTGCCAGGACTTATCCCAGGTGAAGATGACACTACCACAAAGTGGTAGGCACCCCTAACATTGGCCACCAAGCTATCTGTGTGACCAGTGTGTGTGTGTGTGTGTGTGTGTCTGTGTGTGTGTGTGTGTGTGTGTGTGTGATGAGGTGTAGGGTGAGTTTATGCAAGGGTTGGAAGACTGCATCTACATACAAGGCATTAAGAAAATGAAGAACAGCACTGGTGGGAGCTCCCTGAGGGAACGGGTGAGCCCCCATTTCAGAAATAGATAAGACAAGAGTATCCAGGAGGGGAGCTACCCAAAATAGTCAGTGGAGGATTGCACCTAAGACAGACAGGAAGTTATCTTATGGAACCAGAGAGTTAGAGCTGCAGTGTTGTGGCTGGGGTCTATGAGAGGAGTGCATCCAAGCAAATGCCGAGGACACTGGTGGAGTGCCAGAGATAGACAGTGTGGGGTACTGGTGTCCCCATGAAAGGGGGATCTCCAAGAAACTTATAATTGTTGACATTGGGGACACTTTTAGAGGTTCCCCCCTCCCTTTTTTATAGAGACAGGGACTCTGTGGTGCAAGAGAGAGGCAATGTACAGATCCAGGGGCCAAGTAACAAAAGGGACAAGACCCTGATGCACCTGTGAGAGCACTGAACCTCTGAGAGGGGTTTGTCCTCAAGAGAAGTTGAACTTGAGGGACATTCCCAGCTTGAGAGCAGATAGGAAATGGACCAGGGAGAGCCAAGTGGGAGGTGGGTCCCTCAAGACAGACCCTCAAATAGAAATATAACCTCAAAGGATTAGAAGGTGCTTAGCTTGTAACAAAGTAGGCCATGTGATGAGAACATGCCCTACTAGAATGCGCCAGAATGGGAATGGGAAAGAGGGAAATGGGAAATAGGTGCTTGGAATGCAAGGAGATAGGTCAGATAAAGAGGGCATACACAGCAGAAAGCCCCCAAGGGACACAGAGGCCAGGGAAGAGCAGAGGATAGAGAGATAAGACCAATTGAATGAACCCAGGTAGAGGGACATAAGAGAAGGGATAGGATTACTGAGAATGGCCTAATTATGGAATGGTTAGAAAGGATCCTGAGGAATATAGAATCAATGTTTAAGACAGAGGAACAACTCCAAAGAGAGTCGGGAGTTAACCAAAATGAAAGAAAAGATGACAGACCAGTTGGTTAGGAAAGAATAGGAAATGAGACAACTCAGATTGGCCCAGGGGATAGATCTGGATGAAGAGAAGTCAGGAAGATGCAACACTTGTATACCAAAATGAGGAGGAACTAGTGGGCTGTCTGGCCACCTATATAGACATGGACCGAGAGTTAGATATGGGGAGCAATGCTAATGGACTCCATGAGCAGAAAGTGGAGAAAAGGAAGGGCAGACAAGGCAGACTGGGATCCCTTTAGTACCAAGGATTGATACTGGAGAGTCCTAGGAGAGTTGAACAAATGTTGTGCAATTCGAGGGCTAACGTGGCTAGAGAGTCCTAGGGCTGAGAGACAGGAAAGGTTGGATGTGACTGCCTCCCACCCCTTTCCAAAGAGGAAATGAGGGATCTTGTGATGGTGAGTAATAGTATTGTATTTTAACAGCAGGGAGCTCCTGGAGTGAGGCTTAGAGATGCCCTGGCTGAAGCAGTTGGTGGTAGGGAGTAGGCAGAAGAGCAGGACACCAATAATAGGTAGGGATGTGTGAACGCGGTTTGGACGTTTGGAGTTCGTCCTGAACTCAGCCAGTTCAGATGTCTGAACCAGACACCCGAACCAAATGAGGAAACCCCCTAACAGTTCGGGCACATTCGGGTGGGAAAAACCTGGCTGGCAGGCCCAGGCCGGGGGTGTGGCAGCTGACAATGTGTAAAACAGAGTTGTTCCTCTGTCTTACACATTGATTCTATATTCCTCAGGATCCTTTCTAACCATTCCAGCATTAGGTCATTCAGAAAAAGGTATCGCGAGATCCCGTGATTGCGTCGGAAACCGGAAATTCGAGTGCGTGCAGAGCTGTGTGGTGAAAGTGTGTGTTTGGCTGGCTGGCTGTTCAGATCATGTGTTTTGGCTGTGTTGTTTTGACTGGTTGGTGAGTGTTGGTGGGTGAATGTTGTTGGTCTGTTGGAGAGTCTGTTTTTTAAAAAAAAATGAAGAAGACTGTTCTCTTAATTAAACGCCTGGGGGCCAACATGGTGATCCTGGAGCTGGTGGTGGTGGAGGAGGAGGAGGAAGAGGTCACTGACCCAGCCCCTGGACCTTCGGTGGTGGTGGCTGGCTCCTCTGATGAGGCGCTAGCAGTGAGCATAGGAGGTGCTACCAGGTTTATAAACTTTTTTTTTTACTTTGAGTACAAGAAAGGCTTTATCCGTTAGAGTGAGCTCACTGGCGTGCGGGTGGGTGGGTGCATGGGTGGTGGGCATCAGTCAGGCACAAATAGTGGGCATCAACAGGTAGCAGCAGATGTCTGCCAAAGAGAGAGAGAGGGTACTGTAGTGTGGGGGGCTCTTCCAGCAGTCAGGCATGAGTACGAGCAGCACCCCCACCCAAACATGTGCCTGCCAGACATCCCTATCAAGGGTCTCCACTCTCTAGGTTCCATCCCTACCTAGCACCCCCAAATAAGGGCAGGATTAATTGCACGTGCCAGCCAGGGTCTTTCCAGTTGCCATCCCTAGTGCCCCAGGGAGGGCAGGATTTGCACATGCCAGCCAGGGTCTCTCCACTGCTATCCCTCCCTAGCAGCACCCCAAGGAGGACAGGATTTTCATGTCCCAGCCAGGGTCTTTCTAATTGCCATCCCTAGAGCCCCAAAGAGGGAAGGATTTTCACGTGCCAGTCAGGGTCTCTCCATTGCCATCCTTCGCACCCAAAGAAGGGCAGGATTTGCACGTGCCAGCAAGGGTCTTTCTAGTTGCCATCCCTAGCGCCCCAAGGAGGGCAGGATTTGCACATGCCAGCCAGGGTCACCATCTCCTGTTGCCATCCCTAGTGCCCCAAGGAGGGAGGACTAGAGACACCATCATAAATGCATGATATTACTTAGGTGCTATTTATGTGTACCTGTTTCAGGGAGGAATCGGATGCCGGCGCTGGTGCCATGCCACGCAGGACAATGAGACGGAGGTCACCAGTGCCACCCCCAGACAGTGGGTGGACAAGGTTCAATGTCTGGAGGTGGTATGATAAGGAGAACAGATTTGCCGTCTGCAAGGTAAGGCACGGGGGCTGGAACAACAGGGTATGCATTGCCCTCTATGACCTGTTAGGAATGGAAGTCCTCTGCAGAGAGAGATTGTTGCCCACCCACTTGTGGAGACAGAATGCAGGCAGGACTTGACACACACCATTGGTCTGACACAGTATGGCACTTATGTTCCTATCTTTTTATGTTCTTTAGATCTGCCAGAAAAGATTCAGGAGGCAGAGAGAGGTGACCACATTGGGGCTAATTGCCCATATTGAAAGGCCAGACGGTGAGGCAGCAGGAGGACTCTGGCGTGGCTATGGACCCAGAACAACAGCGCCAGAAGAAGGGGAGGAAGGCAACCCAAAAGTGATGCCATCAAAGCCCTTCCCCCTCCTCCAGCCCCGATGTGGAGTCCCCCAGGCCCCGAGAGACTGCAGTGGCAAAGGCATTTCGGGCCCAAGTGGAGAGGCCTGGCCGCCAGATGATGACGGGTGTATGCACCATGCAGAACTGCCTGGTGGAAAAGTTCCAGGTTCTCGAGGTGGAGAAAAAGCAGGTGGAGGTGTACTCCCCGTACGTCTCCACCAAGATGGAGAGGCTGGAACTCTACCACCAGGCAGTCTCCAGGTGGCATGCAGACATGGAAGGGTCCGTGGTGTTTGCCTTGGCCCATGGCTATAAAATGGGAGAGCACAGGGTGGCCGCCCCTCAGTCCTGTGCTGCGTCCCGCCACCTTTTGCCTTTCCCCCAAGTTCTGGGGGGCAGGCCCAAAGATTAATTGTAGTACCCCTTAAGTTTCCTTATAATGTTTGGTTTTGGTTTTATAATGTTGCTGTTTTGTTGTTGTTGTTTAAATAGTTTGACTAAAAGTTGTTATATTTGTTGTTATGAGCTTTGTTTGACCTGTTCAATCTTTTGTCCCTGTGTGCTCAAGTTCTGACTGGTAGGTGTCTCATACAGCTTGTCGATCCCTACCAGCAGCATCTGGCTGGCTCCACATGTAGTGTAGATAAGGTATTAACCCAAAGATGTGCCAGGCAGCAGCAGGGTCTCAACTTGAAGACAGCCCCCCAGGAGGGGCAGGGCTTCTGTCCATGTGGGTGTGCCAGAGAGAAAGAGATACAGGCTCCTTGGTAGCGGGCAGCAGGCGGTGTGATCTGGTGGTTGGAGGGGCTTTTATTTCTAGCAGCTTCAGCAGGCATCAGCGGGTGGGTGCGGAGGAGTAGGCTGCTGGGGGTGGGGGCAGGCTGACGTGCGAGCACCGGGCTTCTGGATGCAGTGGAATAGAATGCATCCCCCAGTGACTGGAATAATGGTCCCAGAATCTCGTTGATGTTTCCTGGAATGGGCAGGAATGACTGATTCAGGTACAATGAAATAACAGCCTTTGAGAGTTTAATGATAGTTATGTCCCTAGAATTAGTGCATGGTTGGGCACACTTCATTCAATCGATAGATAGGTAGTAGTAGCAGGTACAGGAATACATACAGGCAGGCAGGCACATATAATGTGTTGTGTAATATTGATATATTCCATCTCATTCTGGTAGGTTTGCTACTGGATGTGGGCAATGGGCATCGATCGGGCGCATGAGCACAGATGGGAGTTCTTCCTGGTTCTGGCAGGTGGCAGCGTGAGCTGGATATNACAGATGGGAGTTCTTCCTGGTTCTGGCAGGTGGCAGCGTGAGCTGGATACACCTACCTCCTCCCCCCCCATCTCTCTCATTCTAGTGGGGAGCCTCTCTCTCTCTCTCTCTCTCTGTGGCCATATAGTGCATGTGACAGCATGGATGGGATTGTGTCTTTCTCTCCTTCTAGCAGTGGGGAGACTTTCATTCTCTCTCTCTCTCTTATTTCTCTCTCTCTGTGTCTCTAACTCACCATGAGCAGCAGGTTGTGTAAAGAAAACGTGGCATGACAGGGCCCTGTGAGCAGAATGACAGGGCACAAGGACCCTGAGGGTGGGTCCTGGGCTGGGGCTAGAGTGACAGCTTCTAGATATTGGACACTGCCCTCCCTGCAAGTAACATAGGCCCCAGAACCCTGATGGTGGGTCCTGAGGCTGGAGTGGCTGTTTCTTGACACCATAGCACAAACAGCATACAGGCCTGGGGGCCATTGGCACTAGCATCACCAGACATTGGTTGCCAGGGTACAGAACCCTTGGCACAGACAGCATATAGGCCTGGGGGCCATTGGCAGCAGAAGACCTGTGGCACAGAGGGCATATATGCCTGGGGACCATTAGCACCAGCATCACCAGACACTGGTTGCAAGGGTACAGAACCCTTTCCACAGACCGCATATAGGCCTGGGGCCAGGCCATTGGCAGTAGCAGCACCCGACATTGGTTGCCAAACGTGTCAGGGTACAGAACCCTTGGCACAGACAGCATATAGGCCTGGGGCCAGGCGATTGGCACTAGCAGCAGCACACATTGGTTGCCAAACTTGCCAGGGTACAGAAACTTTGGCACAGACAGCATAGCATAGGTAGGTGACATTGGTAGCAGCAGCAGACATTGGTTGCCAGGGCAGACAGGCATTGTGGCATGGGAGGCAGTAGGGCAGAGAGGCTGGAACATTGGCAGCAGGACACTCAGATAGGCTAGCAAAGACTGTGCAGCATGAGAGAACAAGAGCCAGTCAGCGTCACATAGGCAGTCTGAGATCGTGTAGCCATAGGCTGACTGGCAGGCTTACAGTTTCCCAATGCCACGCTACGTCATGAGGTCAGTCAGATAAGTTGGCCAAGACCATCTAGTATGAGAGAGAGAGAGAGGTGCAGGGTGGGTGCCAGGCATTGGGAGGGAGGGACAGCACCTCATCAGCACAGAAGCAGTAGCCCTAGCTCAGATTGAGGAGGAGGAGGATACCCTTCCCAAGATTTCCCATGCCATGGGATGGCGTGTGCCACTGCACCATCACTCCTTGTCCAGGGGCAGCTCGGGGTATCCCAGAAGCGGAAGGTTGACCTTTAGGAACAACAACTGCTCCACCAACTTGGCCCCCAGTCTCAGGCAGTGCGGGGAGCAAATGTCCCCCGCTACAGAGAACACCCGTTCGCTGGGGACAATGGTTGGTGGGCAGGACAGGATACCCTTGGCCACTTTCAACAGGGCTGACCACACGTTGGCCTTGCCAGCCCAGTAAGCCAATGGATTCCTGCTCAGATCAATGCATGGCTCCTCCTCCAGGTAGGTCTCCACTGCTGCTGAGGCACCATCATACTCCCTCTGGTAGCCCTGGGTGGGCACCACCTACCCCACTGCCCTCAGTCACGCTGCTTGCCCTTTTGTGCTGGGCCCCATGCTCCCCAGAGTGGCCTGCACACAGGAGGAGCTGCTGGCAATAGGGGTCCTGCTTCTGCTTATCCTGCTGCTGGTGCTACTGGTGCTGCTACTGCTAGGGCTGGGGGCATGGATAGACCCAGATGGCTGGAAGGGGTCGCTGCTCCCACCATCTACAGGGGCATCCTGCTGTATAGTCCGCTCTGCCTGCCCAACCTTCTGCACCAGTGCACCCTTCCTGCATAGACCACTCGTGTGCCATGCTGCCCTTGATCCTGGGGTCCAGCATGGTTGCCAGGACATATTCCTCCTGGCACAGGAGATCGTCAAAGTGCGCATTCAGCCCCGCCTTCAGCTTCCGTGCCAGGTCAAGCACCTCATCGTATATCTTCCTGCCCCGAGGGCCACAATTCCACCCCCTGAGAAACTTGTCCAGGCTCCTGTGGAGACTATGGACCAGTGGGGTCACCTGGCTGAGGGTGGTGGTGGAGCTGCTCACGGTCTCTGTCATGGCCAGGAATGGTCTCAGGATGAAGACCATATGAGCAAGGATCTCCTATTCCTCCCTGTTGTACCCTGGAGGTACCTCGATGTCTGTTTCCAGTTCCACCTGATGCAAGGTACCTTTCTGCTCAAGAAGCCGCTCAAGCATCAGGAAGGTGGAATTCCACCTGGTGGAGACATCTTTGACCAGCTTGTGAACTGGGGACCCTTGCTCAGGTTGCTTCTCCCAAAGGCGCTCACTGCCCTTCACGCTCCTGTTGAAGAACCCCGCCAGCTTCCTCCCCCGGTCGACCAGGGAGCTAAGGGTGCCCGGCCAAATCCCCTTATCCCTCAAGTCCAGAGCATCCTTGACCACAAGATCTCCAAACCCTGCCTCAGCCTGCCTTCTTCTCAAGCCAAGGTGCCTGTCTGCCCATCCTGTGGGCAAAGCTCAAACCCTGCCTCAGCCTTCCTTCATAGTCTGCGTGGTACTAGGGGCATGGTTTGGCAATGCCTGCTGCTAGCATCCTCCACTGCCATGCAGGGCACTGGAAGGCCTACAGACCAGAAGGCTGCTGTGGTCTCTGCTGTGGCTAAAGGAGCAGGTTCTGGTGCTTCAGGGTCAGATGTTCATCATGGGTCACCAATGTCCCCCATTATTCATGTGATCCCCAGCAGTCCAGGGTTGGTGGATCCCACTCCGGCTGCTAGAGGCAGGGCCTGATCCATGGGCAATGGAAGCAGAGAGAGGAACAGCAGTAGTAGCCAAGTCAAGTCAATTGGCCGCTTGCAGGATGTGGAGGGCAGCGTGGCTTTCAACTAAAAGCCAGGCGCATGTTGGGGGAAATGATTGCGCTCGATGGTCAGCCCTTCTTGGTGGTCTGGGACATGGGGTTTAGGCCCCCCAGTTTAAGCTGCGCTCATGCACCACCCTGAGTCAGGCTGCCACTGATGCCTGGCAGCCTGCAATGCCTGGCCAAGTAGCGGTGCCATCCACCAAGCCCTGGCTGGGCCTCTGCCACTGCTCCACCAATGCTTGGCAGCCTGCAACACCCAGTCAAGTAGGGGTGCCATACTGACCATACCACATAACGCATAGGTGGCAGGTGCCATACCACAGATCACCCAGTCATGGCCACGCACAGAGCGCTCACCAAAAATCCAGGCAGCCTGCAATGCCCGGCCATCTAAGGGTGCCAGACACCAAGCCCTGGCCGGGCCTTTGCCAATGCTCCACTGATGCCTTCATTCGGCAACACCCAGCGGAGATGGGGTGCCAGCCACCAAGCCCATGCCAGGCCTCTCCTGCTGTTCCGCCAATGCCTGGAAGCCTGCAATGCCAAGCCAAGTAGGGATGCCAGCCAACAAGTCCTGCCTGGGCCTCTGCCACTGCTCCGCCAATGCCTGGATGCCTGCAATGCCTGGCTTGCTTGCACACGCAGCGGGGCCAGCCCTACTTAAGGCACTCAGACACAGGGAGGGCTGTCAGTGATTAGCAGAGCTGTGAGAAACTACCCCCCTCCCTGACTGCAAGGAAAGTGAGCGTAGTAGTGTGTTTGAAGGTGAGAGAGTGTGCATGAGCGAGTGCGTGTGAGTTATGTAGTGCATGTGGTGATAGTGGTGTGGATTAGTGTGTGGGGCAAGTTAGCTGGGTTTTGTGTTTGTGGGGGAATTTGTGGTGTCAGGTTGCTCATGAGATCCCCTTTCTCCCTCTTTCCTCTTCAGTCAGGACCCCTCCTTTCCCCCCATCCCTGTGTAATTGCTGAGCTACGGGCACCATCCCTTCTTCCCTGGATCTGTCCCCTTACTTCCAGCACCCATGCACATATTCTGTCCCTTGTGGTGTTTGTGTTGTGGTGGTTGCAACACCGAGAGGCAGCTGTGTGTGGGTACTTGGTGTATTGTACGACAGTGGAGGGGTTCCACTCTCAATAGTGCTGTATCTCCCCCCCCCTATGATGATCTGGCCTCATCTTGTTCAGGATTACTGGGGCCTTATAAGATCCTGAGGGGTTGTTTTTCCCCCCACGAGAGTGTCAAGACCCCTAATGACTGTAGGCATGTTCCCCTACCCTAACACCCACACCCAAATCTCTCCTTGCCCTCACTATCTTACCCTGCAAACCCAAGGCACCCCATCACAGCTCCCTTACCCCCCACACCCAAAGCACCCCTGCCCTCATTCCCTTGTCCCCTGCCCTTGTTCCCTTGATCCTACACCCAAAGTGCCCCCAGAGCTCACTCCCTTTCCCCCCCCACAAATCACCCCCAAGTGCTCCCCCCCCCCAGAACTCATCATACAAGAGGAGGAGAAGGCAGCGCAGGTACCACCAGGATAATTTTCAGAGTGCCAGAGGTGCACACAAATGCTTTGTGGAGCTGCCACTATGTTCCCTAGTAGTGTGGCATCCTGTAGGAATGGGCAAACTGATCGCGGTTCGGGTTCAGCTGCATTTGGTTCGTCCGTTCGGTTCAGCTGCGTTCGGTTCGTCCATTCGGTTCGGCAGTTTGGCTAGTCACCGGGTTCGGGTTCGCCTGTTTGGTTCGGCCATTTGGCCGTTCGGTTCGTCCCTTTGGCCATTCGGTTCGGCCATTTGGGAAATGTTACGGGTGTTTTTTTTGTTTTTTATATGGTTTATTTGTTTTTTATTGGGTTTTATATGATTTTCTTTTGTTTTTTATTTGGTTTTTTTGTTTTTATATGTTTTTTTTAATCTAATAAATAAATATATATATATATATATACACTAAATCTAACTGCTATTAACTATTCTAAATGCTATGAACTCAATGGATTATCTAATAAGTACACAGGCCTACTCCTACAAACATTAAAACTAAATCACTAACGCTATCTCTATCACTAAGCTAGCTCCTACAACTACTATCCCTAACCTATCTATCTATCTGTCTATCTATGGAATGGGGGGAATCACAAACAACACAAGGTTTCAGTTTAAGGTTTAAGTTTCATTTCAGTACAAAACTGAACTGAAACTTAAAGCAATCTAATAATCCTACTCAAAGCCTGCTGTTCAGGAACAGTGACTAGCTCAGAAGGTGTTGGGAAGCGGGGAGGCAGATAGTTTTATTTCTTGCAAGCCTCTCCATCCCTGGTGCCTGGAATTCTGCTCCTCAGTGACTAGTACTACCCCTCCCTGTCACCTTACAGTGAACCTTTTTTTGCCACCCGAACTCACCCGAACACGATCCGAACTGACTGAACTGTTCGGCCATTTTGCCGTTCGTTGTTTGGTTCTGTTTGGTATGTTCGTGTTTGTGTTTGTGTTCACGTTCGGTCATCTGAACAGGCCGAGTTTGGGCCGAACTCTGAACTTCCGAACCGTGTTCGCCCATCCCTAGCACCATGGGAAGTGTAGTCCCAGGATGTCACACTTCTAGGGAACATGGCAGCTGCTCCACAAAGCACTTGCATGCACTTCAGGTGCTTTGAAAATTATCCTGGAGGTGGAGAGAATGGCGAGTAAGAGCAGTGGCTGCAGAGATAATGGTGCAGTGGCAGTAGCATTGGTGGGGGACAGTTGTGCCTGTGTCTGAGGGGGGGCTGATACAGGTGGCAGCAGCAGGACCAGGGGTGGGGGAAGGGTGCAGGATCCAGCTCTGGCCAGGCTCTCAGCCTGCAGATGGAGGTGGTGGTAGCAATGGCGATTGGGGGACAAAGCAGGCAGCAGCAAGGACAGTTGTCCTCCTCGTCGCCCTGAGACTCCCATGCACAGTTTTCTGGAGCCACGCTCAGGGAAGGGAAAGACAGGAGAAGAGGCGGCAACTTGGCAAGCAGTACTCCTCTTCAAAGCAACCCCACCCCTCTCCATTGGCTAATGGGGTTTTTCACAAAACCATAACTTTAAAACTACTAATCATGTTTACAAATAAACCCCCCAAAGCACCTTCTGGCATCCTCCTTTAATTTTCTAAAAGGCTAATTCCTCCTCCCCACCAACACTCAACCCCTGTACCCTGCCTAGATCAAGACAGATGGACTAAATGAAAAATCAGTCTTGAAAGTGCAGTTTTCAAACAGCCATATCTCAGCTTCTATCCAATGGATTCAGCTGGAAGTTTCACAGCAGGAACCGTTTATCCCAGTGCTACTCCACAACAAATTTCACAATCCTAACTTAGATCATGCCGATTGTAGAACAAATAGAATGTTGGGGCTTTATAACGTAGCGTGTAACACACCTTAACTAATAGAGTGCTCCTGTGCTCTAATAAACCTTTATTGTATGCTCTTCGATGATCAGATTTGTTGGTGCTGTGAAGAAAAACTTCCTAGCAGTAAGAGCTGTTTGGCAATGGAACACGTTTCCTAGGGAGGTCATAGGCTCTGTCACTGAGGTTTTTTAAAAAAAAAACTCTGGACAGTCATCTGTTGAGCATGTTGCAGCTGAAGTCATCCTCCATCCAAGCAGGGAAGTTGGACTAGCTGACCCTAGTGGTCCCTTCCTACTCTGATATTCTGTCATGCTGTCTAAGAAGAGACAGAATTTTACCCAAGTGGGGAAACGAATACCGGTGGCAAATATTGTATCCATCACTTTTGCCCAATTTTATTTATTTATTTACTTAATAATTTATACCCCATCCCATCCAGCCTCATGGCGAGTTACATAATTTAAAAAAGATAAAAATGTACAAAAAGTGTGTGTGCATGGGGGTGGGGGTTACAAAGACAATAAATACAATAAAAAGACATAAGCCCCACTGTCTAAATATCCCACTCCCTATCCCTTTACCCCCAAAGGCCTAGACAAACATCCAGGTCTTACAGGCCCGATGGAAAACCAACAAGCTGATTTGAATAGTATCTGGTGAAATGAAGAATTGCTTACCAAGTCCATCTTTATTAGTTAGCCATATTGGTTTATTTCATTTTTTTCAAAAAGATATATATTTTGATCCTTTTTTCAGCTACTGTGCATGTACAATAGCCACAATGAAGGAATCAAACAACTGGTAGGGGGGAATAGTTTAGAACAAAACAATTACCAGATATATAAAGATCCATTTTGATTGTGGCTGTTATTAGGATTTTCAGATGTCTATCTGAAAATACAGTTAATATCCATGAATACAAAATCCACTATTCATTTCATCACTAGTTTACCCAGATCACCGGCATGGCCTTAGTTTTTGGTGGTTATGTTAGGACAGACACGGAGAAACATTTTCCTGGTTAAAAATTACAGCCTGCATCAAGTTCTTCATTTTATTTTTGTTTCAACCTTTCACCCAATGCAGAAGGTGATTCTTTTATATAAAAAAATAAATAATACAAAGAAGCTTAATGGAACAGGGGGGTGAGAAGGCTAAAACTTTGTTCTTTTAAGTTATTTATTACTCTTTTTCTTTAACACATAGCAATGAAAAGCTTTTAGATACAGATGACAAAACACACCAAACCTACTCAGTGGGACGTACTAGAATAAAGTAGCACAGGCATATTTCTATTGGCAATCTGTTCCTGTTAAGTAATCATTCTCTTCAATATTTTATCAGAAAGTCAGTTGCCTTTCCCATTTGCTTTATCAACAGCTGTTACAATGGTTATTTTACAGGAGATGCACTTGTAGCTTCCTTACCCTTCATTAATTTCTCCTAATTTTCTATCACATGCACCCTCCAGAGCTGGGCATCTAGAGCAGATATTTGACTTCTAGTCTGCATTGTCTCCTGCTGTTACTTTTGCAGTGGGTTTTCTGCTGATGAAAAGGGCTGGATTGACAGCCCTGGACAGTAAAGTCTTCTGATTATATCTATAGAGCAGGCACAGCAGAACAGACAATACCAACTTGTCACACATTATTCTGTGCTCATGAAAGGCATCAATTGCAAGGCAGAGACCATTGGAATTTCTGCTGAGGTTGCTAGTTGTAATTATAGATAGACAAAAACCAAAGGTGGTTTGGGGTTTTGTAATACATTTTCATTTAGAGGTGATTAAATAGGGGTGTGCATGTCATTTTCGCTATTAAAATAACAATAATGAAAATTGCCATTTTCATTATCGTTATGGCAATAACAAAAATGACAAAAAATAATAAAAATATAAATCAAAACAATATTTTGTTTTTGAAATAAAGGGAAAAAACTTTACAATGTATTTCCAGCTATAACCTTTTTGTTTCTTATTAAATTGTGATGAAATTTGGGGTGTTTGTACCCCCAATGAAGGGCATTATGTTTACCATGTTTTGATTTTAAAAGCAATTGAATGTCGTGATTTTTAGAAAAGTTCCATACACATTCATTGCTACACCTTCTTTATCTTTCATACAATTTGCATGAAACCTGTGAATATCATGTCCCTCCACAATCTTAACAATCCTGCCAATTGTCAGAAATATTAGATCAAGGGTCCTGATGGTATAAGACATTAACATGAAAATACATTTCCAGCTGTAACATTTGTATATTCTATCCTGTTTACAAGACATTTGGCAGGAATGTATCGCATACCTTCCCTGTCATATCTGCCAAATTACAGGACAATTTGATGAAGGGACCGAATTTTATAAGCAATTGACATTGCCCCCAAAGACCATTATTCAGATAAATAGCAGCACATGCAGTGCCAGTCAGAGGCAGGCACCTGGCATGGCAGGGGGTGAGAGGCTGTAGGAGGGAGGATGTGCAGCAACCCAAATGACTGACAGACACAGTCACTGGCCAATTACTGAATTAAATATTAATTTTTTATTATTATTATTATTATTATTATTATTATTAACAAAAAATTATATAGCACCAGCAGTGTACCTGGAACTTAACAAAGTAACAAAATAGACACGATCCCTGCCCTAGGGCTTACAAACTGAGAGACGTGAGCTGGGAAGAGACATAGGAAGGGGAACAGAGGGAGAGACAAGGGGATTTCCTTGCATGCTTCTAGCTTTACAGGACCAATCAGTAGTGGCTTCGAGGTGGACATAGGGTTGGCCCTCAGGCGGACATAGAAGGGACATAACTGGGAATTTGGGGATAGCATCCCAGCAATCAGGAGACATATTTTACACATTCAGACTGGCCAGTTATCATCACAATCACATTCTGCAGCACTGTGACAGAAGACATAAGAGAATCTCTACTGGCTCTTTCCTAAACAGATGCTTCTGACTTCCCAGTAAGTCATTAGCATCTGTTAATTCAACTGCTAAAAAATTTGATGCTTCCCTCTTCTAAAAATTCCAAATGGAGTTCCCTCGGCTGTTGTCCGCTTGGAGATGGGGCAGGTCTCCTGGAATGTTTACCCTTGGCACCAGGTGATAAGCCTGTGAATTGCCATTTTTATGGGGTTCTTCTGGGGGCTTATTTACTTTCCTGAAATCAGATTCTTTTGTCAGCACCTGGGGAGGCTTGGTTCGCGCCATGATTCTCTCACTGGGCTTGAATATGGCGGACCTATTATCTAGGGATCTGAGGTCCGCCAATGCATTCGTTTTGATAAGACTTAACGATGTCAGTAGACAGGAAGACTTTGCAACTGTCTCGAAATGCACTTTTTTGACATGTTATGTTCCACCATTATCGGTCACAGGAGTTCCTGAGAAATTTTTCTTGGCAAAGGTCTCCTTTAGGAAAATTTGGCTGTTTTTGTGCACGTGATTAAATGCAGTACCCACCTGATTGCTGGAGGGCCATTATAGTGGCACCCCATAGCATTTAAGGGTTTGCCCTTTTGACAACCAGGAGGCTGAGGGTTCGGAGCATATCCTCTGTGCTTGCCATCTATACGATCCATATAGAGCAATTTGGTTGTTGGCTTTTTTGGGCCGCTTGCCGGGGTGTACTGTGGTGATCTGTCCCAGTTTCTTTTGTCAGATGCTGCCAGGGAGGTGACCTCGGCAGTTATGTCGTTTTTGGTTAGTTGATGCTCGGCAAAAGTTTCTGACCTTTCAAATTGAATTATTTTATTTCTATCTGTGGTACGATTTAAATGTGTAAGGGTTAAGCCACTAACTAGTGTAATCTGAAATGACCTTTCTGTCCAATGACCCAGTAAAGTTGAATGGGAATGGGAATGCCATGAGCCCGAAGATTAAAAGTAAAGTATTGTTGTTGCTTAAGGTCCCTCGACTATAATACTCACTGAGTAAGTTAGGGGTATTGGGGGGGGATATTTTGGATTTGGTTTTAGTTTGTATTTATGTAATTGATTGGTCTATGTTTGTTTATGCTTTTTTGTATTGTGTGTTGCTATTTTGTGTGTGGACTATGACTAAGTGTCATGTTCTGAATAAACTGATTGATTGGTAACAAGTGGGGGAGAAATGTTGTGATGGTCACACAGCACAGAATGAAGATATTTGGTTGACATTTCTTCTGGCTAATTGGCATCACAAACTGATCTTATACCACAGTGACACATAAGAGAACCCCTGGCATAGGCGCCTTCTCTGCATATGCTGTGCAGGCTTATAAAATTGGGATCCTTTATCACATCTTTCATATATTTGGCAGAGATGATCATGAAAGTATGATATAGACCCCTGACAAATTTCATGTATCCTGGTTGGACTACAAAGATGTTACAGTCAGACATACATTTATAAGTTAATTGCTTATACCACCAGGACCCTGAAACAATGAACATTGAAAACAATGGAAAATGAAAATGAAAGCAAAAACAATAACGACAATTTGATATTTATGAAACCGAAACCAACAGTTTTAAATAACAAAAAGAAAAACAATATAGGCCCCTGGTACACACCTCTAGAGGTGAAGTCCTTTATGACAAACTCCAAAACTGTGTGCATGCCATGTATGGGTGTGAAGACTGATATAAAGATTTCTACTTTAGCACATCTCTTATTCTAATAATAGTTTTTTACACTGAGAACAGCTGTCAAGTAGGAACTTTACTGCTCTTCTAACTACTCTCTACTAGTAGATCATTTTCTGCCAGTTGTGCTGGAGTGGGTGTGAACCACCAAGTTATTCATGAAAGACTGTAAAGAATCTCATGAGTTTTGAGGGACTGAGCCATGATTTTGTAATGCCCAACACAGGCTCCCAAACTATGAGTCAGAACATCTGCTGACAGATGTGATAAATCAGGCTGCAGCCCCCATAAGGTTGGCCTCCTCATTGCTTTGACCCCATCCTCTGTGTGAGCTATAAAGGGAGTGGATGCAGAGCCAAGTTAACTCATCAGAGAGCTGCACATTCAAATTCAAATTATTTATTATTGCGTAGCCGTTGGCCATAGCAAAACCAGACAAAAGAGAACACGTCAAAATAGAACAATTTAAAACACTTAAATATTAGGGGTGGGAAGTTCGGTACATCTGGTATCCGATACTGCTGGTATTTTGCTGTACCAGCAGTATCGAATTACTCCGGTATTTGGGGGTACCGGTACCGGATCCCCGTACCAGATTTTTTTGCATTGTGGCCATTGAAATGAATGGCCGCAATGTAAAAAAAGAAACAAAAAAAACCCAACCACTTTCCCTCCCCAGTCCAGGCTGTGCGGGTGGAAGGGGGGACACTCCCCACCCCCTCTGCCAAGCCTGGATTTTTTTTAAAAAAATTTTTTCCCCAAAGTCCCTGCTAGTGCAGGCTCCGGGCCGCCGCTGGCGACCCAGAGCCTGCACCAGCAGGTAGGTACTGTGGTACTACGGTCATCCCTGGGGTGGGGGGTGATTTAACACACACACCACCCCAGGGATCACCCTACCTCCCCACCCAGGGATCACCTACTTTTGGCGCTCTGGGTGGCGGAGGCGGCGGCGGCAGCACGATGGTCCGGCAGTTTCAGTGTTGGCTGGTGGCTTCAGAGCTTACTAGGCCTTCCAGGGAACTTCCGGGACTAAGCACTGTCATGACCAATGTAACAGACTCTGGATCGGGGTAAAGCAGGCCATCATGTTTGATGGCCTGTTTGCTTATACTTAATCTGGTCTGTGTCTGAGGTGTTTGTGGGCAGCCTCATTGACCGCTGTGGTTGCCAGTCAGGAACAGGGGAGGCTACTCCAAGCAGTGCGGGGTAGGGCCCGTGCGTACATATGTTTGCATGTTGGCCCACCTTCTCCCCACCCCTTCTGTGGCCTGGGCTGCCATCACACTTCTTTGGTGGCCCGACCAGCTCTGACCCATGGTGACAGATCCTGTCACAACCTGGAGCGGATCATGACCATGGCAGGTTTGTCACATGTGAAAACACCCTGATCTGATATGCGGAGCTGTCTGTGGTCATCAAATTGGGTCCAAGCATAATTTCTTTGGGTCTGGTACATACTTGTGAACAAGGGGCCCTGCCACAATCCCATCTGATACATAGAATCTCATAAGTCATGAAAGAAAACTTTCTACTTTATTTTTCAATTGACATAAATAGACCTGTAGTTTTTGAGAGAACATGTCACATAGGGAGGCTTGCATCTCTCTGCCTTTCAAATTAAAATTTGATTTAATTTTATCTATGGTGTGATAAAATTAAAATTTTATCACACCATAGAAACCCCCCATAATATCTGCATTTTCAGTCACCGGGCACCCAATGGGGAGTCAGGTAACCCATTTTGTGCCTGCTAGGGGTGTCTGAAAATGCAAGAATTACCCATGAGTAGCCAATGACATACCTGTTGCACCCCTTGTTATGAGTTGTCCATTGGTCCAACAGTCTTGGGATGCTATGAGGACAGCAAGGAACTCCTTCCTTGCCGTCCTCATAGCCTCAACATAGGACCGCAAATGGGCCCTATGGAGAAGACGGTCGGAGTCAGATCGAGTCCGACGCCAGCGTCACTCTAGCCTCCTGCCTACATGCTTCATACACTGCAGCCCCTCAGTAAACCAAGGGGCTCTACGGTGACAAGACCGAGGTAAAGGATGTCTCGGAGCCACCCTGTCAATGACCTCCTCCAGCAAGCTGTTCCAATGCTGGACCAGCTCATCCACAGAGTGACCGTCCAAGTCCAAGGTTAACTCCCACAGGACCTCTTGGAACCGCTGGGGTTCCATCAGCC
>QEPC01014454.1:387812-402945 GCA_003113815.1 Sphenodon punctatus
CAAAAATCCAGGCTGGGCAGGGTGGGTGGGGGGTGTCCCCCCTTCCATCCGCACAGCCTGGACTTGGGGAGGTTTTTTTTTTTTTTTTACTTTTTGGTGGGGCTTTGCTCAATGCTTACATTGCAGCCATTCATTTAAATGGCTGCAATGTAAAAAAATCTGGTACCCGGAATCCGGTAACCGGACCGGATTTACCGGGTTGAATCCGATAATGCCAGTACGCCCAGTACCGGCATTATCGGATTCCGGATTTACCGGTATTCCCACACCTAGTTTTTAGGGATGGGTGAACACGGTTCGGAAGTTCGGAGTTCGGCCTGAACTTGGCCTGTTCGGATGACCAAACTGAACTTCTGAACCGAATGTTCGAATGGCTGAACAGTTCGGAAAAGTTCAGATGTGTTCGGGGACGGGAAAAACGTGGCTTTGGGTAGGAAAAACATGACTGGAAGGGGGAGGCAGCTGAGGAGCAGACTTTCTGGCACCAGGGGTGGACACCAGAGGTGGTTTCAGGGCCAAATGATACCAATACCGAAAAAAAATATCGATTTCGGTACCGGTATCGATAGCGCTATTTTTGGATGTTCGGCCGAGTTCGGCCAAACCGAACTCCACCGAACTGAACAGCCGAACCTGAACTCAGGTTTGCGACCAAATGTCTGAACATCCAAACAGCATTCTGTTCCCCCATCCCTAGTAGGTTTTGGGCATGTAACCTCTTGCTGTTGGAGGCTGGAACAACAGGGAATGGATTGCTCATTGTGACTTGTTGGGTACTTTGCCCAAGAGAAGATTGGTCAATATCAGAGACAGGATGCTGGGCTTGATGAACCATTTGTCTAACCCACTGTGGCACTACTTTTTGTTCTTATGTTCAATGTAAAACCTTTTTTATTTGATGGGTATGGGGATTTTACTTGTTTTTACTAGATACAATTTGGGTATTTCAATATTTGGTTTTTATTTGTAACCTTTCCTTAAGGCTAAGGAAAGGATATAATAAATAAATAAAATGCACTCTAAAACACATCTCAGATGTGCATCCCATGACAATAGGAATATTTAGATGGTAAATGTTATATCTGCTGAACAGATCCAAAAATAATTGAGAAGAGGTCAGTTATATTTGTCTCTCTGGCATGTTTCTTATGCTGGTTTATATGTAAAGGAGCAATGATCATTTCTTGAAACAATGTAAACAAAACTGAAGTACACGACAAACAACAAATGATTTTTAATTGTAATGCACCACATGGGGCATTATGAAATGCCATAACAGCCGTTACTGTGGCCCTTTTCACACAGGCCCCAGTTGGTGGTATGATGGTTGGAGGCAGTGGTGGATGTGCAGCACGTGGGAAGCCATTCCCATGAATGCACACCCATCTCCATCATGCCGTTCTGACCAATTGCTCTATGAGTGTGCAGTGGGTGGAAATGGATGTAGTGCGGGAGCGCACATGCACCCACCACCTGTGGCATTCCCATGGACGTACCCCCAGCAACCGCCGTTCTGGCCAACTGGTCCTTGGGTGTGCAGTGGGTTGAACGCGGGAGAGTGCACCCCCCACCACCCATGGCATTCCCATGGACACCCCACCATACACCCGCCTGCTGAGGCATACACATGGGGTTGAATCCATGTGAAAATGGCCTAAGGCAGACGTTGAAGCCCATTAGATAATCAGCACCAGTAAATATTAAAACAAATGTCAATCAATGGTCTCATCCAGAAATAGTTTCTCAATAGGACTGTGATCCACAAACCACTTACTTCATGGGCTTCAATAGAACTATTCTGGAGTGAGTGGTTTGTGGGCAGAGGCCTAGCCCTGCAATGAAAATAAGAACCAATTTCAGTGGCAAGTGTACTTTATATAGCTTTGCTTCTCAAAATAAAATTAAAATCCAAGCCACACATGGGTTAATGTCAAATGCTATCAAACCACTGCCTTTGGCAGATTAAGGACAAACATTAGCTGATGTATAGAGAGAGATGCTATGGTAAATACAAACATAGCACTTTGTATTACCATACAGAACATTTTAGGCAAACAGATGTGAAATCAGTTGTGAAAAGGTTGAATAAAATGTATTTCCAGGAAAATGAAAACTGCAGTGATCTTATATTTGTCAGATATGAAAAGGGACAAAAGCAACAAACTTGTTTTTGCTTCAACAGGAAGAACAACAAAAAAGAAAATGGATACCCCTCTGCCCCAAAATAGTCAATTTTGCCTTGTTTGTGACTTTATGAACTACATGGTTAGTTGTTCCCTGTTTTGTGGAGCTTTGTACATTAAGGTTTGAGTATATTTACTTGTGTTGTGAATTCTTCTCCTTGCAAGAAATTCAAAGATCTGCTACCTGTGTAATGACATTGGGTACTTAAAGACGTGATGGATAGCTATCAATCTGCATGGGGCGGGGGAGGGCTACCCCCAGCCAGGGCATCTCTGGTCACCACCAGACATCCCCATAGCCATCCCCATAGCCTGCTCTGGCTGAGGGGGTTGGGGGCAGTTAGTGCTGCATGGCGGTCAGATGCAGCCAGTGACTCGCCTCACCCTGCCACAACAGGCATCCCTGGCTGCTAATAAAAGGCATCCATAGTTGGCTGCCATGGCAAACCCCAACACTGGGCCAAGATGCGGCCAGGAACAGATGTTCCCATCCAGTTCTGCTTGCTCTGGCCCCATTTGTAAAATGGGAATATGATGTGTGTGTCTTGCTGTATTCCCTTGTCCATCTTAGATTGCAAGACCACTGGGCAGGAACTTGTCTACATCAATAACAATTGTAAAGTGGCAGATACACTGCTGGTGCTATATAAATTATTATTATTATTATTATTATTACTACTACTACTAATAATAATAATAGATGCTGATCCAGCCGATCCAAAGCAGTCCGTACTCAGACACTGGGCAGGAACTTGTCTACATTCATAACAATTGTAAAGTGCCAGGTACACTGCTGGTGCTATATAAATACTGTAATAATAATAATAAAAATAATAATAATAATAATAATAAATTAATTAATAAGTTAATAATAATAAGTGACGCTGGTCCAGCCGGGCCAAAGCAGGACCTACTCAGCCAGTGTCAGGTTAACACCCAATGAAAACTCAGACTTAAGCAGAGTGCATTTATAATTCACGGCTTAGTGATTTGCAAATAGTAAATACTATGCTGTTGTGTATTGATTTTGCAGGATAGCAGAGATATGCGATCGTGATTCGGAAGTTCAGAGTTCTGACCGAACTCGAATAGTTCGGTCGACCGAACCAAACTTTCGAACCGAACTCGAATTCGGCTGAACTGTTCGGTCGAATCCGAACCAGTTTGGAAGGCCAAAAACCCCAGTTTTGAATGTATGAACTCGGTTCGGAAGTTCGAAATTTGACCGAACTCGAATAGTTCAGTCGACTGAACCGAACTTTTGAACCAAACTTGATTTTTGAACCGAATCGAACCAAATTTCTGAATTCGGTTCTGTTCGCACATCCCTACAGGATAGAACATGTATTGAAACTGGATATTGCCGACTAGGACATTCTGAATGAAGACTTGTAATGTGCCAAATGTTTTGAAAGTTTGGATAACACATAGGGAATGATGGGCTCAACTTATAGGAAGGTAGATTTCAGTCAAATATCAGGCAAAAATTCCTAACAATAAGAACTGGGCATCAAAGGAACAAGTTGTCTAGGGGGTGGGGGAGGAGGATTGTAGGCATTTTGGGAGTATCTGCCTTCATAATAGCTACCAGTTTCTCCCAAAAACTCTGTATCATTTATCCATCATTTTCACCTATCCATTTGCAAGATGTAACCTTATTCCAGTGATAAATGTATAAGTTAAATAGCTCTGAATGTTTTGTATTGTAGACCACTCATGTGAAATTGTGGTTACATTTTCAGAAGTGACTACTACTTGGAGGGTCTCCTACCTCAAATCTGTGCTTGGATGTGACATTTGTATGTATCATCTGAACGTGTTCTCATGTAGACTGAGGATTCTTTGGGAAAAATTGGCTACTTTATTAAGCACACTATGTATTTTGTATGAAGGGAGATACATCCCTGCCGTACCGCCACTATTATAATGTCTCACTAAGACTGCTTGCTACCTCTCTGACAATAGCTCAATTGGCCAATAGTGGATTCAACTACAGTAAAAGGAATAAATACTCTGGATACATTGAAATAATATAGCTGACCCTACACTACCCTGTTGTTAATCCCAGCAATAGGAGGTATGTCAGCAGGGTGAAGAGGATACTGCTAAACTGTAGTCATGCTCTGGAAAGCTGCAGCTGATTTTTTCTGTCTCTTACCCAAATGCCTCTGTTCCACATCTGCCACTGACCACCTCACTGCTTCACCTTCTTGTTGGAGAGCTGAAGTTTTATCCACCTTCATTTGGTGTCCAGCAAGATCCATGGCATCCAAACCACTCCGGAAAGGACCAGACACCAAGTGGTATCCATTTATTCTTCGGCCGATTAAACAGTTAGCAATTTTACTGCATAATACCGCAGTGCACTCTTTATTGTATTACTATTTTACCAGTTGCCCATAATTTCTTTCCTCTTTCCACCTCCCTCCAATCCTGGTTTCACACTAGTAATGGTAAAATCTGGTAATGCAGTAATGCAGTAACGGTAACACAGTAAACCAATTAAATGTTGCATTATTATCCAGTTATTCACTTTGTCGGTTAGCTGTGGTGTTAATCAGTTTACAGCTGATTAACTGCCAGATTGTCTGGAATGATGGACGGGTGGTGGTTTCTCAGCTATTCTTGATGTTTGCTTTCACATCTTGATACTATTGGATATCTGGACCCATGTCAGTCAGGTTTTTGTCCTGGGTATGGCACTGAGACAGCACTTGTGGCTTTGGTTGACAATCTATGCTTGGAATTTAGCAGGGGACATTGTACCCTGTTGATTCTATTAGATCTTTTGGTGGCTCATGGGATGTTGGTGACACGGGCGTGGGACCTGGGTTGGGTGCATGGGACCACCTTGAGTGGTTCTGCTCATTCCTGGCTGGGAGAACCCAGAGGGTGGTGATGGGTGGTGGCTCATCATCCCTTTGGGAGCTTCTTTGTGGGTCCTGCAGAGTTCCATTTTGTCACCACTCCTGTTCAATGTGTATATGAGGTTGTTGGGTGAGATTTGGTGTGACGTGCCATCAGTATGCTGATTAGGGATGGGCGAACGCGGTTCGGAAGTTCGGAGTTTGGACCGTAGTCGGTCTGTTCAGTTGACTGAACCGAACTTCCGAACTGAATTCGAATTTCAAACCGAAACGAATTTCTGAACTCCGTTCTGTTCGCCCATCCCTGGTGGCAACACACACCAAAAAACCTGGTTTTGAATGGCCAAACTTGGTTCAGAAGTTCGGCATTCGAACGAACTTGGTCTGTTCGGTTGACCAAACCAAACTTCCGAACCGAACTCGAATTTCAAACCGAACCAAACCGAATTTACGAGCTCGAATTTCAAAGCACACCGAACCGAACTGAATTTCTGAGCTCCGTTCTGTTCACCCATCCCTAATGCTGATGACACTCAGCTCTATCTTTCCTTTTCATCTGACTCGAGTTCCGCAGTCTCTGTGTTTACCAAGTGCCTGGCTAAGGGACTGCTCTTGGGGTGCTATTGGATCCACTGCTGCGCCTGGATTGCCAGGTTGCGGTATTGGCCAGGAGTGTTTTTCATCAACTTCATCTGGTGAGAAGGCTTCAACCTTTTATAATAGATCCAGATCTGTCTACCATCGTCCATTCCTTTGTAAACTCGAGGCTAGATTACGGCAATGTGCTCTATGTGAGGCTGCCCTTGAAGACTGTTTGGAAGCTGCAGTTGGTGCAGACCATGGACTCCCACCTTCTGTTGGGGGAGGGTCTCTGGGAGCACTTTACACCAATGCTCCAGTCTTTGCGCTGACTGTCAATAGCTATCTGGGCGTAATTCAAGATATTGGTTTTAACTAGGAGTGTCGTTTTAAAAAACAACAACAACAAGAACAAGAATTGTCGCTGAGATCTCAGTGTGATCTTGATAACAGCTCAAGAACCTGGTCAAGAATTTTTTCTTGAAAAACCACTTACTGTAGTTTAGTTTACCACAATTTACCATTTGCTGTATACCAGTTACTGCAATTTACCATTTGCTGTATACCAGTTACTGGAATTTAGCATTTACCAGTTATCACAATTTACCATAATACCAATTTACCAACGACCGCCTTTGTCACAGTAATGCATATGCACAAAATGCCAAATGCCATTTTGTGCATGTGCATTACCGGGACAAACACAGTAAGTGGTACATGGTAAATCGATATACGGTAAATGGCAAATTGCAGTAAATGGTAAATTGTGATAACCAGTATATGGTAAACAGTAAATTGCAGTAAATGGTAAAACGTATTTTTAGACATTTCTCAACTGAGAAATTTTCTCAATTATCGCTTCTCACAGTTTCTCCAGTGGCTCCCATTTCACTTCTGATGCTAATTCAATTCAGTACCTCTATACTACTCTTCAAAGTGAATACCAGATCAGAGACCAGGTAAGTCTTAATTAAAGCTGAACCAAGTAGTAAAATTATCATCTATAATTTATTTATTTATTAACATTTTTGCCCCACCCTTCCTTGAAGACTCAGGGTGGCTTACAAAACACATAAAATACAATTTACCAAAATAATAAAACCTATCCATACCAACTCCTCCCCCACAACAACCTCCCACTTAATCCCTATCCCCATCTGCCCTATGCTCCAATCTTCTTCCCTAAAGCCCATCATCTAATCCCATCCACTCCTATCCCTGTCTTCCAAATGTCTGGCCAAACAAGAAGGTCTTACATCTCCTCTGGAAAATAAACAGGCTCAGGCTCCAGCAGACCTCCATGGGGAAGGAGTTCCATAACTGTGGGGCAGCCACTGAGAATGCCTATCTGTATGACCCTGTAGTAAAAAATTCACGGGCTATTAGTAGGGATGGGCAAACAGAACTGAGTTTGGAAATTCGGTTCGGTTTGAAAATCGAGTTCGGTTCAGAAGTTTGGTTTGGTCGACCGAACTGGTTGAGTTCGGCCCGAACTCTGAACTTCCGAACCGCGTTCACCCATCCCTAGCTGTTAGTACCCACAAGAGGGAGACCTCAGCCAACCTCAGAGGCTGCAATGAAACATAGGGGAATAGGTGGTTCTTCAGATACCTGGGGCCCAAGCCGTTTAGGGATTTATGGGTTAAAACTACGGCTGGAAAATGTTCTCAAGTTTTTCTTGGTTATCATCAAGAATCACTTTCTCAACTCATTTTAGTCAAGAAATTATCATTGAGAAAAATACTGATTCTCAACATTTCTCGGGTGAGGAATTTCTCAAAATACTGTTTACCATTTATCACAATTTATCATTTACTATATTCCAGTTACCACAATTGAGTGTTTACTGTATATCAGTCACCACAATTTGATGTTTACTGTATACTGATTTACCATATACCACCATCATCCCGGTAATGCATTTGTGCAAAATGGCGTTTGTCTGTTTTGATTTCACATCTGCCTGTTTCGACTTGGTTTGGAACTGGCCCTTCTGAAACTGCTCCAAAACTGGTCCATTGTCCTTCTGTTCCATCTACCTGACTGTCTGCTCCAGAACCCAAGCCACATGAGATAGGGATGGGTGAACAGAACACCGTTCAGATGTTCGGTCATTTCATTCAGAACCTAAGTTCAGGTTTGGCTGTTCGGTTCGGTGGAGTTCAGTTTGTCCAAACTCAGCTGAACATTAAAAAAAGTGCTATCGGTACCGAAACCGATTTTTTTTCAGTATTGGTATTTTTGGCCCTGAAACCAGCCCTGGTGCCAGGAAGTCTGCTCCTCAGCTGCCACCCCCTTCCAGGCATGTTTTTCCCACCCAAAGTTACATTTTTCCCACCCCTGAACTCATCCGACCTCATCCGAACTTTTCTGAACTGTTCGGAAGTTCGAGCGTTTGGTTCAGAAGTTTGGTTCGGTCATCCGAACAGGCCAAGTTCAGTCCGAACTCCGAACTTCTGAACCACGTTCGCCCATCCCTAACATGAGAGACAGTAAAACAGACATTCCTTACCACCACTTCTGCTTGTTAATCCTGCATTATCATTAAATCCCAAACATTCTGAGTTTCGGTAACAGAAAAATTACTTGCAAGATGATGAAAAGCAACAGAATTATTGTTCTTACACTACTTCTAAAACATTACAAATTTCTTTATGTGGAGAAAGAAAAGCAGCACAAACATCATTAGATAAAACTTCTTCCTACACAGGAGCACTGGCAAGTCCATATTTTTCTCCCTTATATTTATTTATAGACAAATCTGCTAATCTGGTGGAGTTTCAGTTGGCTGTATTTAAACTGCACATGATGAAAACCAGCTTCGATGCATAATTTTAAAACACCCTCAAAGAATATGGGCCATAAAAATGCTGTTTATGGTTCATTTATAATAACTGGAATGTCACCGTTAAACAGAGTATGTGAGGTAGATTGAAGGAAGCCATGATTAACATTCAGAGCTAGTCTCATTCAAATGACAAGTGTTTGTGTTTCCAGCATGAACTGTAAATGCTTTGCTTTAGGATGAAAACTTAATTGGATATGGTGAAGAAAAGAGCTGCCATTGGTAACTGATTTATATTTTATAATCTCTATCAAAGTTGCATACTGAGCTAGTAGGCCTAAGAAACTAAGTTAGAATTTGTCCCAGTAGTAACTAAAACTCTGTTTTACAAAAACAACTCAAATCGCCCCCAACTTCCATGAAGATTAGCCAAATGAAATGCAAGCCGAGCACGATCCTCTTGGCTATTTTTCTCATTAGCTGAAACAATCTATTAATTTTACGTCAATGTTATGGTTTAAAAGCCAAGCTGTACGTTTAATATTTAGTTTTAAGGTCCAGATTGTGATGTTTGTTTTTTTGTCACACTCCAAAGGAAAATCGTTGCATTTACTTTAGAAGCAGAAAATCCTCTTCTATGCAACCATATAAAAAAATTGACACAAGACAAACCTTGAGGCTGAATCTGATCTTAGATAGGCCAGAATAACTCATCTAGAAGGGGGAGGGGGCTACCTCACAAGGGATTTTTGGTTCATTTCTTCTTTTCTTTATAATTGTCTCCAACCAAAGCTAATGACCTCTAAATCACCTCCTTGGCCCCATTTTCACTTTTTAAAAGAACACAAAATGTTTTGTGTTAGCAAACCCCGATTTGCATAAAATATCAAAGCAATACGACTCCAAACCCACAATTTTATACTTAAAAGATGTGTTCAGCCCAGAATTGCCAGATATCCCTTATTTTAAGGGAGTGTCCCTTATTTGAGCCCTATAACTCTATAGGACATAATGGACATCTCTTATTTCATAACTGACATACCTTTTTCTGACCACCACAGCTCCAAGGAACATAATTGATGTCCCTTATTTTAATACCCCACAACTCTGTAGTATCCTTTATTTTTTAAATTTTGATCTGGCAACCCTAGCCCCTTCTTTAAATGTAGGTCAGAAAATTAAAAGCTTTCTTTCCACCTGCTGTATAGAGTGTTGTCACTGTGTTGGTCCCAAGCATGAGAAGGAAAAGAGACACAGTAAAGATGATACTTTTTATTGGATCACATTCTGTGGAGGAATTCATGCAGGGTTGGTCCAAAAAGGGCATCTTATCTGTTTTGTCTCTTGCCTGTCTGTGACTGTTGTTCACATTCCAGGGATTACTGCAATCAGTGGATGAAAACAGACATGATGCTAACCACCCTTTACCCACCCTTGGTGGTTATTTATGCATGTTGCAGGGCTGTATTGGTGACCTATGCAGCCATGAAACATGCATAAATGACCACCATGGGGGTTAAAGGGTGGTTAGCATCATGTCTATTTTCACCCAGTGTTAGGCCCAATTAGAATTGTAGGCCCTTTTTAAATGGACCGTGGGGGCAAAGGGATTGGTGTATGCACAGTAGCATAGGTGGTGAGTTGGAGCAGTGTACACGGGTGCACACCAATCCACCATGCAACTCCACTCATGGAGTAATCACCCCTTTGGCCAATTGTTCAACGAGTGGGCAATGGGTGGAAGTGAGTGTGCATACGTGTTATGTGGGAGCATGCACGCACATCCATGCAGCACATCTGTGTGGGCATGAGTGGGCCCATCTTGTGTAAAAAAGGGCCTTAGTTACTACTGGGGCAAATGCTACCTTAGTTTCTTAGGCCTACTATCCTAAGTATCCAGGACTACTGGGTTGTTAGAAACCCAAAGTGTGCTTGAAACAAATTTGGGGCCTAAACACCCTTGAACTTTGGGGAAATCTCAAGATCTGAATTCCAGATGAGTTGAACTTTTGATAAGAACCACATAGAACAGGGTTGGCAAAGTTCCCAACCCCAAGAGTCACACCCCAAAATCTTCACATGGCTAAGAGTCACACTTTATACATCTGTTGCCTAGTGTGTACATGTACTCTTGCAGCCTCTCACACACTGGGTGTTAGGGGTTGCAATTTACCATAATTTAATTATGAAAATGAATGGTATCCCATTCGTTTTCATAACTAAGGTAACAAAAACAAATGAATAAGCAAATTACATTTATTTGATTTCATTCTTTTTATTTTTTATTTTTTGTTAAAGGTAATTAAAAAAATAATAAACATTGCAGATGATCAAAATGGCTGCTGGAAGCATTCTGTGCATGTGCAGCCCTTTTCTAAAATGGTTCTGATGCTGATGGCACCATTTTGGAAAAGGGCTGTCTATGTGCAGTACAGCATTAGTGGCCATTTTGCATATTCACAGTGATGTTAAAAATTATTATTTTTAATATAATAAAACGAAAAATGGAAAAAAAAGGGTAATCCTTTACAAAAACTCCCCCAAACATGGGTTTTTGGAAACAAAAATAAAAACTTAAAATGAAAACAAATGATGTGCCTTCTGTACACCCCTACTTGGCATTAACACACAAGATGGTAGCCCACACCAGGTGGGTGTCTCGTCTACCTATACTTGTCCATTTATTAGGTGTTCCACCCCACTGGCCATGTAGTAACCACCCAACGGACACACAGTAGGGATGGGTGAACGTGGTTCGGAAGTTCGGAGTTTGGACCAAACTCGACCAGTTCGGTCGACCAAACTGAACTTCCGAACCGAACTCGATTTTCAAACCGAACCGAATTTCTGAACTCGATCCTGTTTGTCTATTCCTATAAGATAATATTCCATTTAGTTCAATGGGGTTTGAATTTCCAAACTCTGTTCGGAAGTTCGGAGTTTGGACGGAACTTGAATAGTTCGGTCGACTGAACCGAACTTCCGAACCAAACTCGATTTTCAAACCAAACCAAATCGAACTGAATTTCCGAACTCAATTTTGTTCGCCTATCCCTAACACACAGTCCCCACTCATGGGAGGGTCCCGGACCATGTGGAGCCTGCTTTTCAGGCTAATGTGTACCTGCTTGTCCATGTCCCGTCAATTAGGCTGCATGAAGCATCTACCCATACACCCGCCATTTTGGTTAAGGGTGGTGAGCATTTTTTGCATGCGCAAAATGGACCAGTGGCCATTTTGCACATGCACAGTGAATTTTAAAATTATTTTTATTATTTTTCGCCTGAGAATTCATCCTGGAATCAGGAAATCACTAGGTAATTGACCCTGGTTTCCGAATTCCGGAAAATTCTTGTAAGCAGCAAAATTACTGCTTCTTTCAGCCGTACTATGGGGTGGGCAGAAGGTGATCTGGCTCCCATCAATCGCCCTACACAGTTCAGATAGTTTTTCCACCAAAAGCACTCCATTACCTCTGCGGGATCTACCAACTTCACCACCCGCTTCAGCAACACTTCCATGATCACTGTGCAAATGTCCACTAATATGGTGCCCACTGTGGAGGGGCCAACATCAAATTGCTGAGTGACAGTGTGGCGAGCTTCCAGATGGTGATGGCAACGTGCTTCTCCATGGGGATGGGCGACTGCATCACTGTGCTCTGTTTCTCCAGTCGTAGCCTGACTGTAGGCTATCAACAGGACAAGGATACAGAGCATCCTGGGTTTGCGACCCACTCAGTGTCTTTCCATGAGGACAGCACATTCTCCCACCAGTCTGTGTTTTTCTCCTTGTAGAGGCGGCTGTGCTGGGGGGTGAGGGTTTGGGGGTGCAAGAAGGTGGTGCTGGGGTGGCTGTACTGAGGGGTTTTGGGGTGCAGGGAGGTGATGCTGGGGTTTCTTCGGATGACTGTACTGAGGTGCTGAGGGACTTGGGGTAGGGGGGCTGGGGGTTTGCTGTGGTGGGGGCTGAGGTGTTGGGCGTGCAGGGAGGTGATGCTGTGGGTGGCTGTGCTGCGGGGATGAGGGTTTTGGGGTGCATGGAGGTGGTGATGAGGGGTTTGGGTGCAGGGAGGTGGTTCTGGGGGTGGCTGTGTTGGGCTGCAGAGGGCTTTGGGGTGCAGGGAGGTGTGCTGGTGCTGACTGCTGGGAAGCTGAGGGACTTGTATGCTGGGAGGTATTTCTGGGGGTGCTTGGGGTGGCTCTACTGGGCTGCTGGGGGCTGGCTGTGCTGGGGTGTTGAAGGGTTGGGATGCAGGGAGGTGATGCTGAGGGTGACTGTGCTGGGGGTGACTGTGTTGTGCTCCAACACACATGCAGCAAGTCCCTTCTTTCTGAAGCAGTATTCTTGCCCTCTGCTGCATGTGTGGGGTGTGTGTGTGTGTGTGTGTCTTGTCCACCATTGCCCTGGCTCCACCCACCATTGCCCTGGCTCAGCCCACTGTTGCCCTGGCTCTGCCCCTAGGCTCGCTGGCCTTACTGCCCCTCCAACCTCAAAACCCACCAGCTGCCCCTATCACAAAATTCTACACATGGGCCCTTTTTACAAGGGTGGCACCCATGCAGGAACACACCCAGAAATCTGGGTTTTCCTGCATGGGTGAGTCTCACGTAACTCCCGTGGGGTGTGTGCGCGTGTGCACACTCCCATGCACACCCACCTCCATGCATGTAGCAACAGGCAAAAATGGCAGTTGCTCTATGTGTGTTGACGCCCATCTACACCGTCCCACCCACTGCATGTGGACTGCGGTGCACACCTGATCGCAGCATGCAAGAACTGCTGTATTGTTCCCCGTGTGGTACCTCCTAACATGCCACATGCATTGGTCATGTGTTCAGCTGGAACACACAAATTGTCCTTGTGATGCAGTAGTGTTCACATTGTGTGTTCTGAGGGCGGTCGAACTAGTGTTGGGATTGTTAGGTTGCTACACACAATGGCCCAACATGTGCTTAGGGATTTTGACACTCACTCTTTGTTATGTCTAAAGACGCCCTCTGTTTCTCCCTTTATCAACACACACACACACACACATGCTTCCAGGGCAGCCTAGCTTTCCCCACTGCCTTTTGTAGCTATGTGTGACTTCTTGGCTAGAGCTGAGATGGCACAACTTCCCTAATACCCCACTTCCCTGATTCCCAGGAAGAATTTGTAAGAAACAAAAAACATGTACTTAATTTAAAGTAGATAACTGTACATACAGCATGGCTGCCTTAGTTTTAATCCCCAGCATAAGCTGTTCAATATGCTTCACACTTAAAGCATAGTGTGAACACTATGTGGTAACTTTGGTTTTACCGCTCCAAGGTTCCCAGGACTATTACAAGGTGCTATACAACTTCCCTTTCCATGCAGCTTCCCAGTTGGGGCAGTGCAGCTCCCTCCTACCCAACATGCAAGGTAGCTGGGCTTCCCATCCGGTGCTGCGACAGTGTAATTTCTCCTTCCCCGGTTCATGGCAGGCTGTGTCAGGCAGCAGTTGGGACACGAGCCATAGCTGGGTCAGCAAGAGCTACAGATGCAGTGCTCTTGAGCTGCCATTTGTACATCTGTGATATTGAGACTGCTCCACTTGAAAGTCCTTCTGTAAAAGGTTCATCCAAATAGAAACGGTAGGAACTCCTCTAGTGTCCACATTAGGGCTACAATCATGAATCCATTGAAGTCAAAGGCAAAACTTACATTGACATTAATGGCTGAGGATTGCACCCCAAATCTACCATTTGAAATGCCATATACATTACACACCATGAGAAGATCAAAGCTGGAATTTTGTGTTTTGTGGTTTCTGTCTAAGGCCCTTTTCAAACAGGTTGCCAGAGGCACCACGGTGGTGTGTGTGTGTGGAGGCCATAGTGCATATGAGCGGACCTCCATATGGATGCCCACCCATCTCCACACATGGAGGTGCCCCTGTTTCCCCCAATGCCTTGAGTATTCCCCAATGCCAATGTGTGTGGGGGGTGGGTGGAGCATGGGAGCGAGCATGCACACCCACCCATCCCCACCGGTGGTCAGACGGATGCCCCCCCCATGCTGTCACACATGCAGGCCCCTGGAGGGGCATCTGTGTAAAAAGGGTCAAAGTAAGGATTTAACACTAATATATCTCCATCAAGGGAAAAATCTCCCTACTCTTCCACAAACCAAAGTTTTGGGGCAAAATTACTCCTCATATTCCCATCACCATAGTATCAGAGCAGTTATGGCTTCATTATTCCTAAGTGCTGGGTTCAAAGTTATGTTCCTCTGGCAGGATGTTATGCCTCTCATTCCTAACAATGATAGTATTTATTGCCCCCGCACTAGGAATAAGACTCAGGGTATTTTCAGACGATACGGGGCCCTTTGGCCCCGTACCAGGACCACCGGCTTCGTTCCCCACCGGGGTCACCCCGTAACGGCACAACAGACGTGTCGGGGGGATCCCGGCGGGGAAAGTGGGAGGGGCCGGGGCCGCACGGCGCAACGTGCGGCCGCACGGCCCCGCCCCCTCCACGCACCCCGCCGCCCGCCCTCCGAGGAGACGGGCGGGCGGCGGGGCCAATGCGGCCGCCGCGTCCGGCCGAATGTGCCATGGCCCGGGATCCCGCTGGGGATCCCGGGACGTGGCGCGCGGCCAGATGTGACTTTTCCTTGGTCACGGCCCGGGGTCCGTTTGACCACGCTTCCCGGGACCTTCCCCCGGCTAGCCCGGGAAGCGTGGTTCAAA
>QEPC01014454.1:411274-426463 GCA_003113815.1 Sphenodon punctatus
CTGTCCCCTCTCCTTGTCTCCCCCTCCTTGTCTTTTAGATTGTAAGCCACAGGTAGGGACCGCAGCTGATTATATGTTCTGTACAGCGCCAGGTTGTTACTGGCGCTTTATAAATGTTTAATAATAATAATAATAATAATAGCACCCGCCTGCCTCAACAATTTCTCCATGGCAGAAGGCCCAGCCATCTCTCCTGCACCCCCTCCTACTCCTGCTGTGCAGGCCCTGCTCCCATCCACCATCTGGCCCTCTACAGGGACTAAACCTTCCAACTGGCCAGTTGGAGGAAACCTCCGCACTGCCATGTCGACTCTCCCCAAGTCACCACTTCCATCCCTAACCCTGGAACCTGTGGGGACACCAGCCCCCTTTGTCCCCTTCCTCCTACCCATTTGGCTAGGCCTGTTCCTCACCCCCCACAGAGCTTCCCCCCCCCCTCCACACAATCCGGGTGGTGGACACTCCACTCTGGTCCAGATACTTCAAAGCTGAACCCTGTCCGGAGGGGAGGAGTGGTTGGGCCCTCCGTTCACAGCAGAGGGGTGGGGGGTTAGGGGCAATCCTGCCCCGCTACACAACACCCTTCGGGCAAGCACCCCCGCTTGCCTGCTGTCCCGCCCCACCGCCTGACAATTCCCTGAGCCCAAGTCAAACAGCGAGGGGGGGGGCTCCCGCCCGTCAAGAAAACCCCCGACACAGCTGGAAAACCCCCTTTTGCCACCCCACCTCCCTGCTCCCAACCGCCCCACGTGTACAAAAGGAGGGGGGGTTAAAAGGGAGGGTGGAATCCTTATCCCAATCCCAGGAGTGCCGACAAAGCCGTCCTCTTCAGCAGCGCGCCGCCAACCAGGTGATGGGCTGCCCGGCGCGCTGCACCACATGGCCTCTACTGGCCAATTAGGAGAGCATATTTTCACGCCACAAACCCTGCTGCTGCAAACTGCAATTGGGCCAGGACGGATTGCAGCTTTCTCCTCTTGTGGCCAGCTTGCTCCCGTCCCCGCAGGCAGTGGGAAAGAACAGGAGACCACCCTGCTGCCTCATTCCTTTAGAGGCAGGCCCAAACTTCCCCCGCAGCGCACAAGGCGCTTAGCGGGGGGATTATGTCAGTTTTTTATCATCATTCACACTTCTAAAGCATCACTTCAAAAACAGTTAGGCCGCATTCACATCTGCGGTGGTAGCAGCAGAGAGAGTGGTGAGGGAAGATGTGGTAGTGCGGAGGAGTCGGATGACAGGAAAAGAGCCTGTGCGAACTGGAATCTGCAGTGAACACGCGCGCATGTCAGGGCAGGATTTGTGCCCTGACATGTGTGAGAGAAGCCACGGCAGATCCCTGGTCGCACCAGATCTTCTCCCGTCATCCAGCTCCTCCCCACTGCCGCGTCTTTCCTCACCACTCTTTCTGCTGCCACTGCCACCGCAGATGTGAATTCGGCCTTAGACAAGTAACTACCAGTAAGAAATTGATGCCCCTTTAATTTTCTAACTTTATAGCAATGTCTCTATAGTGATTTTTTCTTCTTCTCCAACTTGTAAAGGTCTAACTATTCCCTTTCAATGGGTCATGAGTTTGCTTCAGAATAGATAGCAGTAGCCATTGTGCACCCCCCTAAATGACACTTGGTAAACTACTGTCAGAGAAGCAGAGTAAACCAAACAAACATCAGTGTTTTCTTCCCTGTAGTTTGCAAAATTTGTCTCCCATTTAATAGACATTCAATCTGCCTCAATTAGGCTTCTTTTCATAACAAGCTTTCATTCACTATTCTGGTACCCCCTGAATCTGTCAGAGCAGCCTCCTCAGTGTCATTCCCAAAGACATGTGAGTGGGTTTTAAAGCATCTGAATTGCTGCTTATTGCATAACACACACACTTTCTCTAGCACTTTTCTCTCTGTTGCCCATAATAATATCTGCCTGTTTTTGTCGACAACATAGTCTAACCACTCTCTGTCTAAAAGAAAGTCATGAGAAGGAATTGGTGAAGGGCCGAGAATTAATTATAAAGACTCTCAGGGAACAAATCTTCCATTCATTGAAGTCAAAGGCAAAACTCTCATTGGGCCTAACTCTATGGTTATGGAACCGCACAAATCTGCATTGCCGGCACATTGAGCTGCATGGATACTTCGCACATGCATGACTTACACTGCGGATCCACAGGCCATGGGATTGAGCCCACTGACTTTAATGGTGTAGGATTTCATCTCCATTCTAAAATAGATGGATGAAATTACTAAAGAATACAAAATGGATCAGCTCAATATAGGCCATCCTTCCTCATACAAATTTACCATTTATGAGGGTCTCACTTACCCATACCATACCATTTTCTGAGAGAAAAAAGTAGTACTCTGGACTGAGAGAAAGGATAGTGACTTGTTTCTCCTTTAAACACCTCTGGTTTCTGTTATTTAAACTGGAATCTTACCATTTTTGCACCAAGATTGCAAATTCTTCAGAAGAGAAGTCCTAACTTATTTGTAATATGTCTATAGAGTCATGTAATGAGGCCACTATCCTGTCAGAGTGTCCGGTGCCTTTGGATGCTACTGCAGTACAAAGAGTATACATTAGGGGCGGGAAACCGGTACAATCCGGTATCCGATAATGCCGGTATCGGGCGTACCGGCATTATCGGATTCGGCCCCGGTATTCCGGCCCAGTACCGGATTTCAGTGTTCCGGTTTTTTTGTATTGCAGCCATTTTTAAATGGCTGCAATGTAAAAAAAATTAAAGCCCCAGCCAAACAGTTTTTTTTAAAAAAAACCCTCCCCGAGTCCAGGCTGCGCGGGTGGAAGGGGGGACACCCCCCACCCACCCTGCCCAGCCTGGCTTTTTGTTGTAAAAGATAGATGCAACAGACAGAGTGAGACCCCGAGGCGAGCCCCCCCCCCAGCACCAGCGGCCGCGGCGTCCCCGCAGCCGCAGGTAAGTATGACCCGATCCCTGGGGGGGGTGGGGGTGTTTAACACCCCCACCCCCCCCAGGGATCAGCCCTACAGCGCGCTTGCCGCTTACCTTGGGGAGCTCCGGCGGCGGCGGGCGGCCCGGCGGCTTCAGCGCCGGCTGTGGCTGCCGGCTTCAGGACGTTCTAGGCCTTCCGGTGAAACCCGGAAGTGCACCGGAAGGCCTACAGCGTCCTGACGCCGGCAGCCACAGCCGGCGCTGAAGCCGCCGGGCCGCCCGCCGCCGCCGGAGCTCCCCAAGGTAAGCGGCAAGCGCGCTGTAGGGGTGATCCCTGGGGGGGGTGGGGGTGTTAAACACCCCCACCCCCCCCAGGGATCGGGTCATACTTACCTGCGGCTGCGGGGACGCCGCGGCCGCTGGTGCTGGGGGGGGGGCTCGCCTCGGGGTCTCACTCTGTTGCTGTTCTATCTTTTTTACAACAAAAAGCCAGGCTGGGCAGGGTGGGTGGGGGGTGTCCCCCCTTCCACCCGCGCAGCCTGGGAGGGGGAGGGAATTAATTTTAATTGATTGCATTGGTTTCAATGGGGACACAGCGCCCCATTGAAACCAATGCAATAAATCCGGTACCGGTATACCGGATTCAATCCGGGAATCCGGTTTTTGTAAAACCGGTAACCGGTAAAATCCGGTGTACCGGTACCGGTACCGGGCCCGCCCCTAGTATACATTATGCAATTTCACTGCAATAAAAGAAATCTGAAAATACACAGTTCCATGACGGGAAAGTATGCTTAACTTTTTTTCAAAGCATATATCAAATTGCATTATGATTTGAGACTGCAGTTATACTCAGTCTTAAAATTGTGGGTAGTACTCTGACCTGAATGACCTTTTATTTCCAACAGCACCCCTTCATCTTCCATTCCAGAGAATACAGGATGGAAGGAGAAGGACAGTTAGGCAGGCATTTGGCAGTCCTGTGCTGAACAGGGACTGTCTGCTTGGTTGCCACGAGGAATCAGACCAAACAGTGCCCACTAAATAGAACAGCCAGGACCCAATATGGGTTGGGGGTGGGGGTCACAGATGCATTGTCTGGAGATCATAGATGCATTGCCCACACACAGTATATGCATCCCTGTTCCCTCCCTGTTCATTAGGCTGCCTTGCTAGGAACCTGAAGTACAGGACCAATCTGGGAAGCAGTACTAAAACCCATATCTCAGTCATCCATGGGCTGTAGTAGCCCAGTCTGCAGTGTTGAGACCCTGACCATCAGCGAACAAGGCACCAGTGCTCAGAGCCGTATCTTGGTCCCCATGGTGCCCTTCAGAACCAGGTCCCACTTCCTATCCCCCACTTCAGGGTTGGGAGTTGGGGTCTCAGTTCTCTACAGGCTGTAGCGAGCTGCCTGGTAGTCCTGGGAGCTGAAGTCAGGGATGACCCAAACAGAAACAGTCTAGACAACAGCATCAAGGGTCCAGTCCCTTGAGAATCTTGTCCCACTCTTCTCCCTGAGCAGCGCTGAACTGAGAATCATGGGGCTTAGCTACTGTGGAGCAAGGGGGCTGAGCTGAGCCCAGCCCCTGCATTCTGAGGGGTCCTTTGAAAGCATCCTGAGTGTCAGTAGGAAATTTTCAGAGAGATAGGGAGTGGGGTCAACACACTGCCCTGTCTACTCTGAAAATTCCCGAGAATGAATTTATTTTATTTTATTTTATTTTATTTTCAATTTCAGTACTAATCAAGTTTCTCTTTGTACGGAAGCCATTCCAAACCCTTGATCATTTTTGTTGTCCGGCTCTGCACGTTTTCAAGTTCTACTATATCTTTTTTGAGATGGGATGACCAGACTTGCACACAGTACTCAAGATGCGGTCGCACCATTAATTGACTTAGGGACACTATGATGTTTTCAGTTTTATTCTATATCCCTTTCCTAATAATTCCTAACATTCTGTTTGCTTTTTTGATGGCCGCCAGTGCCGCACGTTGGGCTGATTTCAGTGTATTGTTCACAATGACTCCAAGGTCCTTTCCCTGAGCGGTTACTCCTAATTCAGAACCCAGCAGTGTGTACATATAGTTTGGATTATTATTCCCCATGTGCATCACTTTGCACTTGTCCACATAAAATTTCATCTGCCATTTAGATGGCCAGTCACCTAGTCTCACAAGATCCTCCTGCAATTCTTCACAGTCTACTTGTGTTTTAACTACAATGAATAACTTTGTGTCATCTACAGATTTGATCACCTCACTCTTTACTCCTTTTTCCAGATCATTAATTAATAAATTAAACACCACCATTACCAGTACAGAGTCCTGCAGCACTCCACTATTTACTTCTCTCCATTGTCCTCGTTGTATGAACTTCATGGGCAGTTGGTACTTGCAAGAGAGTACCCTCGTCTGACCACAGAGGCTGTGATGGAACATAAGGGAAGAGGCAGTCTTTCAGATACCTGGGACTCAAGTTGTTCAACGCTTTATAGGTCAAAACCAGCACCTTGAATTGTGCCCAGCCTGCTTGCAAAGGGCCCTGTCAAGAAGGGTCCTCCCCCACCCACTTGTAAAACTTCCTTCCAGGCATGGTTGCTGCCATTCAGGGGAGGGAGGTGACCTGCTCGGAGCGTGGACAGTGATTCTTTTATGGGTAAATCCTGCCCCCCAACCTTGGAGATACCAACCCCCCCAAGCTTTCTCCTCGCCCCTCCCAAACCCAACCACAAACTCCACAAAACCCTCCCCAGTCACCCCTCATACCCCACCCCAGCCACACACCAAAACCCGCATTCCCTATCTACAATGGGAACTGTCTGTATTCATTTTGTGGCATTCCATGTATGTTTGCTTAGGACTTTTTAACAAATAGTGAAATTAATTCTGAAAGAAAACTACATTTAACATGAATTAACTACACACTGGCTCTCTTTCATCAATTGGCAGCAAGAAAACAAATGACCAGTAAGTTTGCTATCCCACGCTACTGTCAAGTCACTATTCATCATTACTTCGTTATATCCAGCACTGTGTGCCAAACATTAACTGTTTTTTCACATTTGCCTTTTATGGCATACTATTCTGTACGTACAAATTACTTATCCAAATAATTTATACCAATGAAAGTACAAGGAAAGCCTATAGTAACTGTGCCTGTTTCTGAAGTGAGAGTAGCCCTGATAAGAAAAGGAAGTAGAGTTTTTAGGCAGACTTCTCCTGTGACCTCATGATCATGTTGTACATGTGTGTTTAGGATGGAGGTGTGAAAAATAGGTGAGTGTTGGACACATGTACTACTAGATAGCAATCTACCAGGTCATTTCCTTTGGGTTGGCATTTGATAAGAGTATGTGAATCCTTTAAAACCTAACATGTATAATTAGCATTTTCTTCATTAACATTAAATAATAATGTTCAATAATAAACAACCTACTTAAATATGCAAAAGAACATTTTAAAAAGACTGCATTTATCTTGGCTGCAGTCATCAGAAGTTTCTTGTCAGAGATATCTGTAACATAACACCAACAGCAGGCTGTTCTTTTCATCTTCACATTATTCTCTCTCTTCTATCCTTTAAATTCCCCCTGTCTAGTTTGAACAATCCATTAAACAAATGAATCTGTCCGTCTCTCTGGAGGGAAGCCAGTTTACCAATGTTCCTAAAGTAAGATTTCACCTGAGACATCTTGAAAGGATTTTTATTTAGACAATAGCAGTCTGATTCAAATTTACCTCTAGTGAAAATCGGAAGTAAATCTACTGAAGTCAGTGGAGTTACACTATGAAAATAAGGAGACAATCAGATCTTGTCTTGGTAGATGAATCATTTGCTGTACAGCCTCTGAGCCATAAACTGAATACTGCACTGTTGGAATGTAAGCAGCAAAAACACTATAATTAGTCTATTGTAAACTGCAGGATTTACTAGTAAAACTGTAAAAACGGGTATACCGATTGAAATTTCAGTATGCAAACCATCTTGGATGGATCAAGTATGAAAGAGGGACTATTTAGTACCTGATGAGTGACTCGAATTACTGTTACCATTTTTCCATTACAATTCCATTTTGTGCCATTTTACCAATTACAATTGACCAATTTTCTGACCATTTCCATGCATCTGCTGATTGTTGTGCATGTGCACACCAACTAAGGGTGCTTTCTGATGTTACAAAAATGTGTATCATTTGACATTTGCCTCCTCGAGAAACTCAGAGAGGCAAATGCTGCATGTAGCTTTGGCCCCAATCATGCTGAGGATGCAAAGCTGGAAAATCAAGCTTTACTTTATCCGCATGATTGGTGACAAAGCAATGTGGCTTTGTCTTCTCACATGACAAAAGCCGTGCAGCATCTGCCTCCTGGAGTTTTTCCTGGAGGCAAATGGTGCACATTTTGTAATGACAGAAAGCATTCTAAGGATGGAAGCCATAAGAGACATAAAAAGGTGAAGTACCCAAGGAGGAATGAGGGCTATTATTATATGTAAATTCTGCCAAGGATAGGTGGTTTACCCAATCATCCTGAAGGAAGGTACAAAAACATCATAAATATTGTTCAATATGCTGATTAACTCGTTCAACTTGTCCATTGGCCTGGGGGTGATATGCCGTAGTAGGGCGTAATTTAACTCCAATGAGTGTAAAAAATGCCTTCCAGAATCGGGAGATAAACTGGGGACCTCTATCAGAGATGATTTCCTTTGGTCCTCCATGGAGACGGATGATTTCCTGAAGGACGAGACGTGCTGTAGCAAGCGCTGAGGGAAGTCCTTTACATGGGATAAAGTGACCCATCTTAGTAAATTAATCTATAATCACCAGGATTGAATCATATCCTGCCGCTTTAGGCAGTCCCACTATAAAGTCCATGGCAATCCGTTGCCAGGGTCCCTTGGGATTATCAGTTAACTGGAGCAGTCCGACAGGTAAAGTTCGGGGGGGTCTTAGTCCGTGCACAGGTTGAACAACCTTGAACATACGCTTTAGTGTCTTTATACAGAGAGGGCCACCAAAAGGATCTTCGGATTAACGAAAGTGTTCGTTGAAACCCAGGATGTCCCACCAAAGGGGAATCGTGATGAGCCCAGAGTACTTGGGGTCTATATTTAGGGGGAATAACTATTTTTCCTTTATGATAATATAGCCCATTTCTTTGTTGAAAAGATGTATGGGCGATTTCTTTTTTACTCACGGTCTGTATTTGTGACAAAGACGGAAGAGTGGCAGCAAAAGTCTTTGGTGAAAGTATAGGTCCATGAAGGTCCTCTTCCTTCTCCACAGTGGTGTAGTATCTAGACAGGGCATCCGCCATGGTATTTTGAGCGCCAAGGCGGTACTGTATGGAAAAACAGAAACGGGCAAAGAACAGAGCCCACCTGGCATGCCTAGGATTATTGATACGAGCGGACTGAAGATACGCTAGGTTCTTATGGTCCGTGTAAACTAGGATGGGGTGGGGGCCTCCTTCTAAGAAGTGCCTCCACGTTTCAAAGGCAGCTTTAATAGCGAGCAGTTCTTTATCTAAGATAGGGTAATTACGTTCCGCCGGAGTCAGTTGCCGAGAGTAAAATGCGCAAGGCAGACGACGTTGGGGGGACCCATGGAGTTGGGTTAGGACAGCCCCGATGGCTACATCTGAGGCATCGGCCTCCACTATAAACGGTAAGGAGCTATCTGGATGCTGCAAGAGAGGGCCTGACATAAAGACTTGTTTTAAGGAACTAAACGCCTTACCTTGAAGGGTTCCCCATTCAAAAGGAATTCCTTTCTGCAGTAATTTGGTAAGGGGTTTCGTTAGGTCAGCGTAATGAGGTATATATTGTCGGTAATAGTTTACGCTGCCTAAGAATCATTGCAGGACCTTTACCGTCGTGGGAGCTGGCAATCGGTTGATCGCTTCCAACTTAATTGGATCCATATGTACTCCCTTGGAGGTGATGATGAATCCAAGAAAAGGAACAGATGAAGCATGAAACATACATTTTTCCAATTTGAAATATAATTTATGTCGTTGAAGACGTTCTAATACGGTCCATACGTGTTGTATATGTTCCTCTATGGTAAATGAAAAAATAAGGATATCATCTAAATAAGCCACTAGATATAGGTCGAGTAGATCTCGCAGAATATCATTAATAAAATGCTGAAAGGTAGCTGGAGCATTTACTAGTCCATATGGCATGACAAGATATTCGAAGTGGCCAAACCTTGTCCGAAAGGCGGTCTTCCATTCATCCCCTTCCTTGATCCTTAGCAGATTATAGGCACCCCTCAAGTCTAACTTAGTAAACACGGTAGCGCCTTGGAGTTTACCAAGAAGTTCAGAAATAAGGGGAAGGGGATACCGGTTCTTAACAGTAATTTGGTTTAACCCTCTATAGTCAATACATGGACGGAGGTCCCCTTCCTTTTTTGGCACAAAAAAAAGGGGAGCTCCAGCAGGGGAAGTAGAGTGACGAATGAACCCTTTAGCTAAATTGTCCTGGATATATGCCCTTAACGTTTCTGTTTTCCCTGGGGAAAGATTATAGATCCTTCCGAAGGGTGGTTCACTATTTAGGACGAGTTCGATAGGACAGTCATAGGATCTATGAGGGGGAAGTTCAGAGGCTTCTTATTTACTGAAGACTCGTGCTAAATCCCTGTAAACGTAAGGAATACGGGGATCCATAGTAGGGGCAGGGGAAATGGGCGCTATGACTCCTCCCTGGGGAGGTAAAATCCGATGTGACCGACAACCAGAAGATAAAAATGAAAGGGTATGAGTAATCCAATTTATGGAGGGGTTGTGAAGTTGGAGCCATGGTAACCCCAGTACTAAAGAAAATAAGGGCGAGGAAATGAGTTCAAATTGAAGTGACTCACTATGAGTCCCTATCGTACAAGTTAGAGGGCTAGAACAAGTTCGTAAGGGACCTGAACTAAGGGGAGATCCATCTATAGTTTGAACCACTTCCACCGAGGTGCAAGTCTGTTGGGGGCCATGATAGTGGAGGGCAAAGGCTTTATCCATGAAGTTCCCGGACGCTCCTGAATCTATCAGGGCTCTAACTATCAAGGATCGATGAGCATTCCACTGTAATGTAAGGGGTATAAATACTTGGGTTCTAGGAGGAGAGGTATCAATAGTATTAAGGAGGGAATTACACCCATTCACCGAGGGAGCCCCCCATTCCCCCGGCCCCTGGCGTTTCCCGACCCTAAAGGGCATGGAGGTCTGGCTTGACATTCTTTTGAAAAGTGGCCTGCTTGACCGCAATAAAAACAAAGGCGGAGTCGGCGGCGCCTTTCTCGTTCCTCCATGCTAAGGGTTCCTCGTTCAACACCTATTTGCATAGGTTCTGATCCCTCTGGTTCTACAGTTACCGGAGGGGTGACAGGTGAGGGTCGAGGGGCCCACCACCACCACCTTGATCGCGCTTACGTTCACGTTTACGCTCTATGAGGCGCTCGTCAATCTGGAGCGATAGGGTGACCATGTCCTCCAAAGTAAGTGGGGTGGTGGCAGCACAGACGATCTGGTCCTTAATTTCATCACTCAAGCCCTGCTGAAATAATGCTCTGAACGCTGAATCGCTCCAGTTTAAATCAAAAGCTATTTTTCTAAATTGGGTTATATAATCTAGAAGTGGGGTTTTCCCTTGACGAAGGTGTAGGATGGTTTGTTCAGCATCCCTGACCCTATGGGGGTAATCGAACAAAAAACGAAATTGCTTGAGGAACCCTTTATAATTTCGTAATAGGTCGTCATCGGCGGCTAAAAGAGGAGTGGCCCAATCCAAGGCGACTCCCCCCAATAGCCCAACAACATAAGCCACCTTGGACTGATCTGAGTTATACGTGAGGGGTTGAGTTTGGAAGGTTAAATTACAAAGTGCCAAGAATCCCTGGCATGCCTTTCTATCTCCATAAAATTTGTCAGGACGGGGAGCCTTGGGTTCCCTAGGAGTGAGTACTAAGGGGGAGAGAGATGCAGAGGAGGGGGCGACCTCCTGGGGTACTCTCTCCTTATCCTCCATCAAATGAGGAGGGGGTTGACTTATGGAGTCTTGCAGGTCACGATATCGAGCCCGCAGCTCCTTATTTTCAGATTTTAAGTCCTGTACCTCCATCGTGAGGAATTGGACTGCATGCATCAGCTCTTGTAATCGTTGTTCCGAAGCCATATTTTGAGGCTTTAGAAAAATAGGGGAGGAGTGCCGGTAATTCTGTCACGGGGGATAGGGGGAAGGGGAAGAAGGGTTGGGGTTTGGTAGGGAAATAGAAGGGAATAACAGGGGAAGAGGAAAACAATGGGGGGAAGCCCCGGGAGGGGCTTACAAGGGCAGGCAGGAAGAACCCCTGCACAGGAGGCGGTTCTCTCTCTCTGATGGAGTCTCTCGGGGGAAAAATGTCCCTCAGGGTATTGGGTGGGCTTTCCTCCGTTAACAAGAGGCAACCCTTTTCATCATTGGGACAGAGAGAGAGAGAGCCAATTGCCCCCACAGGAAAGACAATACAAAAGGGACCCACACGTTCAGGGAACTCCTCGGGCCCAGGGCACCGTGAGCAAGGAAGGTGCAGGGCGATGGAGGGGGAAGGGGAATCCCAGCAGGGGAAAGGGGAATAGGGGAAGGGAAGGGGCTTGGGAACAGGGAAGTGTGGGGGAGCGGGCTTTCACACAGGGAATGGAGTGAATAGGTCAGAAGGGAAAAGGAATGGGGTTGGAAACAGGTCACCACCACCGAATACCGCTACTCACAATTACTCAGGAAACAATATCACTATCACACTCACACTACTCACTCACTCACAAGAAGTGTTCCAGGGAAGGGATACACAGGGATCAGTCACTCTCCATGAAAACGTTCTGGTCAATGATGCAACAGAAACACACTCACTCCAGGGCCAGCCTCTCAAACTGATTACCGGTGGGGCTATTACCACTGCCGGTTCCTTATATGGGGTTAACCTTATTTGCAACAGGTGAGCCCAGGGCGGGTCCCCAAGCTGCTGCTGAGCTCGGCGCTGCTGTTACCCTCCTGTGGGGCGGGGCTAGGAGCGTCCAGGAAACGCAGTGTAGCTCCGCCCCCAACAGCGGCCTCCCCAACGCTCCCAGAACACCCCCCTACTGCAACAGCTGACAGGCCACGGGACCCTTGCCGCGCGCTGCCGCTCGGGTCCTGACACTAAGATGTTGAAAGGAAGAAACTGGGAACAACACTAAAATGATAACACGGTAAATCAGAATGGGTTGTTAAAACAGAAAGTCATTACTTGTTAAAGGTAATACCAAGTATTTTGGATAGTCTGGTACCCGACTTAGTATGCAGATACTGATAGACACCTATAGACTACCTGAAATTTTGGGTATTACCCGTGAGTATAGAATTTGCTACCCGTCTTTCCCTATTCTCACTTGCTATTCACCAGTATTTCTGAAGTGAATGCTTACTCTACAGATCCTTTAGAATGGATCCTTTACTCTTTTAGAAATTTGTAATTCATGTGATATCTTTTATTAGTTAAACAAATGTTGGTGAGTCTATGCAAAATTTTGGGCTGCATAGGATCCTTCCTCAGGTATGTAACAAGTCAGAACATGCCTGTTCATACCAAAACTAGTTGGACCAGTAAACGTTAGCATCTGAACTATTCTCTCTCTCTCTCTCTCTCTCTCTCTCTCTCTCTCCCTCTCTCTCTCTCTCTTACATCTGGGACCAATAAGACAACCACACACTGGGTGTTTTTAGAGAAGCGCCTCCCATTACCCACCAATCACCAACCCATCATGCATGTTGCAGGGCTGCATAGGGCACCAATGTAGCCCTGCAAAATGCATGATGGGTGGGTGAGGGGTTGGGAGGCACTTGTCTAAAAACACCCACTCTTCAGGAATATATCACACTAACAGTGAAACTATTGTTCAGATGGGAACAGCTGCATCCTTGAGCTCTGGTAGGGCTATTCTGGCTGGAGAATGGATGGTGAACAGAATTTTGAGTAACATCTAAGGTTTGTTAGGTAACTGGGATTGAAAATAGAAGGAAAACATATTTGTGAAGCAAAAGCACATATTGTGCAAATGCTGTGACCAAGTATTCTGAATCCAGGGACGAGGTGAAAGAGATGCACAAAGAACAAGGTGTTCATTTGAGGCTCCTCTTTTAAGATTCTAAGTAACTCAGCTCCACCTCCAACTCCACCTTAATAGGCACTTCTCATCTGCTATCCCCCCTCCACCCCCCATAATTCATTTCACATACAGATCCTAGTATCCACCCATTGCATCAACCTCTCACTACCCTTTCTGAAGGAGGACACTTCTTGTCCCCACCCCCCCCAGGCCAGTACTGTATTTTTGAATCAGCTTGAGATAATGGAAATGAAAAGGAGACAAGTCTAGAAATGATTTTGACTGCACCCATAGTGGGGATGACAGCTCCTTAGTCATGCTCACTGCAACTCTCTCTTCCTGCTGACAGAATTAACAGCAGATGGAAGTGCTTGCCTAAAAGTTGCTTGATTAGCAGTTTCATTTTAAGCTCCTTGTTTAGACAGACAATCCAATCCAGCCTGGCTTTGCTGAGTGACATTAAGCTGTCTTCCACAACATCTGCAGACTTAATTATCTGACATCAAGTCTTGCTAACGTCTTGCTAAGATTCTGCCCAGAGGAACTACCAAAGGTCTTAGAAGCCCCTGTGTCAGCCAGGAGCACTCTCTTGAGGGTTCCATCCGCTACCCTTGTCCGTGGGATGGGGGCTGCACAAGTGGGTGTTCTCAGTTGCTGCCCTGGTTTTATGGAACTCCTTTCCCAGGAGGTTCGCTTGTGCCTGAGCCTAAGCATCTTCCAGAGGCGTGTAAAACATTTTTATTTGAAAAAGCATTTGGCAGGCAGAGATAGGGGTTGGTTGGGTTTGGGGGTAGGGCTGTGAGGGAGGTGGGAGTTTTGAGGGGAGGTGGGAGTTTTTATTGTTTTGATTTGGTTTTATATGCAGCAGTCTATGGGAAGGGTGGCACATAAATTCAAATAAATAAATAAATAAATAAATAGCAGATTACATCCAAACTAGCCTAGCTGTGAAATCAAATTCAGTTTCATTAGATCAAATTTTGTTCGCAGGATGGCAGATATGGCCAGATTTCATGGCCACTTTGCAAGCTGTATATTTAAACAAACAAAAAACAGGAAAATACCAACCCACACATTTACCAAATTCTTATTAATATGATTCACTGGAGGGGGAAGAACAAGAGTTTCCTTGCTTAACAATGAGGATTCTCCATCATATGTACAGTATTATATAAAATGTGCATATCCATTATTAGTTACTGTATATGTCAGTTCCTAATGGAGTGATCTCTGTTGGAGAGAGCTGCCAGTATGGGTGTTTCAGACAGATGTGGGGCTGGCCACTGCTGTATCTGCTCCAGGGGGCACCCCCACATCTGCCTACTGCAGCCCTGCCTGGGTCCATTTTAAATGGACCCAGTGGCAGAAACACACAGTCCATGTTCACAGTGTTTGCCCTCCCGTATACCACAGAGTTGTGAGTGGATCACCTGATGCTCTGGGCTTCTGCTTGCAGCTCCATGGCATTGTGTGGGGCAACCCCTGGCTGAGAGCAGAGCTGCAGCAGCCATCAGCTGGGCAGATTGATGATAGCTCCACCTTTGGCCACTACCCCGGGTTGGGCCAGCCTGCTCCACTGGCGGTGTTCTGGGATGTTTCGGAGTACTGCTGGTAGGGCAGCCCCCAGAGCAGGACAGCCTGCTCTGCCTCTACTCTGCCTGCACATCTGGAAGTCTACCTTTAGATGGACAGTCCACCCGGGGGGGTGGGGGTGATGGAGCAAAGGCAGGGCTGCTGTTCATCTGAAAACACTAGGGGTGGGAAACCGGTAGAATCCGGTATCCGATAATGCCGGTACTGGGCGTAACGGCATTATTGGATTCGACCCGATAATCCGGACCGGGTACCAGATTCCGGGGTACCGGATTTTTTTTTGCATTGCAGCCATTTAAAAATGGCTGCAATGTAAAAAAACTGCCCCAGCAAAAAAGTATTTTTTAAAAAAAAACTCCCCGAGTCCAGGCTGCGTGGGTGGAAGGGGGGACACCCCCCACCCACCCTGCCCAGCCTGGATTTTTGTTTTAAAAAAGAATAAATAAAAGACCCAGAGGCGAGGCGAGGCGAGCCCACCCCCCAGCACCAGCGGCCGCGGCGTCCCCGCAGCCGCAGGTAAGTATGACCCGATCCCTGGGGGGGGTGTTTAACACCCCCCC
>QEPC01014454.1:428574-448205 GCA_003113815.1 Sphenodon punctatus
AAAAATCCAGGCTGGGCAGGGTGGGTGGGGGGCAGCCTGGACTCGGGGAGGGTGGGGTTTTTTAACTTTTTTGTTGGGATTTACATTGCAGCCATTCATTTAAATGGCTGCAATGTAAAAAAATCCGGTACCCGGAATTCGGTAACCGGACCGGATTTACCGGGTTGAATCCGATAATGCCGGTACGCCCAGTACCAGCATTATCGGATTCCGGATTTGCCGGTATTCCCACCCCTACTATACACAAAGAGCAACTATATATTTCAGACTAAACTCTTTTTTTCTTTTTAAGATCAAAGAAAATCAAAGTCTAGTAAAGCACAAAAATCTGCGGTAGCCCCGGCCCTGTAGGTCTTTACAAGCAAGGTTAGGGCACAGTTGCTGTATGGGGTGGAACTCTGGGCACCTTTTTGCTCAGAATTGGCAGATAAACCGCAGACCAAATTTTTGAGACATTTGGTTGGTGCCCCGTGTGGCAACCCCCTTGCTTGTGGATTTCGTATGGAGTTGGATCAGAAGCCATGGTCGCAGGTAGTCATTGAGTCTTCATTGAAATTCTGGCTCAAAATCCATTCTGTACAGCAGCCTGGGTTGTTGAAGGATATGCGCGCTGATAGCTTTGTTAGCCAATGGGAGTATAAGATTGAGTCCCACCTCTTGAAGATGGAACTCTCGCCTGAATATCTCTCCCATAAACTCCCTGCCGCTCGGAAAAAGGAGGTCCTCCTGCATTCAGAGGATATTGGCAGGCAGATGGAGATAGGGAAGGTGGCCAAATCCTCTCATATGAGAGATTATTTGGCTTGGATGCCTGAGGTGGGGCACACTGCGGACTATTTGGGGGTGTCTATATCTGGCAGGACGAAGCAACTGATAGGCTGGGTGCGCTTCAAAGCCTTTCCCTCATGTGTGTTCGAGGGCTGGAAGCAGGGTATTCCCTATGTAGAGTGCCTGTGCCCCTTTGAGAATACCTCAGTGGAGTCAGTAAGTCATATAATGTTTGAGTGCCATCTTTATGACAAACCTCGGCAGAAATTCCTGGGGTCAATCCTGGCAAAATATCCTGACAGAGACACCCGCTCGCTCTTGAGGCTGACACTGGACAATCCAGATATTGAGGTTATTAAGAGTATTGCTGCTTTTCTTACAGGTCACTCATATTAGGAAGGCATTCCTGGAGTTTTCCCCTTTACCTATGGTTTAATATATTATCACCAACAACCAGGAATGCCTACCAGTTAATGATTTGAATTGACTTGTGTTGGTGCACAGTAGGTTTGATGCCTATGCAATTCTTACTTTGTATCTTGCATCAGCTCGGGCAATCTATGAAGCTCAAGGGCAGGTCTGATCTAAGGTGGTCCATTTATGTGGTTATTATCACTGTTCTGCAGCTGGGGATCTCCCCTGTTGTTCTCCTAATCTTTGGGTTAGTTATACTGATATACCTATTATTTTAAATTTAAGGTTTTTATTTTGTTTTATCATGTGTGTAACTCCTATATGTCTACGTTTATGTGTGTCTGTTATGTGGAAGCTATGGTCATTGACCACGCTAATAAATATTTGATTTGATTTAAAAGCTTTCTGCACTTGTACATTTGATGACTAAACAAGGATTTGGCACCTTCTTAAATATAGTGCTCTGAAGTGCCATGCAACGTATGCTGACAACACATTCCACAAAGTTATGTGTCAGCTGAGAGGTTGCAAGATATTTATGCCCTGGACCAAAAAGTGAATATGTCTAAGACCTATTGTTTGTGCTCAAAACAAGATGGAGAATATCAATATGTTACAAAGCATTTTATCCACTTGACTTCTCTGTGCAAAACTATTTGGTTCAGATATTTCCTCCCTTTAATTTGACACTTTAAGCTTCCTCATGTTGCAATGTCAAAACGTTTATCATATCAAATGCTCACCAGTAGATCAGACAGGGCTCTAAAAGTTTTGGAAATCAAATGCAAGCCATATGAAACCAAATCCTCCACCCTTCCCCATGTCAGCTGTCAACTAAAAACAACAGGTAAGCAAGGTAGGTGCTTATAAAGGGGAAAGTTGAATCTTTCTTCAATTATACCCTTAAGATAAATTCATCTGAGGAAGTTTAAGGAGACAGTCTTTCATATCTCAGTTCCCCTGGGGTGCATGAGCTGGGTGAGATGAATGGTAAAACTCAGTGAGGAATCTCTTAGGTGACATTTCCCTAAAGAGAGCCAACACATGGCACTTGTGCCATGTGATAGCTAGTGACAGAGTGCATCTTTGGACATCTCTTGGTCAACATGTGTAAGGCTGAGCCTCTGACTTGTTGTGAGGCATAACTATAGTTACTGGCACCCAGGATGAAGCTTGAAGAAAAAAACCTGAGGGACAGAAGATAATAAGGCTATTGAAAGGTGCGTACATGCCTTCGACAGCTTCTCTGCTATAGGAAAGTCTGACACCATGGTCTTTTTTTAGAAAAATCATACTTTGCACTCTATAACATTGACACCTTTTAAGCCTAAGATTTCCATTCTACAGACCCCAAGTGGAGAGTCACACCACCATGATCTGTGGAGGATATTTAATATATTCTGATGACCCCAACTGATATTTAATATACTCTGCATGTCTTTGTTGCTTGTCTGTGGTTATGACATTATAATTAAGGCTGCAAACCTGAACCCATTTGAATCAAAGGAAAAAAATGCAAATTTACTTCAGTGAGTTCAGGCATGTACCCAAAGACTCAAAATAAGATCTTGCAGGCAAAAATGTTGGGGAAATACTGATTTAAGCACAGTAGGGTGGCAATTCTCATCTACTAAAGTTAATTAGAGCTTTGCCATTCAGTTCAAAGGTTCGGGGTGCGGTGTCACCAATATGCTGATGATACTCAGCTGTACCTCTGTTTTTCAACTGACCCAGGCCCTGCCGTCTCATTGCTTTCCCAATGTTTGGAGGCCATGGCGTATTGGATGCAGCAGAGCAGACTGAAGCTCAATCCTGATAAGACGGAGGTGATGGTGGTGGGTAGGGCAAGGGACGTGCCGGCTCCTCTGGTAGGGGGGAGTCTGCCCTCCTGTAGCCCAACAGGTTCGGAGTCTGGGGGTGGTTTTGGATTCGGGCCTCCATCTGGATCGGCAGGTGGAGGCGGTGGCTAAAGCCGCCTTCCACCAGCTGTATCTAGTATGGAGGCTGCGCCCATACATTTCCGGGCCTGACCTAGCCACTCTTATTCACGCCTTCATCACCTCGAGGTTGGACTACTGCAATGCTCTCTACTTGGGGCTTCCCTTGGTTCTGGTTCGGAGGCTGCAGCTGGTGCAGAATGCAGTGGCCTGTCTCCTCACAGGGACAAGGTGGCAAGAGCATATAACACATGTGCTCCTCACTCTGCACTAGCTACCTATAGCATACTGAGCCAGTTTCAAGGTGTTGGTGTTGATCTATAAAGCCCTACAGGGTCTGGGCTCCTCATACCTTGGGAACCGCCTCGCCTTCTGCACCTCGGGGCGATCCCTGTGGTCTGCCGGGGGCGCCTTCTTGGAGGTCCCCTGTGTTAAACGGGGGCCACAATGGAGAGAGCATTCTCGGTGGCTGGGCCACGACTTTGGAACTCCCCCCTGGAGGAAGCTCGCCTGGCCCCAGGTCTGATGGCATTTCGTTGTGCCTGTAAGACCTGGCTGTTTCTCCAGCCCTTCAGAGGGGAGGGTGGGAGGGTAGGATAGGTTGGGGGTTTGGGGAGGGAGGGGTTTATAGTAAAAGTTGGGGGGATTACTCTTTTTAATTATTTTTATCTTGTGATGTTTTTATGAGTTTTATTGTTGTTTTATCTGTTGTGAGTATAATGAGGGGGCAGCCAATAAATGCATAGAAATAAATAAATACAAATAAATAAAATAATATTGTATTATAAATATTATCCCTGCTTTGCTGATGGGGAAAGGAAGACTCAATAGACTGAGTGACTTGCTGAAGGATACACAGTGGAGACAGGCAAATCCAACTGGTATTATTTCCAATCCCAGATAATGGTTATTACAACAATTTTATAAAAAAGAAAGTTAAATATATTTACAGGTTTGGTCCAGTGTTCTTACATAAGTGTTATACTTTTATTCAAGATGTTCAGCTACCTTTCCTTTGTCACAGTACATGGGCAAAGGACACATAAGGAAAAATATGCAATATTCATTCACTTGTAAAGGTTACAGTCTTCAGTCCCAATCCTGCAATCGGATCTCTGCTGGAAGATAAGGTGGGAGGGGGCATATCTTTCTTTGTTAATAATTCATGGATTTTCCTTCTGTTCTGCACTTAATTTGTGATTTATTTAGGGGGATTTCCCCCTTTCCTCTTAAAAATGCTATGCATTTTTATCATGTTATGCATGTTTTATCAAATCACAATGTTATGCATGTTTTATCAAATGCTAAACTGTTTAGAGATGGGCTGAAGGGGGAAAAACATACCAACGTTTGCCTGCTTAGTAGTTTGATAATCCTGGGATGCACTATAGAGGAAATTGAGGATTACACATAATTGTCTTTTGGCATCCCAGCTTGTACTGGGATGCTGGTTAATGGGCTACGGTGTGCTGGGCTCTCAGTTTCATAATGTACTGAGACGCTATGATGTTGCGGATAAAGTTAGAACAGCTCATTACTGGAGGAGATCATGTTGAGAGCTCCTAGTTTCAAGCTTTTCATGGTGAGAGCTCAAGGGATTCTCTCTGTTGCTTGCTGCATTGCTACATAACACACTCCAGAAAAAAAAAGAAAAAAAAGCCTATAAAATCACTGATTAAGTCAAGGGCAAAGCAAAATAAAATACCTGAGCAAACATTGTATTGCAACAGCGTGGAATACTTTTTGTCTTGGACATCTTCATTTGACCGTTTTTATGATTGAAAAGTCACAGCTCAGTAAAACCTGGATCAAATTTGAAAAGTAACGTTTTTTTAACCTTCTACATTACAGCCAGTACCAAAGAATGGGTGAAAACAGACATGACGCTAACCACCCTTTAACCACCCTTGGTGGTTATTTATGCATGTTGCAGGGCTGTATTGGTGCCCTATGTAGCCCTGAAACATGCATAAATGACCACCAAGGGTGGTTAAAGGGTGGTTAGCGTCATGTCTGTTTTCACCCAATGACAGCAAATGAGGATTTTTTAAGAGCAAGATCTTTAAAGATAACTGACAGATTTTTCAATATGCAAACGGCTTAAATTCATATAGTAGTAATGTAGTCAAGGTCAGTAGTATAGATGGGTTTAAAAAATGATTAGATAATTTCTTGGAGGATAGGTCCAGTAATGGCTGTTGGCCAAGTAAGTTGGGGGACATAACCTCTGAATGTTGAGAGCTGTGAGCAAACAGCACAGAATGGATCATAAGAACATAATAAGTGCCGTACTGGGTCAGACCAATGGTCCATTGAGCCCAGCGTTCCGTCTCCGACAGTGGCCATTAGCCAATCTCAATCACTTTTGGAAGAAGTACCAAACATGTCACAATGGGGTGATGCATTCCATGTTGTTAATTCCCGGCTCCCAACTGAGGATGGAGAGGTTACATCCCTCATTCTTACTTGGCTAATAGCCGTTAATGTACCTACCCTCCAAGAACTTATCCAATCCCTTTTTAAACCCAGCTATGCTACTGAACTCTACTACACCCACTGGCCACAGGTTTATTGTGTGGTGAGTGAAAAAGTAATATCTTTTATTTGTTTTAAATCTGTAGCCAGTTAGATTGGCCCCTAGTTATAGTACTATCTGAGAGGATAAATAAGTACCTCTCCCTATTAACTCATTCCGTGGTTGTGGAACTCCCTTCTGGAGTTTGGCTTGCCTGGCCCTGGGTCTGTTGGCTTTTTGACATATCTGTAAGACTTGGATGTTCGCCCAGGCCTTCGGAGAGGAGGGGGGTGTTAATTTTTGTGGGGGGTGTTTTAAATTTGTTTTAATTAAGATGTTGTAGATTTTTTATGTTAAAAAATTGTTTTATATTAAGTTGGAAGCTGCCCCGAGATGCAGTAGGCATGGGGGGAGGCATATAAATATAAGGAAATAAATAAATAAATAAAATTCCACACCACTCATAATTTTATAAACTTCTATCATTTGTATCCCCTCTCCTTTTTTCTTCACCTTTTGTTTAGCATAATATGGCCTGATGGCCACTGCGCCATTAAATCCCAATAACTCACACACTCATATCCCTTCTCAATGGATATTGGCATATGTTACGGTGGAGCGTCACCATCATAAACTGATCTGGGCCAGGAATTTGCTTGCCTCCCGGTCAAGATTGGGTCTGGCTGTACCACTATGTGCACGTGCACGTGCACCCACCTTAACTTGCCACCCATGCCAGCAGATGTAATGTACCATCATTTCATGTCTTGACAAAATGCCCGTATTTTACGAGGCTGTGGTGGTGATTAAAAAATGTGTCATTAAAGAACCAGCATAACTAACGCATGTTTGCAGAATCTTAATCCCTATCTTTATTAAGGTCCTGAACACCCAATTTGATTTGGTAGACTTACAGATGTTAATGCTTGCATGGGTGGCAAGTTAAGGTGGGTGCACGTGCACATAGTGGTAAATCACGTAGTATCCCAAACAAAAGCAGAGACAGACACACTTCATATATACTAGTGACTTATGTGAGTGACTCATGTTTCTGGTGTGTAGTAAACCAGATCCTTTCATGGAAAGGGAGTTTAGGTGTGTGCAAGTTTACTNGGGTGAAAACAGACATGACGCTAACCACCCTTTAACCACCCTTGGTGGTTATTTATGCATGTTGCAGGGCTGTATTGGTGCCCTATGTAGCCCTGAAACATGCATAAATGACCACCAAGGGTGGTTAAAGGGTGGTTAGCGTCATGTCTGTTTTCACCCAATGACAGCAAATGAGGATTTTTTAAGAGCAAGATCTTTAAAGATAACTGACAGATTTTTCAATATGCAAACGGCTTAAATTCATATAGTAGTAATGTAGTCAAGGTCAGTAGTATAGATGGGTTTAAAAAATGATTAGATAATTTCTTGGAGGATAGGTCCAGTAATGGCTGTTGGCCAAGTAAGTTGGGGGACATAACCTCTGAATGTTGAGAGCTGTGAGCAAACAGCACAGAATGGATCATAAGAACATAATAAGTGCCGTACTGGGTCAGACCAATGGTCCATTGAGCCCAGCGTTCCGTCTCCGACAGTGGCCATTAGCCAATCTCAATCACTTTTGGAAGAAGTACCAAACATGTCACAATGGGGTGATGCATTCCATGTTGTTAATTCCCGGCTCCCAACTGAGGATGGAGAGGTTACATCCCTCATTCTTACTTGGCTAATAGCCGTTAATGTACCTACCCTCCAAGAACTTATCCAATCCCTTTTTAAACCCAGCTATGCTACTGAACTCTACTACATCCACTGGCCACAGGTTTATTGTGTGGTGAGTGAAAAAGTAATATCTTTTATTTGTTTTAAATCTGTAGCCAGTTAGATTGGCCCCTAGTTATAGTACTATCTGAGAGGATAAATAAGTACCTCTCCCTATTAACTCATTCCGTGGTTGTGGAACTCCCTTCTGGAGTTTGGCTTGCCTGGCCCTGGGTCTGTTGGCTTTTTGACATATCTGTAAGACTTGGATGTTCGCCCAGGCCTTCGGAGAGGAGGGGGGTGTTAATTTTTGTGGGGGGTGTTTTAAATTTGTTTTAATTAAGATGTTGTAGATTTTTTATGTTAAAAAATTGTTTTATATTAAGTTGGAAGCTGCCCCGAGATGCAGTAGGCATGGGGGGAGGCATATAAATATAAGGAAATAAATAAATAAATAAAATTCCACACCACTCATAATTTTATAAACTTCTATCATTTGTATCCCCTCTCCTTTTTTCTTCACCTTTTGTTTAGCATAATATGGCCTGATGGCCACTGCGCCATTAAATCCCAATAACTCACACACTCATATCCCTTCTCAATGGATATTGGCATATGTTACGGTGGAGCGTCACCATCATAAACTGATCTGGGCCAGGAATTTGCTTGCCTCCCGGTCAAGATTGGGTCTGGCTGTACCACTATGTGCACGTGCACGTGCACCCACCTTAACTTGCCACCCATGCCAGCAGATGTAATGTACCATCATTTCATGTCTTGACAAAATGCCCGTATTTTACGAGGCTGTGGTGGTGATTAAAAAATGTGTCATTAAAGAACCAGCATAACTAACGCATGTTTGCAGAATCTTAATCCCTATCTTTATTAAGGTCCTGAACACCCAATTTGATTTGGTAGACTTACAGATGTTAATGCTTGCATGGGTGGCAAGTTAAGGTGGGTGCACGTGCACATAGTGGTAAATCACGTAGTATCCCAAACAAAAGCAGAGACAGACACACTTCATATATACTAGTGACTTATGTGAGTGACTCATGTTTCTGGTGTGTAGTAAACCAGATCCTTTCATGGAAAGGGAGTTTAGGTGTGTGCAAGTTTACTCTGGGATCTGTATTCCTGCCTTAACTTTCAATTTCCATGCCTGTTGGTGGCTGGTGGGAATTTTGAACGATGTATATTTCAAGTGGGTTTTGGGGGAAGGATGCTAATTTACTTTAAGAATTATTCCTGAAAGGGTTTTTGGGATAGTTAGAAAAGGCTGTGTAAGGGTTTATTTGCTGGGATAATTGTATTCCTTCCCACAGGGTTGTTTAGATTGGAAAGGATGGGATAGGTTTTTTGGGTAGGAAAGCGCCTTAACTTATCTGTTTAACTCAATAAGTTTTTTTAGAGTAGGAATTATTATTTATAAATGTGGAGGAGGAGGAATATCTACATGTTCAGGATTGCTTGTGTTAACAAGCTTTCTGGTTTTCCATCTCTAGTGAACTAATGTCCTAGCCTAGAGCTGAAACAAATATCTGCGACAAATACCATGTCAGACAAATTTGCCCATTTCAAATCAGGTACAACAAAGCAGTTACAAAACACTGCACATGTGTGTGTCATGGGGTCAGGGCCCAGAAAGGGCCAGAGTGAAAGGCTAAAAAGGAGAGAGGACAAATCTAGTAACTGTCAGAGGGAGGTTAGCAGTGAGGGAAATGGAGACAGCTCAGTCATTCTCTGATATCAGGAAGAGTAAGGCTCATCATCGAGGTCCTGGGGGAAAGTGGAATCCCACATGAGGATTACAGGAACTGGGAACTAGGGAGCAAGAGAGACAGAAAGCAAGGAAATAGTAGGGATGGGTGAATGCGATTTGGAAGTTCAGAGTTTGGCCCAAACTCGGCCTGTTCGGATGACCGAACTCGAACACGAACATAAACACGAACATACCAACCGAACCGAACCCCTAACGGCAAAATGGCCGAACACTTCGGTCGGTTCGGATCGCGTTCGGGTGAGTTCGGGTGGCAAAAAAAGTTCACTGGAATGTCTAACGTGACAGGGAGGGGTAGTACTAGTCACTGAGGAGCAGACTTCCAGGCACCAGGGGTGGTGGAAAGGCTTGCAAGAAATGAAACTATCTGCCTCCCCCCTTCCCAACACCTTCTGAGCTAGTCACTGTTCTGGAACAGCAGGCGTTGAGTAGGGTTATTAGATTGCTTTAAGTTTCATTTCAATTTTGTACTGAAACGAAACTTAAACCTTAAACTGAAACCTTGTGGTGTTTGTGATTCCCCCCCATCCCATAGATAGATAGATAGATAGATAGATAGATAGATAGATAGATAGATAGAAAGAAAGAAAGAAAGAAAGAAAGAAAGAAAGAAAGAAAGAAAGAAAGAAAGGGTTAGGGACAGTAGACAGTTGTAGGAGTTAGCTTAGTGATAGAGATAGCGTTAGTGATTTAGTTTTAGTGTTTGTAGGAGTAGGCCTGTGTACTTATTAGATAATCCATTTAGCTCATAGCATTTAGAATAGTTAATAGCAGTTAGATTTAGTGTAAATAGATATATATAATATTAGAGTAAAAAATTAAATTAAAAAACCCATATAAAACAGCAACAAAAATAAAAAACAAAAAAACCATATAAAAGTTTAATAAAGCCAAATAAAAAACCAAAAAACCATATAAAAAACAACAAAAACACCCATAACAAAACATTTGCCGAACAGCCGAAGCCAAACTGAACGGCCGAACCGAAAGACTGAACCTGAACCCGGCGAACAAACTGAACTGCCAAACCGAATGGCCGAACCGAACGCAGCCGAACCGAATGGCCGAACCGGAACCGTGATCTGTTCGCCCATCCCTAGGGAATAGGAGACAGAGAGTGAGGGAGTAAGGGCACTAGAAAGCAAGGAACTAGGGAGCAAGGGAGCAAAGAGGGATAGAGAGAGCAAGGGAGCAAGGGAAACAAAAGAAGAAGGAACTAAGAGTCAGGGGGGCAGAGCAAGAAATAAGCAGACTAGGTGCCAGGGGCCATGGAGTCAGGAAGCCAAGGAATCAGGAGAGCACGGGACTAGGATCCAGGGCCCCAGAACAGGGAATATGGAGTTAGAGGGACCAAGAGAGTGAGGAGAGAATACACGAAGACAATAGTTGTTCCACCCAGTTTCCTGTTGCTACCAGCATGCTTTTAAGCTGGAAAGTTACTTCTGGCATCCAACCAGGAATCTGGGAGGCAGAGATGGACAGGAGGAAAGGAGGGGTCAAGACAAGGAGTGGGAAGAGCAATGGCCAGGAGATTCTTGGCAGTAGAGCATGTCTGGGTGGTGGAGCTGGCAACCTGACTGATATTCTGGAACAGGGCAGGGTTCAAGGCTGCCTTACAGTCTGCTTTGTTTGAATACTCTGTTCAATTTTACAGGAAAGAGGGTTTCAATTTGTTTGGGCTCTTCATTTTCAATATTTAGTTGAATATATGGGTGATTTTAGACAAGCGCCTCCCCACCAATCACCCACCCATCATGCATGTAGCAGGGCTGCAGAGAGGACCAATGTGGCCCTGAAATGTGACCCATTTGTGTTTGGTGGGTGAGTAATGGGTGGGAAGGCACTTTTCTAAAAACACCCTATGAACTGAAAAGATCAAAATAAGTGAGAGGGAAAAAAATCAATGGATCTGAAACAAATTATCTGGATGTTCATTTCAGATGTGGAAAGTTATTTGGCTATTCGGATGACTATTAAAAAATGTGAATAATATATGAAAATAGGAGTGTACTATCCATTCTATCCTTACCCTAGCTTAATGATGACACTGACTATGGGGGTGCTGTTTTTTTTTCTTTCTCAATATAAACGAGTCGTAAATGGCTGCTATCTCACAGTAGAACATTTTACAAGAGTTATCCTGTTTCTAAGGAAGAATCCAGCTTGGATAACTGCAACCCACTGACACCTCTGTGGCTTTAATTGGATAGAGGTTTTTGTTCTTTTGCTGTTCTGGGGAAAGTATGGTTCCTGTGTTGGTTCCAAATGTAAGTGATGGGGACAAAGTAGTTCTTATGGTATTTTTTAAGGATGGGACTCTGGACAAAATTTCAGTTTTGGTCAATTTCGGTTTCGGTTCTCATGTATTTTGGTTCTTTTTCGGTTTTGGTACTATTGGATCTTTTGCACTGATTTTTGTACCGGATTTTTAAGATTGTATTTTTTCAATGGGAGACAAACTGCAATGTTCAAAATCTGGTATAAAAATCAATGCAAAAGATCCGATAGTACCGAAACCAAAATTTCAGATTAATCTGAAATGGCCATTTTCGGGTACCTTCAGTTTTATCTGAAACTGAAATTTCCATTCCTAGTATTTTTATTAGACTAACTTCTGTTGGTGAGAATATACAAGCTTTTAGGCCAAACAGGGTCCTATCTCAGAAATGTAAAAAGTCAGAAATTGAAGTCTTTTTTGTTTACAAGGTAAAAACTAAGTCATGTTCTGCCTTTTTATATGCCTAAGGAAGGACCCGGTGTGGCCTGAAAGCTTTCATACTCTCACCAACAGAAGTTGGTCCATTATAATCATCTGAACTACTTTGTCTCCATCTCTGTCTCATTTTCATTGGTGTGCTCTGTTAAATAGCTGTCATATTCCACTTTGAGGTAATTGAAGTTCAATGCTCAGAGGAAAGAATTAGTTTGTAAACTAGTCTGGCATGCTCTGTTATAAAAAGGACTGTATAATGTGCCATGTCCAAAACCCATTGTAATCAATGGAAAGATTCCCATTAACTTCAGTAGACGCTGAATCAAGCTTAGGTTATTGCCATCTGCAGTATAGACATAGGGTATTTTCAGACGTTACGAGATCACAGTCAACCACAGTGAACCACACTCAATCCCACGGTGAGGCCAAAGCGCCCTGAATGTCTGTTTCGCGGGCACCATATGTTCACCGCAGTCAATCCCCACCCGGGGTCAAAATCAACCATGCTTCCGGAGCTCCGGCCCAGACCATCTCCGAAAGCATGACCAATGTGATTCCCACAGGGAAACAATAAAAAGTAACATCTGAACAGCAACCACTGATCGGAATCAACCAAAATTATTCCCAGCCAGGGACAAAGCACGACAAAGTTGCTGCCAGGCAACCAGCAACAACACGGGCTGAGGAGGGAGATTTAAAGGGCACACAGCAGCAGGGGGACGTGGTCAGATGGAGCGAGGTGGAAGGGAGAGGAGAGCGGAGGGTGATAGAGCAAGGGAGGAGGAGGAAGAGCAGGTGGAGGAGGCGCAGGCAGAGGAGGGGATAGTGCTGCACCTGCAGGTGGTGGAGGGACAGCTGCAGCAGCAGCAGCAGCAGCAGCCAGGACAGGCATCCCCGGAGATGGCAACTGGACCGTGGGACGAGGCACCCCAGAAATGGGTAAGGGGACCAAAGAGGGGGGGACCCAGTGACACAGGGTCACCAAGGGGGGCGGCCCAGGCAGTAGAAGGGGGGGGGAAAGGATTGGGACCGTGGAACAGGGGCAAAACAACATCTAACCACCCCCCCATGACCCACACACATGGAAGCGGACCTGGGAGCCTGAGTCCCCAGAGGAGGCGGGCGCTGGTCAGGCGGAGGAGGAGGAGAAGGAGGAGGAAGCGGAGGAGGACCTGGAGGGCCCACGTGGGAGAAGTCCCTAACATCGAGGGGGGCAATGGGGTCACAGGGAGACGCAGGACTTTATTTGCATCTGGGGGACCCTGGAGCATCAACTGGAGCTCGTAGTCAATCAGCGGAATGAACTCTTCTGGGAAATCGTGCGGGACATGGAGGTGGCGGGCTATCACAGGACTGTGGCCCAGTGCCGTTCAAAGGTGAAGGAGCTAAAGAGTGGGTACAAGGTCATCCGGGACAGCAACCGGCAGTCCGGACACAGAGCCCAGAACATCCCCTACTTCCATACTCCATATGAAGGGCTTCATCATTGCCCCATGCCTCGTGGGGAATTGAATGAATGAAAATATTTATTGTTTGGGCCAAGCCCGTAAACAATTACAAAACATATAGCACATAAATAAATCTACGAATATAAAATAATATACCAAAAGGTATAAATATAAAATTTAAATATAAATATAAACATAAATATAATATAAATCTACCTGTCGAGCAGACACTCCATGGGTAGTCAAGGTAGATCCAGAACCTAGTCATCTATATTTGCCAAGCTAAAGCCGCATGCTAAAAAGGGGGCGTCGGATTCTGTAAGCAGCCAGTCCGAATTTGGCCACTAGCCTAGATTGGGCAACATCAGCTAGATAGAGTAAACTCTGCAGGTTATTGGTATTTAGGCTTTGTGGAGTACCAATTCTCCCCAGATATTTATTTCTAGGTCCTACCAAAACTGGGCAATGGAAAAAAACATGTGCCAGAGTATCCACCAGCCCAAGATGGCATGAAGGGCAGTAGCGCAATTCCCAGGGGATCCCTTTGAGCCGCCCCTCCAGCTCCATGGATGGAAAGGTATTTGTTCTCATTCTGAAAAGAATCTTACGCTCCTCAACTTCCATCCAGTCGAATAGATAGTAATGGGATATTATCGACGGGGAATTTGGGGTTAAATAGAGGGGTGCGACCTTTTGTGCTGAAACAAGGGTCCTCTCACCTTGGAGAGTCTGGTCTTGGATACGTCTAGATAGCAGATTTTTTGCTGCCTGGTATCCCATATTTGCCAGACTCCCCGGGGAAAACCCCAAAAGGGCAACTTCCCGTTCAACCACCCGCGACCACTCAGCCCCCAACCCACTGTTTAGGGCCAAAGATAAAAGTGAGTCCTTCCGTGGTGGAAAAAGCACAACCTTTATCCAGAAACCAACCACAGCCTTCAGGGCAATTGCTTTAAGCGGCAGACAGCCTACTTCTGCCCTTAGGATTACTTGCGGCGTCCCCTTATGAGCCCCTGTAATCATCCGGAGGAACCTGTTCTGGACAGGTTCGAGGGAGGTAAGATAAGAGAGTCCCCAGATAGGGAAGGCGTATAGTAATTGCCCTAGGACTTTGGCTCTGAAGACTCTCAGGGCTGGCACCACCAATCGTCCCCCACGCCCACAAAAGAATCTCCATATAGTCATAGTGGTTTTCTTTACTAATTGCATGCCTCGTGGGGAGCGCCATGGTCCAGGGCAGGGAACAGGCCAAGGTAACCCCTCCTCTTGCTGCCCCCAGTGAGTACACTGACTCCAGGGCCCCCGTCCCCCTGGAGGAAGGCCCTGGGACCTCAGGGACCTGCCAGCCCCCCACAAGCACCAGCCCCAGCAGCCCCAACCCTCGGACTGGCCTCAGAGGGCTCCGAGATGGACATCGAGGGTAAGCACATGGGTAGGAGGGGGGCTGGACCAGGGAGGAAGGGTCGAGGGAGGAGGGGGACACACCAGGCACGGGGCCGCCCCCAGCCACCCCGGACACCCCATAACAAAGAAAGGGGACCTGGGGGCCCGCTGGGGGAAAAGGACAGCCCACCCCCACCCAACCCCTCCCATATCCCCACAGGGCACGGCACACCCTGGCAACGGCAACATACAGGCGATGAGGAAGGCAGTGAGCAGCCCAGGGAGCAGCCAGAGGTCCCCGGTGAGTCACACTCCCAAGTTGGGGGGGGGAATGAGCACCGGGGGAGGACACCGGCCCCCAATCAGAGGGGGGTGGGGTCCAAGATCCCGCAGCCATGCCACAGGACAGGGGGCAGCCGTCCAGGGTACCTAACCAGCAACTATTGTGTACCCAACAGGGCAACCCGAGGGGCCCCAGAAAGCCAGGCCCATGCCCCCGGTGCAACAGATGAGAGAGCACCGGGAATGGGTACGGCGCCAGAGGGAGGAGCAGGCAGAGGACATTGTCCGCTCTACCACTGAGCAGAGCGAGCAGATGATCGCAACCATCAATCGCATGGAGGTGGCCACAGAATGCTCCCTGCAACAAGCGGAGGCAAGGGACTGGAGGCTCCAGGCAGAGGTGCGGCTGGAGTGGAGGTGGGTGCACCGGGAGCATAGCAGGCAGAGAGAGGCATTTGGGTGGCTGGAGCAGGCAATCGACAGGATGGTTCAGGAGCATTCAACTAAGATGGACTGCTCGCATGACATCGGCACCTCCCTGCTCCTGCACGCCAGCACGATAAGTGCATACATGATGGCAGCCACCCCGCCCACCCAGGCCCTGATGCCAGGCCCCTCGGCACCCCCACCACTGCCACCACTACCCACTGGGCCCGCGCATCCACCTCCCGGTCCCTATAGACCTCTGGAGGGAGCAGCCACCCAGGGGGCCCCATCCGGCCCCGGGGCCGGCCGCTCTCCCACCACCGCCCACCCCTCAGGACACCGAGGTCTCGCAGGACACAGTTGGGGACACAGACAGCGTGGAGGAGGGGAGCTCCCAGAGCTCTGCGGTGACCACAGGGTGGCCGAGGGGGAGGCACCAGAGACATGGGGGATGGGGGGAAGGAGGGAAGAGGAGCAAGGGGGAGACTGGTCTGAGGGGGGACCACGGCACAGGGAGCTGGGTGGTGGTAGTGGTGGGGGCACATGTAACTGCGTGTGGAAATAAAGGTTTGGGCACCACTAGTGCTTCCTTGGGTCAGTTCATGGGCCCAAATCTGTAGGGATGGGCGAACACAGTTCGGAAGTTCGGAGTTCAGACCGAACTCGAATAGTTCGTTCAACCGAACTGAACGGTCGAACCGAACTCGAATTCGAACGTTCGGAGTTCAAACCGAACTCGAACAGTTCAGTCAACCGAACCGAACGGTCGAACTGAACTCGAATTCGAACGTTCAGTTCGGATGCGTTCGGTGAGTTCGGAATTGAATTTCCATTGGTTTCAATGGAAAACACATTATCGGCTGTAACTTTTTTGTTTTTTAAGCCTATTTGGCTGAAATTTGGAGTGCCTCTACCTTCAATAGAACTCATTATGTGCACCAAATATCAAAACAATTGGATAAAGGAGTCCGATTTTAGAAGCAGTTGCATTATTGTATTTTGCAATATTCTACATATACATTCTTAGCTGTAACTTCTTTGCCTCACATCTAATGTAGGTGAAACATGTTAAGTTTATACCCCTTCCCATAGTAACTATCTTTGCCAAATTTCAGAAGGATTGGACAAAAGGTCTTGGTGGTATAAGCAATTAACAAATAAATGTATGTCTGATTATAACATCTTTGTAGTCCAACCAGTGTACATGAAATTTGGCAGGACTATATATTTCACTTTCATGATCATCTCTGCCAAATATCAGAGAGATATTATAAAGGGTCTCAATTTTATATGCCTGTACAACAAATGTAGAGAAGGGGCCTATGCCTGGGATTCTCTTATGTCACTGTGGTATAAGATCGGTTTGTGATGCAAATTGGCCAACAGAAGTGGTTCCCTTTATCAAAATCTCCTGTACATTTGCTGAAATAGCAGGAACGGTATTTGATACATTCCTGTCAAATATCCTGTAAACAGAATGGAATATCAAAATGTAACAGCTGGAAATGTATTTTCAGGTTAATGTCTTATACCCTTGGGACCCTTTATCCACTCTTTCCTAAAATTGGCAGAAATATTAAGCATATAGAGGGATGTAATATGCACAAGTTTCATGAACATTGGATGCAAGATAAAGAAGTTGTAGTCATGAATGTGTATGGAGCTTTTCTTAAAATCACAATATTCAATTGCTTCTGAAATCAGTTTCCTTTATCTAATCGTTCCGAATGTTGGTCTACTTGGTGCGCTCCATTGGGGGGTACAATCTCCCTAAATATCATCAAAAAGTAATAAGAAACAAAAATGTTATGGCCAGAAATATGTTTTTTAGTTTTTTCCTTTTATTTCAAAAACTAAATGTTATTTTCAGTTCACGATTGCACCGAACTAAAGACCGAACTATCCCGACCGAACCAAATCCTGAATCCGAACTCAACGTTCGATCCGAACCACCGAACGGCCGAACATTTGAACCGATGAACCAAACCAAACGGGCGAACCGAACGGACGAAATGAACGCAGCCGAACCGAATGGTCGAACTCGAACCACGATCTGTTCGCCCATCCCTACAAATCTGTGGGTGGGTGGGTGGCCATACAGGAGTGCACCCAGGGCACTGGTGGGGGACACAGGGTGGTGGAGATGGGGGTGTGCACCTCACACCTTGACCTCCCAGCTGATCTGCCTGGCCAGGGCAGCACGGATGTGCTTTGTGTATCAGTACTCCCACGGGTTCTCTGCATTCAAATACAGGGGCACAGGGCCGTGAAGGTGCCGGGGCATGGGGTAGTCGAGCGAAGCCCCATTGGTCTAGCACATGTTGTGCAGCACACAGCAGGCCCTGATAACCAGGGCCGAGGTCCTCACCGTGTACTCCAGGTGGCCACGAGGCTCCTCCAGCGCTGCTTGAGGGTCCCGAAGGCCCTCTCGACCACTGTCCTGCTTGCACACAGGAAGGTATTTTAGAGAGCCTCCACTGGGTTCTAAGCGACCGGGTATGCCTTCATCAGCCACCGGGTGAAGGGATAGGCTGGGTTCCCCAGGATGCAGGGGGGCATTAGCACCCCCTCGATCCAGGTCATTGCCATCTCTGTGAAGTCCCCGCGGTACATCCAGGCATAGAAGGGGGACATGGTCATGATCCGGGCATCGTGGCTGCACCCAGAGTTGCCCGTGAAGATGTCTATGAGCCACCCCTGGTGGTCTACTACAACCTGCAGCTGCAGGGAGTGGTATCCGTATCTGTTGAAATATTCCGTGGCCTCCTCAGCGGAGGGGTGGAGGATCTCTATGAGGGTGCCGTCCACGGTGCCCATGCAGTTGGGGAACCCTCCAGCCACAAAGCCAGCCATCATGGCTGCCTGGTCCACCCGCTGGATCGCTCGGTCCAGGAGCAGTCCCTCCAGAGTCTCGCAGACATCCCGCAGGATCCTGGCGACGGTGCTCACCCCAATGCCAAAGTGCTGTGATACAGACCGGCAGGAGTCAGAAGTTGCTAGTGCCCAGACCCCGATGGCCAGCCGCTGAACCATGGGGATGCGGGTCCGCATGGGACATGCTGCTGCTCCAGCCAGGGCGTTAACAGGTCCATGAGTCACAGTAGGGTGCACCTGTCCATCCAAAAGTGTGCTTCATCCCACTGAGTCAGTGCCCAGGACCACCACCCCTGTGCCCGCTCTGTGACCTATACTCGCTGGTCAATGGGCATAGAGAGCAGGGCTGCATGCCCCATGGTCTCCCTCTGCCATTGGAGGTGCCCGGCTGCCTCACGGAGCAATGCGCCTCTCTCCCAGCCTTGGAGGAGGGTCTGACGGGCTGCCCCCAATACCACAAGGCCCTGAGCCGGGTCAGGGAGCGCTTGCAGGAATGGTGGGCTCTCTGGGCTCTAGCGGCGCTCCGGGCAATGGTAACCCCACCCTTGGGTTGTGACCCAGGGCCCTGCCAGGGGCCCCCGGTTTGGTTATGGGTGGTTCCCCTCCCAGATGCCCGGGCAGGCTCCTGCAGGGTGGCCGTGCAGGTGATCTAGGGGGCGGTCCATTGAGCGCACCTGCTGTCACTGCAAGGGGCCTGGCACATGGTCCAGCCTGCAGCTGCATTCCTGCTGTCATCAACCTCCCACCTCTCAGTGTAGCCAGCCTGTTGTCCTCGCCACCCTGATTAGTGTGTAGGCTGTCCTGTCTGTGAGCCCTGTTCCAGCAGCTGTTCTTGGACCGCACCCCACGCCTCGTTCGCTTGCCATGCTATGTTGTGGCTGGTGGCCTTATCGACTGGCCTTGAGGCCCCCTGCATCCCCTCCTGTCCCTCCAGGGATTGTGGGGCCCCTCTGTCCTCGCAATTAGTCTCCATTGCTTCCTGGACCATGGCTGGCTGCACTTCCACCGAGCTCCCGGCTCCCAGCACCCATGGGGCCCCCCATCGCTGGACTTTCCACAAAACCATGGCCCTGTGTGACTTGTAGCATTCCCTGGCCGTGCAATTGCTCCTGAACTGCCCAGACAGCCTGTCCGGTGCCTATGTGACTCTGAGCTCGGGGCTGCACTACTAGGGATGGGCGAACGTGGTTCGGTAGTTCGGTGTTCGGCCCGAACTCGGCCTGTTTGGACAACTGAACACGAACACGAACATGAACGCACCGAACGGACCGAACACCGAACACCGAAATAGCGAACACACCGAACGGAACCGAACACCGAACTACGAAATGGCCGAACA
>QEPC01014454.1:449921-464746 GCA_003113815.1 Sphenodon punctatus
CACGAACCGAACGCGGCCGAACCGAACGGCCGAACGCGAACACACGAACCGATCGCGGCCGAACCGAACGGCCGAACACGAACCGCGATCTGTTCGCCCATGCCTATGCACTACTTTGGTTATGAGGCAAGCGTCCACGATTGCCGGCTGCATGTGGAGTCTCTGGGCCTGATTCCCTTTCCCGATGGGTGCGTCCCAGAGATGAGGTGCTCATATGTGGGGTGGTTGGCGGCGGAGACCGTATCTGCTCTGTCTGTGTTCAGTGTGGCCCCTACACGGCCTGTGTGAATGAGGGGGGCCCTGCCCTGGCCGTGTCCTACTTTGGCTGTGTTCATGGGACCCGTGGGTACCAGCGATCACGTGGGGCAGTGTATCAACGGCTGTTGGAGCTCGGTCATATTCCGTAGCCCCCTGCTGCTGACTATGGCTTGTCTGAGCCCACCAAGGTGGAGCTGGCAGCGCTGTCCCATTCTGATGTGCAGTTGGGGCTCACCGTGAGGCCCCCTGTGCCTACCGTGCCCTGGTTGGTGGCCATGCAGAGAGCTCCTGCCTCCTCCATGATGTTACGGGCCACTGCCTGCTTCCTCCATGATGTCCCAGCCTTGAAACTGTGATGCCTGTTTCCTGGGGTTCCACTGCCCCTGCCTGTGGCTCCAGGCCCCCTTCAGTCCCCCCCCCCACTTGTTTGCCTCTGCAACCGGTGCTCCCCTCCATGGCTGCCTTCTCCTTTGCCCGAGTCCTGCTCTCCGTGCCTCCACCCAGCTCCCCGGGTTGCTGATGACCTTCCTTATCTGTTGTGGCTCCCTCCTGTGCCCGTGACCACCCCCTTGGGTGCCTATGTGACTGTGGCGTTCTGGGGCCACTGGTCTTCGCCTCCCGGCATCCGCCTGTGTGTGTGTGTGCATCTATGGACCGCCTGCACTGCTCCAGCTCCCCTCTCTGCATCCCCTCCCTGGCACCCTCGCCAGTGCTTGGGGTGTTTGTTTATCTCCTGGGCTGCTACCTGTTGTGTGTGGTCTCCCCTTGTGCCTGTGGCCCAGCCTTTTGCACACACACCCCGTTCCGGGACTGCCTGTGTAGGTGTGGGGGTGCCCGTGCAGACTGTGTTGTTGTGGGGGTTCTGGTTGCTGTTTCCTGTGTCCTGCCCTGTCCCTGGCCCGGTCCCCCCCCTTCTTCCCTGTTGCCCCATCCCCTGCCCCCTCCCCCTGTGCCCATTGTGCCGTGTATGTTATCTGACCCACTGTGTCCCCCCTTCCCTTCCTTTCCCATGAGGGTGTGAGTGTGCCTGGGCGTGCATGTGTGCTGTGTGTTCTACTGTGCCCTCGTTGTCTCTGTGCCTGCTGTGTGTGTTGCCTCGGCGGCTCTTCTTCCTCTTCCCCCTCCCTACCCATTTCCCTTGTGTGGGCGTTCCCTGTAGTCGCTTTTGGCTTCCTATGCCCTTAGCCGGCCATGTCTGCCTCCCGCCCCTCCCTGGTGCCTTCTGGGTGTTTTGACCACGGCCGGGAATCGGTGTCACATCTGTTGCACTGCCCTGGCCTGTGGTCTGCCGGCCTGATTCCATGTCGTGATCCCGGGCCTGTCACGTCTGTTTGGGGCCTTCCTGGACCATGGGGGTGGTGGTTGATCGGTTCACCTATGCTGGGAATCCACTGTGGTGAATCGGGATGGCGTAACGTCTGAAATCACCCACAGTGTCACCAAAATGTTAAAATATGTCTATGTCCTAGGAACTTCCTGGTCAGCAAGTGATCATTGGGAAAGAGTGACCTAGATTCAGTCATTAGTAAACAATGAAGCAAATCCTGGCTTGTTGTTTCAAAGTGTAACAAGACTTCCTTGACAGTTGTTCATGGAAAATGTTATTGCCCAATACTCATTAAAAAGGCTGTTGACTTCTTCGCTCTTGTTACAACTGTAGAATTTTTCAATGCAAGTATTCGGCTGCAGGAAACCACAGACACAGTTTGGTACCAAACAGCCACAATTTGGTACCAAAGGAAAATATCACTTTTCCCCAGCACAGGGTACAAAGGGTAGGAAAGGGTAGCGGGCACTCCCCCAAGATATTTCCTGATATCCCTTTTGTTCCCCCTTCTGCCTGACTTGCGCTTTACAACAAAGTGTAAAACAACATTATTTACCTCCATTCTATAAAGTATGCATTTAATTATAGCAAAATCCTGCTTGCTCCCCTAATAAGAGGGTCTTTACCGCCACTTTTCTCCCCCTCAACTCCCCCGAACTAGTTGTTCCAGAGTTTCCTCTGCTAGGTCCCTAGATCTCCAAGTCATCAGAGGCAGGCATATGACGGGCAATACTCAGCTTTGCCACAGGCTTCCTGTGAGACCTTGAGGAAGTTGCTTAGGCCAAGATTTGCAAAGAGGAGTCTACAGTTTAGTTCTGAAATAGAGACAGAGTTTCAAAACAGTACAAACATCATTTATGGTGCACCCGTAACTCATTAAAGTCAATGGGAGTTTTCACCTTGATCTCAATAGGTTCAGGATTGCAGCACTAGGTTCTTAAAGGAGTACGCATCAACTCCCACTTTGTCTCCCTGGTAGTCAGATTTTCTGAGGAGCTTAACACGCTTGGTAAATGGAGTAAAGTTTTTTTGAAAATCCAGCATAACCTATAAGACTTGAGTTTTCTTGGAAAAGTGACCACAATCTGCTAAAGTGCTAACCTTGTCACTGACATCATTGAGAACTGCTGGACGCCAATGCATGGCCACATATGAATGAAATTAAACAAGGCTTTAGAGGCCAAGATTTAGGCTTTTATTTATCCATTATGGAGTGGTGGAAACCGCTCCATAGTTAAGGCTACAATGCACTCCCATTATAAAACATGAACATTCTATTGCTTATAAAATTGACCCCATTTATCCAATTTGTCTGGACATTTGGAGGGAGGGTGACTTGGGTGTTGGGTAAAAACTATCCAGATTTCACACAAATCAGACAAAAAACAAAAAGGCTATAGCAGTTGAAAAACTGGAGAAAAATGCTTTACTACTGGTTTCAGATGCTTTTGGGTGGGGGAGGGATCGTCAGTACTTAATGTTGAAAGTTTTCATCTTTGTTTACTGTTATGTAATTAAGGGGCATTTCCTTGGAGGTTCTGCTTTTTGAACTTTAAAAATCTGTCTCATGATTTTAAAATTAGGGAAATCATTGTAGTCTATGGGTATCTCCATAATGTTGCACATGCCCAGTGAGGGATAGGGTGCTGTCATGTGCAGTGAGGAATAGCACGAGAAGGGTTTTAAAACATGGCTGGTGGGATGGGGGCAGGCGGGGGTGGGATGGGAGTTCTCTGCAGCTGTTTGACTCTTGTAGTCTATGGGAAAGCTAGTAAAGTTAGAGGCATGTGCAGTAAAGAACCACGAGAGGGCAGGGGGTGCAGGCAGCAGAGAGGAAAGAAAGAAGATAGCTTTCAATCAGACTACAGGAGTTTCTAAAAGGCAGGTTCTGCCTTTGGGGCAGGAAATGGATAGGATGGGTAGGAAAACCCCACTATGATTATGGCAAATCAGGAAGTAGTTTTTTGGTTTTGGAGTTTTATACAGAAATTGAGATAAATTCACCCTGTTTGAAAGCAGCAGCTATGTACACACAGAGATGGTGGATCTGACAGGCTCAGATTCAATGCCAAATTGTGACAAAAGCAAGCAAATAAGGAGATGTGGAAAGACAGTTTCACCGTTGGGGTTCCCCAAAAATCCCAGGTTTGAAAACACTAAAAAAAGAACCAGGAAGTGAAACAGCAGCCATTTTGAAAATTGGGGGATGCCCCTGAGGGGAAAACAAGATCAGCATGTGATAGAGGAGAGTCCTCAGAGCCTAAATATGCTTTTTTTGCTGCAACTGGAATCCTCCCCTCAAGCAAAGTTAGGAACCCAAACCTCCAGTTGTTCAGCACCCAGAAAACAATAAGCCAATGGCTGGTGTATGTAGAGGGGACTCCCTAGACATGGATCTAGCAATCAGGGAGTCTCTAGTACACCCAGAAAAAAGTTATTAGCAATTAACATTGATGACATCAAACCTTCAAAATGGCAGCCAGGGAGAAACTGATGCTGCAGTTTGTTGTAGGAGGATCCCAAAAATGGCACCAGAAAGAACTGAGTGTATAGCCCCTGTAGAAGCTGAGATATTAAAAGGAAAGGCCTAGAGGCCTAGTTTCTTCAAAATAGAGATGTGGGGGTGTTCTCTGGGTAGGAAGTGAGGGCTAGTGGGGTTGAGCAGAGGGGCTGGGAGCCAGGACTCCTGGGTTCTCTGGGAGGTGTGTGCAAGCTATTAGGTTAGAGCAGAGGAGATGGGAGCGAGGACTCCTGGGTTCTCTGGGAGGGCAGTCAGGACAATTAGGTTAGAGGAGGGGGGCTGGGAGCCAGAGGCCTGGGTTCCCTGGGAGGGAAGTGGGGGCTAGTAGGTTAGAGCAAAGGGGCTGGGAGTCAGGACTCCTGGGTTCTCTGGGAGGGATGTGGGGGCTACTGGGTTAGAGCAGAGGGGCTGGGAATCAGGACTCCTGGGTTCTGTGGTAGGGGAGTTGGGGTTAGAGCAGAGCAGAGCTAATATTTACTTTCTCCCAACTTAGTTACATGGAAGATTGCACCTTCGTACCATGGCAAGATAGTTACATCAAACTCATTCATTACCATGCATGATTGGATACTGATCCATAGGGTACAGCAATCCTTCATTCATTAAAGTAAGTGGCTCAGGTCCCATTGACTTTCATGGAGGGAGGATTACACTCTATTTAGATAGTAAGTTTTTTGGAACAGGGACTAGGGATGGGTGAACAGATCACGGTTCGGGTTCAGCCATTCAGTTTGGTCTGGTTTGGTTCGGTTCGCCCATTCGGTTCGTTTGCCGCGTTCGGGTTCGACCATTCGGTTCGGTCCTGTTCAGTTCGGTTTGGGCGTTCGGAAAAAAGCTCTCTGTGCAAGGAATGATGGCCCCAGATCCATGATGGTGGGTCCTGGGGCTAGAGTGGCAGCTCCTAGGTATTGGCCACAGCCCTCCCTGCCAGTAAATGGGCCCCAGAACTCTGATGGCGGGTCCTGGGGATGGAGTGGCTGTTTTTTGATGTGGTGGAAAGAAATCACTTCCATGCGACGAATGATGGCCCCAGACCCACGGTGGGTCCTGGGGCTAGAGTGGCAGCTTCTATATACATATTGGCCACAGCCCTCCCTGCCAGTAGCTTGGCCCCAGAACCCTGATGGCGGGTCCTGGGGCTGGAGTGGCTGTTTCTTGATGCTTTAGAAAATTGGTTCTCTGTGCGAAGAATGATGGCCCCAGACCCATGATGGTAGGTCCTGGGGCTATAATGGCAGCTTCTAGATATTAGCCACAGCCCTCCCTGCCGGTAACATAGCCCCAGAACCCTGGTGGCAGGTCCTGGGGCTGGAGTGGCTGTTTCTTGATGCTTTAGAAAATTGGTTCTCTGTGCGAGGAATGATGGCCCCAGACCCATTATAGTAGGTCCTGGGGCTAGAGTGCCAGCTTCTAGATATTAGCCACAGCCCTCCCTGCTGGTAACATAGCCCCAGAACCCTGGTGTCTGGTCCTGGGGCTGGAGTGACTGTTTCTTGATGCTTTAGAAAATTGGTTCTCTGTGCGAGGAATGATGCCCCAGACCCATGATGGTAGGTCCTGGGGCTAGAGTGGCAGCTTCTAGATATTAGCCACAGCCCTCCCTGCTGGTAACATAGCCCCAGAACCCTGGTGTTTGGTCCTGGGGCTGGAGTGTCTGTTTCTTGATGCTTTAGAAAATTGGTTCTCTGTGCGAGGAATGATGGCCACAGACCCATGACGGTGGGTCCTGGGGCTAGAGTGCCAGCTTCTAGATACATATCGGCCATAGTCCTCCCTGACAGTAACTTGGTCCCAGAACCCTGATGGTGGGTCCTGTGGCTGGAGTGGCTGTTTTTTGATGTGGTGGAATGACGTCCTCTCTGTGTGAGGAATGATGGCCCCAGAACCTGTGGCATGGACAGCATGGGCGGCATTGGCAGCAGCAGAAGACATTGGTTGCCAGGGTACAGAACCCTTGGCACAGAGGGCATATAGGCCTGGTCTGTGTGACATTGGCACTAGCATCAGCAGACATTGGTTTCCAGGGTGCAGAACCCTTGCCAGAGACAGCATATAGGCCTGGGGGTCATTGGCACTTGCAGAAGCAGACATTGCTTGCCAGGGCAGTCAGTCAGGTGGTGTGGCATGATCGGCAGTCAGGCATACTGAGTCAGGGTTTGAGCTTTTCAACCTGGGCATATGGTCAGGCAGGCACCATGGCATGAGAGGCAGTAGGGCAGGTGGACTTGGGCAGGCAACCTGGGTGGGCAGACAGGCACCTTGGCATGGGAGGCAGGGAGGTGGACTGAGGCATGCTGAGCTTATTTGGCACAAGGTAGGTGGACAGACAGGCAGCATGGCATGGGAGGCAGTAGGGCAATAGGGACATTGGCAGCAGGGCACTCAGATAGGCTAGCAAAGACTGTGCAGTGCGAGAGAGCGAGAGCCAGTCAGCGTTACATAGGCGGGCTGAGATCTTGTAGTCATAGGCCGGGTGGCAGGCTTACAGTTTGTTTCCCAATGCCACCCTGCATCATGAGGTCAGTCATATAAGGCAGCTAAGGCCATCTAGTATCAGAGAGAGAGAGAGAGAGAGAGAGAGAGAGAGAGAGAGAGAGGCAGGACATGTGTCAGGCATTGGGAGGGAGCGACAGCACTTCAGCAGCACAGGAGCAGTAGCCCTAGCCCAGATTGAGGAGGAGAAGGAGGAGGAGGAGGAGGAGGAGGAGGCTCCCCATTCCAAGACTGCCCCTGGCATGGGATGGCATGTGCCACTGCACCATCACTCCTTGTGGAGCTTGGGGAATCCCAGCAGTGGAAGGTTCACCTTCAAGAAGAACAACTGCTCCACCAACTTGGCCCCCAGTCTCAGGTGGTGCGGGGAGCAAATGTACCCCATCACAAAGAACACTCACTCGCTGGGGACACTGGTTGGTGGGCAGGACAGGATACCCGTGGCCACTTTCAACAGGGCTGACCACACGTTGGGCTTGCCGGCCCAGTAGGCCAAGGGTTCGCTGCTGGGATCAATGCATGGCTCCTCCTCCAAGTAGGTCTCCACTGCTGATGAGGCACCATCATACAGCTCTGGGTGGGCACCACCTGCCCCACTGCTGTCAGCCATGCTGCTTGCCCTTTTGTGCTGGGCTCCATGCTCCCCAGAGTGGCCTACATACAGGAGGAGCTTCTGGCACTAGTAGGGGTCCTGATGCTGCTGCTCATCCTGGTGCTGGTGCTGGTGCTACCACTAGGGCTGGGGGAGGGATAGATCCAGATGGCTGGAAGGGGTCGCTGCTCCCGCTCCCACCATCCCCAGGGGCATCCTGCTGCATGGCCCGCTCTGCCTGCCAGACCTTCTGCACCAGCGTACCCTTCCGGAGGCCATAGTCGCCTGTCTCACATGCCATGCTGCCCTTGATTCTGGGGTCCAGCATGGCTGCCAGGATATATTCCTCCTGGCGCAGGAGCTCATTAAAGTGCGCACTCAGCCCCGCATTCAGCTTCCGTGCCAGGTCATGCACCTCATTGGAGAGCTTCCTGCCCGGAGGGTCACAATCCCGCACCCCGATAATCTCGTCCAGGCTCCTCTTAAGATTATGGACCAGCAGGGTCACCTGACTGAGGGTGGCAGTGGAGCTGCTTACGGTCTCGATCACGGCCAGGAATGGTCTCCGGACAAACACCATCTGAGCAATCATCTCCCATTCCTCCCTGTTGTACCCTGGAGGTGCCTCTATGTCTGTCTCCAGTTCCATCTGATGCAGGGCGGCTTTCTGCTCAAGAAGCCGCTCAAGCTTCAGGAAGGTGGAATTCCACCTGGTGGAGACATCCTGGATGAGCGTCTGCATCAGGGACCCTTGCTTGGCCTGCTTCTCCCAGAGGAGCTCGCTGCCTTTCATGCTGCGGTTGAAGAACCCCACCAGTTTCCTCCCCCAGTCGACCAGGTAGCTAAGAGTGCCTGGCCCAATCCCCTTCTCCCCCAAGCCCAGAGCAACCTTCACCATGAAATGCAGGGTGTGTGTGGAGCAAGGGATGCTCGTGAAGCATAAAAAAAGAGGTAGAGATGCAAACCCCCACCCGAAGGGGTAACCCCCTAATGAACAAACAGGGGGAAAGGGGCAAGATCTACTAATGATGGACCAACCACCACAATTAATTCAAAAGAAAAGTCTTTATATATAAAAACATATGTGTATGAATCCAGGAAACCTCACCCAGCCTGGAAATGGAAAGGATTGACAGATTGATAGCTCTTTTTCAATTCTGTGGGTGGTGGTGCATGCCGTTCTTAGTTGGTGGAGCGATTTGTCTGGTTAATTCCGATAACGAATGAGACTTTGGCATGCTAGCTAGTTATGCAACCCCCGAGCTGGTGGAGTTTGGACGCTTCGAGAAAGCAGGATAATTGAAAGAACATTTTGCATCATATTGACCTTTTTGGGTCAGCAATATTGTATTTTATTTATTATTTTGAGCACATGGCGGAGTTTGGATGCTTTGAAAAAGCAGAATAATTGATATAACATATTGACTTTTTGGGGTCAGCTATATTGTATTCCATTTATTATTGTGAACACAGTTGAGATATTTGCGTTTGTTTCATTGCACTGCCCAGGTGGGCAGCTGCACATGTTTTTATTTGGGGTTGTCCCAAACCGCATTTATACACATAAGTTTTTATATATAAAGACTTTTCTTTTTAATTAATTGTGGTGGTTGCCCCATCATTAGTAGCTCTTGCCGCTTTTTCCCTGTTTGTTTATACTTGTGAAGCCCCCATCACGGGCTGCCTTGAGTATATTGGCTGCGTTGTCCATGACCACACACCCCTTGGTGAAGACCACGTCTGGCGTGACCCACTCCCTCGCCATAGCGGCCAGGACTGCCTCGAGGTTTCTTGAGGTGTGGGAGCTGTCCATGACTTGTGCCTGAAGCAGGGCCCACCTGTACCCCGCTTCAGGACCCCTCCTGCCACTGCCAAGTGCTGCCTCTGGGTCCTGCCACCAGTGTGCAGTCACTGCCAGGTAGGCATGCTGGCCATTTCTGGTGGACCACAGGTCAGTGGTGAAGTGGACCGTTGCCCCCCCAGCCCATGCCAGCTGCTCCCTCACCTGCTCTTTCAAAGTCCTGTAGAGCTGTGGCACCTCAGTCCGACTCAGGGTGGAGCAGGAAGGCAGCTTAAAGTTGGGCGCAAGGAACCCAATCAGCCGCTGGAAGCCCTTGTCCTCCACAATTGACAAGGGCTGCCCATCCATGGCAATCATCTCGGCCAACAGGCACTTCACTTTTTCTTGGAAGCTAGTGCCATAGCGCCCTGCCTATGGCCTTGACAGATCCCCCCACCCCATCTCCTCCATGGTGGACAGATGGCGCTGCTGGGGAGTCTCCTGCTGCTGTTCTGCCCCCCTAGAAGGAGGTATACTGCTCCTGCTGCTAGAGGCAGCAGTTGGTGTGGGAGCAGGACTCTTGTCCACTGAAGGAGCCGGGCGCCTGGCCACTGCAGTCAGGAACCCACTTGCATCCACTTCCCCTGACTTCTCACTGAGCAGCAGAGCACTGTGGCATGACTTTAGGTGCCTTGCCATTGCTGTTGTCCCCAGGTTGCTAAGCACCTGTCCACGCCTTACCATCTTTTTGCACACAGTGCACTGCACCTCTCTGGATCATCTGCCCACACCTGCTTGAAATGATCCCAGACTGAGGATTTTTTTCCCCCTCCTGTTTTCTGGCCTGCCCCGGGTGACACATTGCTGCCAGCACTGCTGGGAGGGAGAGAACTTGGTGGCTCTGGTGACACAGCTCTGGGAGGAGGCTCAGCCATTGCCTCAGCTGAAGACATCTCCTCTGTGGCACTAGTGTCTGCCTCTGACTCACTGTTGTCCGCGATCACGGTGATGTCCCATGAAGGGGAGTACTGGGACCCTGAGGTTAGACTGCCCATGCCCGCCATGCTGATGACACTCTCCCTGTGCCCCCCTCTATAGCTTCTAGTGCTGCTGCTGCTGCTGCTGCTGCTACTCCTCTCCCTAGTGACATTGCCCAGGGATCGGGCCCTGCCTCTAGCAGCCGGGGTGGGATCCACCAGCTCTGGACTGCTGGGGATCACCTCAACCGTGGGGGACATTGGTGGCCCTGTAGGAACATTGGAAGCAGCATCAGCACCTGCTCCAGCACCAGCACCAGCACCAGCACCAGCACCAGCACCAGCAGAGACAGACACAGCCTCATGTACTGCAGGTCTTCCAGTGCCCTGCGTGGCAGTGGAGGAGGGCACTGCCAGGAGGTGACACTGAGACAATGAAGCCTGGGGCCCTAAAGCAGGTCTGCTGAATTTGGGGCATGGTGATATGCTCGGGCTACTGCTTCTGCCTGCTGCCACTCCCCTGGCACGGCCCCTGCCACCTCTGGGATGTGCCCCATTGCCTCCCCTATGGGCAGCAGACTGGCCTCTCCTTCCCTTCTCCATTTCTCCCACCAAAAGAATGCACAAATATTTTATAAAAACTATTTTTTTATTTTTTTATTTAAATTTCTTAATCTAATATTATATATATCTATCTCTACACTCAGGCTGCTTTTAGATGATCATGCTGTGCGCTCGCGTGGGGTTTCAAAAACCCCGCGAGGAGAGATTACACGTCTCGCTGCCGGCAATTGCGCACCTGATATGCGCCGCACATTCTTTTCAAGCCTTGAATTGACCGGGAGCCTGATCGAGGTAGGTCATTCACGGCTTGAAAAGAATATGCGGCGCTGTATCAGGTGCGCAATTGCCGGTGGCATCACGTGTAATCTCTCCTCGTGGAGTTTTTGAAACCCCGTGTGAGCGCATAGCATGATCGTCTAAAAGCGGCCTAAATCTAATGGCTATTAACTATTCTAAAACCTATTGAACTAAATGAAATATCCTAATAATTAACTACAAAGGCCTTGTCCTACAAACACACTGTATCTCTATCTATCTCTATAACTACGCTAACTACTATGTATATCTATCTAGTAGCTATCTATAATAACTATCTATCTATATATACAATATTACACAGGGGGAAACACAAAGAACACAGGGAGGGGTAAAAAATTGAAATGAAAATCAATCTAATAATAAATAATTCTACTCTAAATAAATCCAAAACTTAAAACAGGGAAAGGGAATCAGGGATGGAATAAGAGGGATAGGGAAAGGATTCAATGGAGTGGGGAGGGAGGAAGGAAGATTGAACACAGGGAACACAGGGAGAGGTAAAAACAAAAAATAACCCCTAAATCTATCTAATCTAAGCTAAATAAATGATAATATGGAGGTAGATGGGTTGGAGGTGTAAAATAGGAGGAGGATTGCAATGGATTGAGGAGAACAAACTGCTGGGAGAGGGAGCCTTCTGAAATGCCTGCTGTTCAGGAACAGTGACTAGTTCAGAAGGTGTTGGAAAGGGGGGAGGAAATCAGTTTTGTTTCTTGCTGCGCCCACCTCACCGCAAGCCCCATTCGTTCCGTGCAGCCTAGCCCATGACCAATCACAGACTGCGAAGTCAGTGGTCTGAGGCTAAAAGGGATGGTGATTGGGCAGGCTGGCTGCTACTCCTAGCCTTTCCACCCCTGGTGCCTGGAATTCTGCTCCTCAGCTGATTCCTCCTCCCTGTCACATTTTGCCTTCCAGTCACACATTTTTGCCACCCCAACTCACCCGAATGCGTTCCGAACTGACCGAACTGTTAGGTCATTTCGACATTCGGAATTGAGTTCGGTTCGGTCTGTTCGTGTTCGGATTCAGGTTTGGTTGTGTGAACAGGCCGAGTTCGGGCTGAAGTCCGAACGGCCAAACCGCGTTCATCCATCCCTAACAGGGACTGTCTCTTACTTTGTGTTTGCACAGCATCTTATGTAACAGAGTGTGGCATGTAGGTACTAAAGTAATAGAAATATAACAACATTGAGCCAAATTTTACCTTAGTTTCTTGTGCATCTCTTTCACGAAGGTTGATAGGAGTCTTATGCCATGCAATACTACAGAATTTGGCTGAATAAATCATAACTGATTACACTTCCAATATATTTGATGATGAAGCACTATTTATAAAGTACAGGGGGACAAAATATACATGGGTAAAATCATGGGGAGGGGCTAGGGCAGGGAAAGTCCTTTTAAAAATATGGCTACCATGAGCCTTGAAATAGTAACATGGCTGCTAGGGGTGGGACTACCGGATGATCCGGTATCGAATACTGCCGGTTTTTGGGTGTACTGGCAGTATCGGATTACCCCTGTAATCAGGGGAATCTACCGGATTCCCCCTGTGCCAGATTTTTTTACATTGCGGCTATTCAAATGAATGGCCGCAATGTAAAAAAAAACACAGAAAAAAAAGCAAACACACTTTCCCTCCCCCATCCAGGCTGTGCAGGTGGAAGGGGGGACACACACCCCCGCCCAGCCTGGATTTTTTTTTAAAAAAAATTTCCCTAAGTCCCTGGGCTCTGGGTCGCCTCCGGCGGCCTCAGCCCGGAGCCCAGGGACTTAGGGGAATTTTTTTAAAAAAATAAATAAATCCAGGCTGGGCAGGATGGGTGGGGTTGTCCCCTTCCACCCGCACAGTCTGGGAGGGGGAGGGAGGAGGTTGTTTTTCTCTCTCCATTGATTTCAATGGGGACAGTTACCCATTGAAATCAATGGGAAAAAACCAGTACCGGTATACCGGTATAAATCTGGTATGCCGGTATTTTGAAATCCGGGAACCGGTAAATCCGGTACCCGGTGTTTTCCCGGATGTCCCATCCCTAATGGCTGCCACTGTATGCACAATGGTGGGACAAAATAAGTTGAGGACTTCTGTTCTGCCACTCTTCCCCCAATGTTCATTTGAATAACCCAGAATTTGGACAAGTGGGAAGAATGGCCACTATTTTGGGGAGTCAAGAGCTTTGGGGGTCTTCAGGGTGAGAAGTTGCACTTTTTTCATCATGGATTTTTGTTACCTCATTCAAAGGGCTGAAACAAACATTCGGTGCAAAAACTAAAATTGACTCGATTGGTATATCTGTATCTATTTATGCAAAGCAGATCTGAAGGTTCATTTTTGGTTCTGTTTCAGTATTTCCATGTTCGATATTTTGGTTACTTAGTTATTTTGTGTTCAGCTTTTTCAACGTTATTTCAGTTATTCAGTTCCTTGCTCACTCTGGCAGTACTATTTAGAGATACATCTGAATATGTTATTTCTCAATATATACAGTGCTAAGTTGTATCACCAAAGTAAATGAGGTGACCAAAATGCTGAAGTGACAAAAATACCAAACATGAAATAACAAAGTAGCTAAAATACCAAAACAAAACAGCCCAATTAGCAAGGTTACAAATGTTGCAATGATAGTGAAGATGAATTTGGATATTTATTCATGGAAATGAATGTGCAAATTATCTTTGTGAACATTTGTATCAGCTCTAATCTCTTGTTTTACATGTTTACTAATCAATTCATACATGACTACTCTTCAGTGATTGTTCCAGCACAGAACAGTGACAATTTAAAGCACTGGTTAAAAATGTGGCTATGATCTACAACCATGCTATGAATTAGGGAAAGAAAGGAGGTTTATAAAGTTCAGTTAATGGGAGTGAAGCTGTTTGCTGTTGCCAAACATAAATGAGCTGGTGGAGGCTCGAAAGCTCAAAGCATTGCATGAGAAAGTGTCTGATCATCCCAGAATTGGGAATTTAGACTGTGCCATAGAGTTAAGAAATTTATGAAAAAGCAGATGAGTTGTCAGGAGTCAAGCAAGAACCCCAAAAGGAGGAAACTCTTAACTGAGAGAAGGCTGTGCCTGTGTTGCCCAGATGAGTAGTAGTTATTAGGCTCTCTGTTCACTCAACCATCGCAAGTTAATGTTCTCTATGCTGGGCCAAGGTTCTGTGAAGAGGATAGAAGCAACAAAGCTGCACTCAGCATAATGAAGGTCTTTGGATTACAGCAAGAAAACTCTACTAGAAAGCACCAAATGCAGTGTATAAATATTAATAAGAGAACCTAGTTCTGAGTGTCACTACATTCTGTGCAGACCTGCCAAATATCTGCCAATGAATTGGAAACGTACATTATTGCATTACTTCTCCCTCTCTTGTTTTGTGGAAGCAACTAGCTCCCCCTCATCTGTGCATGCCTGCAGGGTACAGAAAACAAAGCAGCCTGCCCCACATCTCTCAGAGGTGCTAATTCATGCTGGCTAACAGAGCTCTGAACAGCAACAAGCAGTAAAAGTAGCTGCTGACATATGGCTGAGAACTTTTCTGGCTCCCTGATCTACTCGAGGAGGGGAAGAAAGGTTGTCATCATCAACAGCAACAGTAAATATTGGCTGCTGAGCATTCTGAACTAAGAAACTAGGAGCTGCTTCTTCAATTTTCTTTAAAGAGGCTGACAGAGATTAGTAGGTGCGGGAAAACCGGTAAATCCGGAATCCGATAATGCCGGTACTGGGCGTACCGGCATTATCGGATTCGACCCAGTAAATCCGGTCTGGTTACCAGATTCCGGGTACCAGATTTTTTTACATTGCAGCCATTTAAAAATGGCTGCAATGTAAAAAAGCCCCACCAAAAAAGTAAAAAAAAAAAAAACTCCCCAAGTCCAGGCTGCGCGGGTGGAAGGGGGGACACCCCCCACCCACCCTGCCCAGCCTGGATTTTTGTTTAAAAAAAGAGCCCACCCCCCAGCACCAGCGGCCGCGGCGTCCCCGCAGCCG
>QEPC01014454.1:464846-475762 GCA_003113815.1 Sphenodon punctatus
ATTTATTTCATTGATTTCAATGGGGACACAGTGCCCCATTGAACTCAATGAAATAAAACCGGTACCGGTATACCGGATTTAATCCGGGAATCCGGTTCTTTGAGAACCGGTAACCGGTAAATCCGGTATCCGGTAATGGGCCCGGGGTCCCACCCCTAGAGATTAGACACAGGTGTAGGGCAGGCTAACACCCAGAACTTCTGGTGTCACAGCAACAAAGCGTAACTACCCAACCATACTGCTACTTCTGTAGTGGCAGCCTTTTGAACAGATAGCTAGCTTGTAAAGCAATATGTAGAGTCCTTTTCTGGTGACCGAATTAGAAGCAGTAGCGAACTCTGGTAGTAGAATCTGGAAAAGGAGGTTGGTTAGTCATGAATTCACATTTGGCCTTTGTAATGAGATATGGTTGTGATTTCTGTTCTTTTTTTAAAAAAAAAAAAATAACAAAAAATTCCAGCCCAGCTTCAATGCATTAGGCTGTGAGAGAATCCGAACAATGTTACCTTTAAGAGATTGTACACAGGAAGAGAAGTGTCTGGAGTGTGGGGAAAGCTTTATTGTTAGAGGGAGGGATAGACAGCTCACTTTGTTGGGGAGGCAAGGATGAGGGCCAGGCAGTTGGGAGACGTGCTGTGATTGGGCTTTGAAAAGAAGACTGGAAAGACAACGGTTCAAGTCTAGCTTATGAAACAAGTTATTATATAGATGTATGAATCCTTCCATTTTTTAGATTTATTTTTTTAATCATTTTTTTTTTCAGTCCAGCTGCAAGATTAGGTATTTGGCTGTTTTACATTTTCATAAATGTATGCAGATCAACATATGTTAATTTTACACAAATGATGACTCCTGTGGTGAGTGATGAAAAACTCTCTTTTGCCAATTCTTCCCCCTTGGTAGCTCTGGCAATGTGAGAACCTACTGAACTCCTGAGCAAGACCGCAATGGGTGAAGCATGGTACAATTCTGCACCTGTTGAGAATAAACATCTAGGTTCCCACCTGCTTGGGTAGCAGGGAGCATAGCAGTGGAAACCTGATATCAAAAAGTGTTATCACATGAGACGGGGCCCCACATTAACCTCCCCCCGTTTGCCCCAGGTTTACCTGCTTGTGTGAAGGATGGACACCAGATGTTCGCCCCGGTTTGGGTTGATATCATCCCCATAAAATTGGGACATGCCATGCAGGGTACCCAGCCTGAACTGGGACAATGTTCTGCCCTGGGGCCACCTCCCATTTGATGGGGGGGTGGAAAGTGGAGCGGGCCATGTTCTCCACCATAAAGTCATGGTCACAGTCTAGAGTGGGAGTGATCACAACTCGATGGTGGAGGGGGAACTTGCAGACTGCGGATGGGGCAACCACCGGCCGTTCTCTATAGTCCTTGCAGATCACACACAAGGTGCCTGCAGGGGGATATGGAGACACTCTGCGGTCCAGCGGGCTCCGAGCCCATGTGTTAATACTCAATATTACTTCACTGCAGCTCAAAAAGCACAGGGCCTTGGGGCATTAATAATCTGGCTCCTTAATTCCTCACTACCTCCAGTCTGCCCAAACATCACTACAGAAGACAGTCATTCTTCTTCGTGCTTAATCTCTCTGCCTCAGGCACACATCTAATTATTTATTGCTGTTCGAATAACATACATAACTTTAATATCTTCAATAATAAAAACTGGTAACTACGAAACATTTTCAACTTGAACCATGGAATCCAGATTTATTCTGTCCTTTTAAAAAAATATAGTAGTCAAATAGGTAAGTTAGCTCATCTTCTGGTAAGTTCGAGATGGTCATAATGCATACACATAGAAACCATTTCGCTGTAAAAGCTTTCTTTTTGTCCAGAAGGTTCGCTGCCATTTTTTTCATTGTCAAATGGTACCACATCCTATTAATGAGCTCGCCCTCTGTTAGCTCCTTGTTATCTTTCCAGTGTGTTGCTATGATCTTTTTGGCTGCCTGGATAAACACAGAGCAGGAGTTCTTATGGTTCTGCAAGACCTTCACTTCTGGGAACAAGCCCAGGAGCGCAATCTCCAGGCGAAAAGGTATAGTCACTTTAGTCATTGCTCCCATTTTTTGCCATACACAATTCCATAGTGGTTTCACTCTCTCACACGTCCACCAACAATGTATGTACATTCCCCCTTCCCCAAATCCCCTCCAACATAGACCCTTATCGTCTGTGTTTAGGTGTCTGAATTGTACAGGAGTTAAATAGTATCTGGTCACTAATTTTATTTGACATTCTTTAATCTTGAGGGAGGATGCACTATTGTGCATATAGTCAATAATAGTCACCTCCTCTTTTTCTGGGATTTCAATATTCAGGTCCATTCTCCACTTTTGTATAAATTTAATTTGTTTTTCATACCAGATTTCTTTCAGAACCCTATAGATTCAGGCTAACCTGTCTTTTATAGCAGTTCTTTCAAATAATACTTGTTCTATCCTATTAGGTTCTCTCACGTAGTATTATCCTTGTTCCATTCTAGTGAGTGCTTGTCTTAATTGTAGGTAACTAAACAAATCTATCCTTTCCCCCAACTTGTCCTCGAGTCCCTCTTTACTCATCACTGTTTTTCCCTGGAATAATTGTTTTACTTTTATTAATCCTTTCTTTTTTTATTTGTTCCCTCAGGTGCGCTGCTGTTTTTGTAGCCTATGAAGATCCACAGGTGAATATGGAAACTGTGTTTTATCTAGTTTGCTTTTCCTAATTATTCTCTGCCAGTTAAGCCATGCTGTCCATGCAAAAGAGTGTTTCTTCCATATTATTTTATCTGGGGCTCGCCCATCTGCAATAATATTACTCAGTTTCTCTTTGACTAAAATTTCCTGCTCTATCTCCTCCCATTTAATCGATTCTGGCTGATAGTACCAGGTATTTAAGGCCCCTAGTGTCGCTAATTTATAGTATAGCCGCATGTCTGGGAGATTTATTCCTCCCTTTTCTTTGGTACGCATCAGAGATTTCCTGTTCACTCTAGGTTTGCCACCCTTCCATATGATTGCCTCTGGCAAATGAATCGGTAATGCCATCATTTTGTATAAAATTTTTGGTAAGATTATCATTTGAAAGAGGTTCATCCTCCCTAGCCATGTACATGGTAGCTCCTTCCATTCTGTCACTTCAGTAGTAAGTTGTTGTGTTAGGTTTAAAAAAAATTCCTTGTATAACTGGTCTAAATGCCTTGGCAGCATTACTCCCAGGTATTTTACCGCTCGTGTCTCTTCAGGGAAAGGCAGTATTTTTTTGACTCGCTTCCTTTCCATAGATAAGTGCATACGATTTTGTCGAGTTTATTTTGTACCCTGATATTGCTCCAAACTCTTGAATTAGCTGCATTAGAGGTGCTGTGGATTTAATTGGGTCCCCCAGAAATAGTAGTGTCATCTGAAAACATATCTATTTTATGCTCTTTCTTTCCTATTTGGATCCCTGTGACTCCTTCATCCTGTCTTATCGCTATCTCCAATAATTCCAGCATCAAATCAAAGAGCAGGGGGGACAGGGGAATATCCCTGTCTTGTTCCTCTGTATAGCTTAAAAGCTTCATATTGGCAGTTATTTATTATAAGTTTTGACTTTGGGTCTTTATAAATAGCCTTTATCCACCTAAGGAAGTCTCCCCCGAAGCCCATGCTAGACATAATTTTTTCCAGACATCCAATTTCTGCCCTATCAAAGGCTTTTTCAGCATCCAGGAATATGATTGCTGCTTGTTCCTTTGATTTATCTAAGTGGTGCATAATATTTACTGCCCTCCGTATATTATCAGATCCCAGCTGTGTGGGAATAAAACCCACCAGTTCTGGGTCGATTAATTCTCCTATGATTGCTGCTAGCCTGTTTGCCAGGGCCTTTGAAAAGATTTTAAAATCCACATTTAATAGTGAAATTGGGCAGTAGTTTTCACATTTGTCTGCTGCTCTCCCTGGCTTTGGAATTAGCGTGAAATTAGCCTCATAGAAGGATTCAGGCAGTCTGCCTTCTTTTAATATTTCATTATATGTTTTAACTAGGTGTGGAGCCACCAGATTCAATGTTTTCTTATAAAATTCAGCAGGTAGCCCATCCGGGCCTGCCGCCTTATTGTTGGTTAGACTTTTAATTACTTATTTCATTTCCTCTAGGCTTAGGGGTTTATTCAAATAACTGGCTTGATCCCTATTTAGTTTTGGGAGCTTATATTTACTAATAAAATCTTTTATTCTTTCAGGGTCCAGATTGGAGGATGAATACAAGCTTTTATAATACCTCAAGAATTCTTGATGTATTTCCTCATTCATTGTTAACTTCGTACCCTGTGCTGTGTTTAAGAAGGGAATACATGCCTTCTTATGCTGTTTTTTAACTAGTCTAGCCAGCACTTTTCCTGTTTTTTTGTTGTGTGTAAAATAAAATCCTTTTATCTGTTTAAGTTAAGCCATTGTTTTTTCTATCTCATTCATATTTTTTTGCTCTCTGATTTGAGTTATTTTACTCATCCTTTTTTTTGAGGGGTTATTTTTATTCTCCAATTCCAAGGCTTTTAATTCCCTTTTCAGCTCCTTGAGGTGTTCCCTGTTTTTGCTGCATAGGGAGGATTTAATAGCTATTAATTTCCCTCTAAAAACCACTTTAGCTGCCTCCCATAACATTGCTTGTTTCTTAACTGTCCCATTATTTATTTCAAAATAGTCCTGAACCCCCTCCATAGTCTGCTCCAAAAAGAACTTGTTTTGTAACCATCCTCTAGAGAGCTGTCATCCGAATTTTCTCTCACTCTGATCATTCTTTCCCCAGCACAGGTCTGTAATGAGTGTATCATGGTTGGAGAGGATATTAGTTTTAATCCGGCATGCTCTGCACTTACTCATGTCATTCCTAGGATGGCGTGGTCTATGCGTGTATACACATTATACACCATGGAGTAGAAGGTATAATCCCTCTCTCTTGCGTTCATATACCTCCATACATCTTCCAAATTGTTGACTTTGAGGAGTGTGTCTAGGTTCCTCTGCCAGTTCCCTGGGCTTTTATTGTTTGAGTGATCCTTTCCTTCCCACCAAGCGTTAAAATCCCCTTGCATGATGAATACTCCCTCTAAATGCTGCTCTATTAGGGGGAGGACCCATCTGACATACTCGTATGTGTCTACATTTGGTGCATATATATTAACCAACGTGACAAACACCCCTTCCAGCTCACCAACTATTATGATCATCCTCCCATCCTTGCCCCTAAGTACCTCCTTTGTTGTGAAGGCCTTATTGGCTGGAATCCCTATTAGGACTCCTGCTTTTTTTGCGTGTGGGTGACAGTCCACAAATATCTCCCCAAAATATTTGTCTTTAAATCTGAAACTGTCAGTATCTCTAAAGTGGGTTTCTTGAAGAAAGCAGATATCTGCCATCTCCTCTTTGAGCAATTGTTTGACTCTTTTGCGTTTAATTGGATTGTGAAGTCCCTTTACATTAAGGAATACCACCCTTTCATTTCAGCCATATTAGTGCCAGTTTATTTTTATCCTCACCTCTGACTTCACTGTTCCTGGATCCCATATCAACCCTTTTAACCATTAAACTACATACACAGAAAAATTCACCATCTCTTCCCCTCCTGAGGACTCTGTCAGGGTTATGCGTTTGCATTTTACTCATTCGTCTATGATATCCCTAGCTTCCCTCCTCCTCCCTCTCCCCCCAATTCCTTTGCATTGTCTCCATTTTCTCTGCACCTTGTAAGCACCAGTTAAGTTTAATATTGATTTTAGATTACCCTACCTTACCCCCCTTCTCCCCCAATCCTTCACTTCCTTCCACAAACTTTTACACCTCTGGGGTTATATTCACCATCTGCTCCCCCCTCTCCCTTGTAACACAATACATAACCTTTCCCCCACTTCACTGAGGGGGGCTTCTTCATTTAGTACAATTTTTAGAGACATTTGCCTATGCATTTTTACACACAGTATATTGCTTTCTTCGCTTTCATTTAGTAGATGATGTGTGGGCCAAATTATGCTTTCAATTGTGCTCAGCTTGTTTTCACCTGTGTCTCTTAACGAATTCCTCTAACTCTGTTGTTTCTGTAAGGATCTTTCGTTTGCACTTCCATAAAATTGTAATCCTAGCTGGGAACCATAATTGTGCGTTTAGCTTCAACTGGTGTAACTCTGCAAAATACTTAGTCCACTTCCTTCTCTTTACCATTGTTTCACTGGCATAATTAGGAAATATTCTGATTTTGTTTTGCTGGTAATCCAGAGCACCTTTCCCTCTTGCTAGTCTTAAAATCTTTTCTTTATTTTGAAACTTTAAGAACTTCACGATGATTGCCCTAGGGGGCTCTCCTTCTTTACCTTCTTTAGGTTTTGGCCTCGTGGCTCTATGGGCCCTTTCGATTGTAGGTTTATGTATAGTAGGCTCTTCTGAGAAAATTGCTTCAAGAAAATTCCAGATCAGGGATAACATATCCCTTCCCTCCAGCCCTTCAGGGACCCCTACGAGTCTCAAATTAGATCTACGTGCCCTATTTTCTTGGTCCTCATTCCTAGATTCCAGCATTTTGATCATGTCCTGCATTTTTGTTTCCTGATCCTGGTTGCTTAAGGCCCTGTCTTCCATTTCTGATATCCTGCTCTCAGTTGCCTCCACCCTTTTATCAAGTGCCTCAGTCCTTTGCCTTCCCTGTTGCTCTGCTTGCTGGAGCTTTACAACTTAATTTAATAGCTGCTCCCTGGCAACTGGCAAGGTTAGCAGCCACCAATCCAGTCTTAATTTCAGACAGTGCTGTGAGGATTTTATCCTCCCTTTCATTCTCTTTCTCCCCCATAGGCCTCCCCTCTGTCTGACACACTGCCTCCACCATCTTGCCCACTCCACTTGCATTGGAAGTGGGGGGTGCCAATCTTACCTGGCAATATTTATCCATTGTTGGCGCTGTCTGTTTATTTTCTGGGGCTCCTTTTGCTTTCCTCATGATGTCCGCTCAATTTCAAGTAAACTGGTCTTTTGATTCTTGCTTGTGGTGAGGTTTTATGGATCGGGGGGAGTGGAGCATCAGGAACCACGACTGCTATGTCCTGTGCATGTGCAGTCCTCTCCCTGGGAAGTAAGTTTGAACATAGTAGATGGTGGAATAAAGGAACCCTACCTGGATTCTTCCAAAGCCTCCAGCAACCTCTGGAAAGCCTTAAGAAGACATTTTTTGTATACCCTTGCTCATCAGGATAGCACTTGATGCAACCTCAGTGGCCAAGAGGTAGAAACACAAATATGTTTGTGTTAGCAACATATTTCACTAGCTGTGAAATTCTTCAAGTGAACTGCTTCAAGTGGGTCTACCTCATTTTATTGCTTCTGCTCCAGCCCTGAAAGAGGGCAGCTATGAAAATTTTAATTTACCAAATGATGGCGGAAGAGAGAGGGAAGTTGAGAAGGAAGGACAGGCACATTAAATACCCAAAGCACCCCCTGCTTCCATCAAAAGTTAGGGGAAGAGCAGGATCAAAAAAGCTAACAATTACCATGTAGTTTGACTTCACCCAAATACCAACCCTTCAGGAGGTATTATTAGCTGCAGTGTTTAGATCTTCCTGGCTGTTGATTTTCCATGCCAATTAACCTGCCTAAACCTTTAATGGCTGATGTCGTATGATGAAAAATAAACCTTGGAACTGAAGTTAGGCAGCTTGTTCAAAACTCCTAGAGTGGGGGTGGGGTAAGATGAGAAAAGAGATGCCATTCTGTCCCTTGTTGGCTCCATTTAACTCCCTCACAGAATAATGAAAGCTATGGTTCTGAAAAGAAGACTTTTATTTGTTTCAGCTATGAAAAATGTCTCTGCTATGGAGCTCCAATGACAGATGGGTATGTTGAGTCATTCCACCAGCAGTTGGCACATGGTCCCTTTCCCCTTCTTAACAGTACCTGTATCTCTGTAGTGGTAAATTAGCCCTTTTCTTCGCTGATGTAGCTCATCTCTGGCTGAATTTATTAATGAATTGCAGTCCCAGTCTCTAGTTGCTTGTGGGTCCATACATCTTAGCGATATGCAGTCACAGTTCTGCTACAGCATAGTGAAAGAGAGCTCTTCATATGATCTAACAAAGGCTGCACTAAAAAAACTTATAGTGGCTTTTGATGTTTTTGCCTTATTAAAAATATATATTTTAAAACAAATAAAGGTAAGACGAAGCAGCCCTGAAAGTAATTTGGGTTGAGGATAAATATATTAAGTTTATCTTTTAAAATTTAATTTAATTTAATTTAATTTTTTGTCCACCCTATTCCAAAGACTCAGGGTATTTTCAGACGTGACGAGATCACAGTGAACCACTGTCAATACCCACATGGGGCCAAAGCACCCTGAACATCTGTTAGGTGGCCATCAGATGTTCACCACGGTCGATTCCCACATGGGGTCAATTTAACCACACTTCCAGGGCTCCCCACCAGACAATCGCCGCAAGCATGGTCAAAGAGATCCCCGGTGGGAACCAACAAAAAGTAACGTCTGACTGGCAACCATGGCCCAGAATCCCCAGTGGGATTCCAGGCCGTGGTCAAATCGGGTGGGCGCTGCGGCCGCATCGGCCATGGCACCTGCCCATCTCCCCAGAGGTCGAGTGGTGGGAGAGTGGGGGGGCAGGGCCATGTGGCCTCACGTTGTGCCATGCGGCCCCTCCCCCTTCCCGATTCCCCACTGGGATCAGCTGGTATGTCTGTTGGACGTGCCGGAGTGATCCGGCGGGGAATCATTTGGGTGATTCTGGGATGGGGCGAATGCCGCCCCGTCTTGTCTGAAATCACCCTCAGAGTGGGTTACAGCATGTAAAAATAAATATCAAATAAAAACACTAGAAATATAAAATAAAATCCAATATAAATATAACCTCCCACCCTAACCCTCCCCCCCCACACACACACTTCTCTAGAGCCTATCCCAGCCGACTAAATAGAAGTCTTACACTGCCTCTGGAAGATGTTCGGGCTTGGGTGAACTTCCAGGGGAAAGGAGTTCCAAAGATGTGGAGAAGCCACTGAGAACACCTTTCTATGCACCTGACCTTGGTGCAATGATGGAATCAGCAGGAGGTTGTTCTCGACTGATCTTTGGAATGGTGATGTGATGTAGGGAAGGAGACAGTCTTTCAGGTATAATACACTTTTTGTGTGCTTTCAGAATCCAGAAATATTTGATTGAGAGAAACCAGATATTCTTGCAGATGTAAGTTATAAACATCTTAGACCACAAATATCTGAAAGACTGCCTCTTCCCTAATGTCCCATCATGGTATATGAGGTCACCAGGAGCACCATCTGCCCACCAAGATTCTACAGCGAGGGTATGCAGAGAGGTGTCCTTGGTGACTGCTCTGCAATTATGGAATTCCCTCTCCTTGGACGTTCATCTAAGCCCGAGCCCCTTTGTCTTCTGGAGGCAACGCAAGACCTCTTTGGAGGCAGATGTCAGGGTGGGGTGCTGTGGGTTTGGGAATTTACACTATTTTTATTTGGTTGCATTTGGTTTATTCAATCTATTTTTGTATATCTTTATATATTGTAATCCGCTCTGAGCCTTTAGGGAATGGACAGAACAAGACTGTAAATAAATAAATAAATAAATAAATAAGAGTATTGGCATGTGACTTGATTCCTAAATTTTGGCTACTCCCTTTCTGTAGTTGCTGGTTAAGGGCTACATTTACTGTGTGGTGATGAGTGGAATATACAGTACAGATAAATCTCAGGTCATACTTGTTCACCTAGCTGGAAAGACACAAGGATGGCTAAATGGGACAGTGGCTTACATTTATTTTCTGCTACTATTTTGTATGTAAATTCATACGCAAATTGTGTGGGGCCCTCACGTTCTTGGCGAGCTACCAATGATCTGCTTAGCGCATGTCCTGGTAGGAGGTAAAATTAATGAAAGATAGACCTTCATTGCTGGCAGTTGAACTCAGAGGCTCTTTAGTAAGAATATAAAAATGAACTTGATCCTTTGCAGGTATGTGGAGATCTCATTAGCATGGTATGCTGGCTGTGCTGACAGTAAGTCAATGATTAATTCTGACAAAACATTGAGAGGAGCTGAGCAATTTTTGCAAGATGTTCCTTTTAATGAAAGAAAGATACTGTGGCTATAACCCGAGTTTTATTACATTTGTCTGTCAAGTATGGTGGAGTTTGCTATTGCCATTTAGTAATTGAAAAAGGGTGAAATTCCACAGAATGCTTTTGGAGCAGCCTAAAATGCTCCTGGATAGGCAGAATCAATCTAATTAAAATGATGGTCCTACCAAAGTTACTCTACACCATACTAGTGCTGCCAATTGAAATGCCACTTCATTTCCTTAATGCCCTCAACAAGACAGTCTTCTAAATAATCTGGAACAAGAAAACAACCCAACTTAGGTGCTCAATTCTACTAACCCAGACAGATAAAGGTGACTTGTGGATCCCAAACTTTAAATTATATGCCTGAGCCTCGGCCCTAAGATCTATAAAAGATACAGATACAAAGGACCCTAGTTGGATACACATGGAGAAATAGTTAATTCAGATACAAGACTTCAAAAAATTATTCCATCAGGAAGTACTGACAATTGCCAACGCTAAAGAATATACTACACACCTGTTTATCAGCTACATCTTTAAAATTTGGAAACACTGCAAGAACAAATTAGAAATAACACATGGGGAAAAATCCATATTCCCTCCTTATTAATAACGTCTCTTCTTTGAAGCAAACAGAGAAAGCCACATTAATACATTGGGGGAGGGGGGGGGAGGAATATTTCACGCATCTCATTAATCTGTAAACACCCAGATAAACAACGATGAACACCCTAGAGAATAGTTTAAAAGAAAAAGATCACCCCTTGCTTTTATAATAAAATAAGAACATAAGAA
>QEPC01014454.1:481580-494418 GCA_003113815.1 Sphenodon punctatus
TTTAAAAACACGCAGCGTTTGAGGGGCTTGATTTACACCCACCTTCAGATTCTCAGCTGAAAGTGGTGATAATTGGACAAAGTAGGATCTGAGATACAGGTTTTTCAGAGGAATTCTCTAAAGAGAATCTCCTTATATTTCCATCTACATCAAAGCCTTGTGCTGAGGTGAATTCCCCTCATTTGACTGAGTGAACCTTATCACAGTACATTAGAACTTCCAAGTCCTAGGTCATCCAGAGAGTTCACTCCAGAATGAGGTTGTATCTCTCCTGTGGTACTTCTGTGCAATTTAAACCCCATTCTCTCTGACAGAGGGAAAGGAGTAAGTAGATCTCCTCCCCACCCACCCACCCAAAAATAAAAATCCAAGCCAGATTTCTCATATGGCAACACAGGCTATGTATGTATTATGTTCGTGCCTAACGTCTCCAGTCAGATTCAAGACCTCAATTGTACTGTCCTCAGTACAATATAGGATAGGCCCTACTGTGAGAATAGCCCTTGGCCTGCCAGCAATGGCGGCCTTAGGGCCCCTTGTCACACTCCTCTGAGGGAGAGACAAGGATGGGCAGGAGCGCACTCCCTGCTGCAGCAGCGTTGCTGCAACAGGAGCTTGGGCGGGGCAACTGGGCCAGCGGGAAAATGCACCCAGCCCCGACTCAGGTTGCCCCTAGCAACGGGCTTCCAGCCAACCGAGAAACACAGTGGGGAAGGCCCTCCCATGGTGAGGAGGAGCTTCACCACCAGCCGGGTGGCTCCCTCTTCATTCAGAGAGGGGACCACGAACTGCAAGCTGCAAACAGCAGTGTTGCACTTGGAGTGGATGTGAACAGACCGGAGTGGCCCAGGTCTCCCCTTTCCCCTCCTAAGGTGTTGAAGAAAGACCCACATGGTGAGTCCAGAGGAGACAGAAGCCCCCCCCCCCATGGCAGCGTGCACCGCCCAACGGACGGTAGAGTACTGGGCACCCCTTCCACTCGAGTGTATTCTTCTCATAACAAGGGGAAGAGAAAGCAAAAGACCCGCACAAAGTTGGCTCCACAGCCACACAGCCATTGCCCGTGCCTGTACCCAGCCCAGAGGAGGTGCTGGGGCACAGGGCAGGGCAAGCCATGCCAGGGGAGGGCACAGGAGGGGTGGTCCTGTTGTCACTTCAGGAGCGACTGGCGGGCTGCGAGGCCCTCATAGACAGGATGGCTACGTCCCTGGCGGGGCCCCCTACCAGAGTGGTTGCAAAGGTGCCGGGCTTTTTTACATGCAGGGACCCTGAGGGGCCCAACTGTGGGGGGCCGGGGGATGTGAACGTGGAAGGGCACAAGCCCTTGGCTGTGCCTGGGCCCGTACTTAGAGCATGGGATGACCTGCCACTGGCACCTGCACCTTATGCACTGGGATCATTTCAGGACCCAGCACCCCTTCCCCATTGGGGGGGTTACAGTGGTCGTACCCACACCCAGATACCGCAATGTGTCACCAGCGCCCCCCCTACCAGTGGGTGCAGGGTGGCAGCTGGCCATGGCAGCTGATGTAAGGGCGGAGGAGAGTGGGGGAGGGCCCCAGAAGGGGGTAACACTGGCCCCGGGGCTGACTCCTGCCCCCGCAACTGCCCTCCTGCTGGAGATCAGGGTGGAGGGGGGCACCTTGTTCTCCTCCCAGGAATGAAGCCCCACCAGCTCAGAAAGCAGGGGAGGATGGTGGGGAACGACACACCCAGGAGGATCCAGAGACACTCAGGAAGATCAAGGCTCAGAATGCAGANGCAACTGCCCTCCTGCTGGAGATCAGGGTGGAGGGGGGCACCTTGTTCTCCTCCCAGGAATGAAGCCCCACCAGCTCAGAAAGCAGGGGAGGATGGTGGGGAACAACACACGCAGGAGGATCCAGAGACACTCAGGAAGATCAAGGCTCAGAATGCAGACTACAGGCCATGGCAGAGGAGTATCAACTACCACCATCTCTAGACCTGCGAACCCCAGCACCAGTTTATGCAGGTACGGGGGATCCAGGGTTAAGGGGGTACATACTTGGGCCCATGCAGCTTTCCAGGTACCAGGAAGCAGGTATCGGAGGACGGGCCTGGTCCCTGTTGGAACACCCGGGTGTCTGTCAGCCCCCTACGGGTGGCAGAAGGGAAGCGGTGCCCACTGGGGGAGAGCAGCCAGGTGTGCGAGCGTACAGGGATCGCAGGCAAGCACGGGGATCTAGACACCACGTTTGTAGTGTCATGGGGCTTGGGTGCTGGCTGCAGGGCTAGTAGTTCCCCCTGGGAGTGTGGTAGCAGGGACTGGAATGCCACTTGGGCAATGGGGTGTGCCTCCGCTCACAGCGATGGGGCCAGGATCCCATGGAGCACAGGCCCTCCAGGTGTGGGTGCAACTGCAGGGTCACCTAGGGTATTCAAGTATGGGGGAATGCCTCCTTCTCCCATTGGGGGGCAGATATATAGATGTATCGGCCCCAATAGGTGATCATTTGCTGCAACCCACAAGGGAGCGGATATGGCGGGGAGTATGCATTGACATATTTGCTCTCCTAGTCACTGATCCTATCCCTGACCTGAACGAGGGGAAAGATAAAAAGGTTAGAGAGCGATTTCGCCGCCCCAAGACTGATAGGAATTGGGCAAATTGGACCATAGCTGTTTCAATTTACCAGGGGGTAATAGTACAGGCATACCCAGATAGGGCGTATGCGCTAATGAAGTATGTAGACATCGTCCATCATGTGTACGACACAGGCCTCCCTGAGGACTGGCTCTGATACAATGAAGCATTTTGGCACAGGGTGTCCTATACACCAGGTTTGAGGTAGGATGTCCATATACATTACTTGTGGCTTAATTGTATGAGCGACTCGGCCTCAGCCACCCAAGCTGACAGAGGACATGTGCTGACCAAGGGAGGGGTGGCCTCCACTAATGACCCCGTTTGGAACAAGGGCTATAAGGCCCAGAGTACAGGGGGCGCCCAATGTTGGGAATTCACCTGCGGGGGTAAATGCAGCTGCAGCGGATGTAAATTCCGACATGCCTGTGCCATTTGTGGAGGGTACCATGCCATGACGGCATGCAACAAGGGGAGGCAGTCGTGGAAAAAGGGAAAGAGCTAAGCGGGCCCACAAGGTAATGGTAACCAAGGAGGACCCCAGGGGGGGCAGTCTGGGAAAGGGCTCCAACCCCAGTTAAATTAGATAGGTTAGAAAGGGCATTACAAGATCATCCAGATAAGGAGGAGGTGGCATATATAGTGAATGGCTTTCATTAGGGTTTCAGGATACCGGCGGTGGGGGTTCAACAATCAAAACCAGCCCCTAACCTTAAATCAGTGATTGGAATGGAACCGGTGGTACAAGCCAAATTGGATAAGGAAGTGTGGGAGGGCAGAGTGGCCGGACCGTACTAGGCCCTGCCGATTGCAGGCATGGTGGTCTCCCCCCTAGGGGTGGTGACAAAGAGAGCCCCTGGGAATTCCGTTTCATCCATCACTTATCTCACCCACGGGGAGGATCAGTAAATGATGCCATCCCTAAGGAACTTACAACTTTCCACTACATGTCATTCGACATGGCGGTGCAATTGGTAAAAAGTGCTGGCCACCGTGCATTGTTAGCCAAGTGTGACATCAAATTTGCCTTGCGGCTGCTGCCGTTACACCCAGAGAGTTTCTGCCTATGAGTTTCCACTTCCAAGAGCACTATTATTTCTACCGAGCGATTCCAATTGGCTGCTCAATATCATGCTCTGCTTTCAAGTGTTTCAGTTCTATGGTCGAATGGGTGGTCCGGCGGCACGTGAGAGGAGGGGAAATTACAAAATATCTTGATGATTTCCTGTTCATAGGTAAAGCAGGAATGGGGGAGTGCGTGGGACTGATGGAAATCTTCCAAAAGGTTGTGGGAGTCTTGGGGATTCCCTTGGCACCAGAAAAAACGGAAGGACCGGCTATCACACTTACTTACTTGGGAATTGGATAATTTATTTATTTATTGCGAAGCCGTAGCTATTGCAAACAAAATAACATCACTCATAATAAATACAAAGACAAACGTTTACAAATAAAATACAAGCAAAAGCAACCTCAAGCTGCCTGTAGCATAAGCCCATAATACACTGCTCAAGGCTATCAGAAACTACCGAGATCTCATTCCTTTATCCCCTCAAGGTTCATCGATATTTGTAGTACCCAGGTCTTACAACCCCTGCCCCATACAGATCTAACCCCACAGGGTCTTCCATAATTACCCCATCCCCTCCAATGCTGTGATCAACACCACTTTCTGGGCCGCGTTCTCCAAAAAAACTTTGTCTTAAAATCAATGCCTAGTAGGCAAACTCTGCAACCTGTCTGGTTTGCTCATCATCCACTGGTGACAACAGCTTCTGTATTCTTTTGAACTCAGGAATCTCCCTCAAACCCAACAGACATTTGGCTCTTATTTCCTAAAAAAAAGGGCAAATTAACAAGATGTGAGGGACCGTATCAGGGGTCCCTTGGTCACAAAGAGCACACAATCTCTGATCCTGGGGGATTCCCTATATATACCTTCCAAATAAGAGGAAGGGAATGAGTTACACCGGCGCCTGGTGAAGGGAACTCTTCTGGAAGCGTCCATCCAACTGGACAAATAGCATGAGCCAGACTGGATTGGATTGTATGGAATATAATCCGGGGCTACTCTCTGGATGTCCAGAAGGGTCCTTTACGATTTGAGCAATTGATCTCCCAGTCTCCTCTGGACCAGCTTTTTAAATGCAACCGGTCCAGCTCTTGCAAGGACCTCACTAGAAAAACCCATTTTGTGAATTTCATAACCGGCCACCGCCAACTAGGTATCTAATAAGCCTGCCGTACGCGCCATACCTAACAAGGAGAGCTCCCCCTTCGGCAAGAACATGACTCTTGCCCAGAAATTAGATACCCTCTGGAGAACCACTGTCTGAATGGGAGGTACACCCGTTTCCACCTTCAGCAACACCTGGGGAGTACCCCGCGGGAGGCCCAGTACCAAAGCCAAAAAGTCATTCTGCAAAGTTTCCAACTCTCCCAAAAAGTCGAGGGCCCAGATGGGAGCTGCATACAGGGCTTGGTTTAGCACCTTAGGCCTAAACAAATGAAGGGCTGGTTCAACCAATTAACCCACCCGCCCAAAATAAAATTTCAATATTGCTGAGGCCAATCTCTTGGCCTGTGTTCTAATCAAGTCGTAATGGGCGTGCCAAGAAGGGGTGGATGAAAGAATGACCCCCAGGTATTTGTAGGAGCGAACTTGTTCAATAGCCTCTCCTCTAATGTTCCAGGAATATGTATCCTGTCTCCTCCATACACCCACAATCAAAATTTTGGTCTTGGAATAGTTTCTTTTTAACAATTCCTGGTGGCAAAAATCACCAAAAAGGCCAAGCTGTCTCCTCAGGTCGACCATGGATTGTGACATCAGTACAGTGACATCCGCATACAGGAGAATCGGGAGCCGTCTTTCCACCAGCAGTGGAGCATGGGTGTCCACTGCTTTCATGTGGTGTACCACATTGTTCAAGTAAAGGTTAAACAGAGCCGGGGCCAAAAAACAGCCCTGCCTAACCCCTCGTTTGACTGGAACACTCTTAGAGAGTGTCCCAGATCGACCATGTCTTACTTGCAGTGTATTGCCCGAATGCAGCTTCACCATTAGATAGAGAAATCTGGGGTCTATTGAGGAAACCCTCAACTTGGCCCAAAGTCCCTCTCTATCCACTGAATCAAAGGCCTTCTCAAGGTCCACGAAACAGAAATATAATTTCCCCATAGCAGCTACATATTTCCTAGTTAATGCTGCTACTATCAAGACGTGAGCTGTAGTGGCCCTACCTTCACAAAATCCAGCTTGCTCTGGTTCAATCGCCCCCGTCTCCTGAATCCAGGCCTTCAGTCTGCTCAGCAGCAATTTGGAATACAACTTCCCGATGATACTGAGCAGGCTGATCGGGCGATAGTTACTTGGATCAATCACATCTCCCTTCTTATATATCGGGATCAGGATACTCCTGAGCCATGGATCAGTGTCATTAATGGTTGAGAAGAGCAGGGCCAAAAGATTGGCCCACCAGTCTGGAAATGCTTTGATTATCTCGGTCGGCACTCTATCAGGACCCGGTGCCTTGCCCGGCTTAAGTGAAATAATCAAGGCTCTGACTTCCTCTGCTGTAACTGGTGGCCATTTCTCAAACCTGTCTCCTGGCCTAAGTTGCAGAGAGTCGGGACATGTAGATTTATATGCAACCTGTGAGAACAGCTTGCTAAAGAATTGTTTCCATTCAAAACTCGTGATAGAGTGAGAACTAACTAAGCCCCCCTTCCACTGCATGGAGCGAATTAATTTCCAAAATTTGTTGTTATTTTTCTCTACGACTGCCTGAAGTAAATCTGACCATAATGTCCTTTGGAAAACCCGTTTTTTCCTTACTAAGAGATTCCTGTAATTTTTACGTTGAACCTGTAGTTGGATCCGGACCTTGGCTGAGGGGGCATTTCTTAACTTCTTCTCTAAGTATTTAAGAAGGGTCCTACTTGCCCTGCACTCCCGATCAAACCAAGAGGCCAGTTTCACCCACCCAAGGGGACAGTGGTAATCAGCTGTGGTTCCAACAGGTTCATCAGACTTACATACCATCCCACCCCATCCTGTGGCTGGGCTATTTCCTCATCGTAAAGTGTCCCCACCTCAGGGGTTTTAATGAAATTCTCAAAGGTTTCCATGAGATCCTTAGGGCACTTGAGTTTAGTTATTGGCCCTCCTTCCTGCATAGGGGGGCAGGGGGGAAAAAATTGAGGAATCACCTCCCCCTCGTCCCTCTCTGGGGGATTCAATTCCAATACAATGGGCAAATGGCAAGTGTCCGGCCTTGGCAGAACCTGCATGCTTGAAACGTACTTAAATGCAGATTGAGTAATTAAAAAGTAATCTATCAGGCTCGAACCGTTGTATGAATGGAAAGTGAAATTGCCCTCCCTATCTCCTGTGACCCAGCTATTCACTATTACGGTCTAACGGTTGAATAAAATCTTCCATAGCCTTACATCCCAGCCCCACCCAACCGTCCCGAGACCGTCAGAGTGGGATCGGGGAACCAAACAAGGATTCTTCCGAGGGTACCCTCCCCGAGCCATCCGCTGGATTTCCCAGTCTAGTATTAAAATCACTCACCAGGCAGAGAACTGCTTTGGGATAATCACTCAGGGTCTTCTTTATTAAATTAGATATTTCCAATCACAGTTCATCTGAATAGTATGTAGACTTTATTGGAGGGACATACACATTCCCAAGAAGCAATTCTAACCCACCCAAGAATAAGCAGAGTAGTAACATAAAGTTAGATTTAAAGGAGGTCAAAAACTTTACTTTGACCTTCAGGGCTTGTGCTATCAAAACCAGAAGCCCCCGCTCAGTCTTCCAGAGATATTAGATGGAGTGGCTGGCAAAGAGAAACTATCATATCCATCCAAAGGCATGGCAGTAAAAGTGTCCACCAGCCAAGTCTCTTGGAAAGCTATTAAATCAAAGTCAGACTCCCCTAGAAAGGTCAAGAACTCCTTGTCAATACATCTCGTCCTCCAACCGGCTATATTCCAAGACGCCAGCTTCCAGTTGGTCTTGTTAACAAACAAATCAACCTCCTTCCTAGAAGCAAGGTTGAAGGGGTAATGGGTAAGATTGGAGTGCTAGGATAACGTCCTCTGATCCTTAACCTTCTTTCTATCTTTAAAGGAAAATACCCCAGGAAGAATACGGCCAATCTCCCCCATACTATTACTATCTACTGCCTCGGTTCCCTGTAAGGAAAGATCTGTATCTCCCAGGGTTAGCCCAACAAGAGCCAGCCCTTGTGGGGCCAAACTCTGGCCCTCCAATGGACCACTAAGCTGTGAATTAACCATCATCGATACTGGCAAATTAACAGTGTGGGTGTTCTTAACTTTAGATGATATTACAGCCTTGGGTCCCTTAACAATAATTTCCTGAATCCCCTTCCTTTGTCCTCTCCTCTTCCCACCCAGTGGGGTGGACACTGCCAATGGGCCACCTGCCCGCGAGGGAAAAGGATGGTTCTCATCCAGGGAACCCATTGGTAAAACCTTGTTCCAACAGTTCGCCACTTCCTGATGGCATCTCTCGCCATCTTTAGATTTCTGGAGTTGTTTGCTGATTGAATCCAGGCAACTGATAAGGAAGTCTGGGTCAATAGAAGCTTTGGTTTGCCTTAGCGGTAATGAAGCCAATTTAACATTTGCACTCCCCATAGAAAGTAACTGGGGGTTGTAAAGTCCCTCTATCGACTTAGAGGGTTTTTTCAGCAGGAGAAAATGGATAGCTGGTCTTGAGAACAAATCCCGGAACATGACACCAGGGCCCCTATCACACCTCCCCTCCTACATAGAATAAATGTTGCCCTTCAGCATGTTTGTTTTAATTCCTTTGAAGCACTATCGTTTGCCACAGCATTCAAGGTAGCATTCTTCAGAGACTTCCGTGTTAGCGAGATCATAACCAAGTTGGTGAGAGATTGCACAGGGAGAGTCTTCTCCATCAATGGTATAAGGCTGGGTGGCGAGACTCTCCACCTGCACTTAAGGCGGTCTAAAACAGATCAGTGGGGCAGGGGACAAGTGATCACCCTTCATAGGGCCGGCTCCCCTGATCTATGCCCTGTCCGAGTGTCCGGGCGGTGGAGGAATACTGTAGATCTCACCCTTCAGCACCTGGGGCCTTTTTTATGCATGCTCATGCCACCACCACCACCCCTGGTCACCCGATACCAGTTTACTGCAGTGCTACGGAGTGCCTTGAGCCATCTTGGCCTCCCGTACTATGAATATGGGTCACGCTCTTTCCGGATAGGGGCAATGTCTTTTGCAGCCACATCTGGCCTCCAAGAACAGGCGATAAGGGCAGTAGGGAGGTGGCAATCCCGGGCATACCGTACATACATCCTGTAGCAGGCACATTAACCTCTCATATTCCATCTGTGCATTCAGGTGCTGCAAGGTTTCACTACAGGAGTCCCATATGAATTGTCGGCCACATTCTGGTGTGATGGGCTGAGAAGGTGGTGGGCCAGACTCACTGGGGATCCCAGTTGGGATTGGCTGCCCGAGCAGAGATTCGCTAATGTGGCAGAGCGGGATGCATTGGCATTCCCACTCTATGGGCGGTGGCAGCTGAAAACCTGCCATAATTTGTGGTAATCCACCTGGGAGAGAACAATATACCCAGAACAAAAGGGGTGGCAATGGTGGCTGGTCAATATCAAAACTGACCTGTTAGAAGTAGAGGAGCTTTTTCCTGGAGGCTAGTAGGCTACCCTTATTTGAACAGACCTGGTACCACGATTAAGATGGGATAAAGCGGTAAGCCCTGGAAAAGTTGATAAAACTTGGTGAAATATAAATAGGGAAGTCGGGAAGTGGATGCACCGGAAGGGGGGTGAATGGATATATCACCATGGGATTACCCACAGGTCACCTGAGCTATATCGCCTTGACGTGGTACACTTGTCGCCAGAAGGCAACGAAGTTTATTTGGCTATTTTGAAGGCGAAGTTGGTTAAAGTTTTGAGTTCAGATTAGGCTGGGTGAGGGTCGGGCCTGTCTGATGCAGGTGGTCCCTCAGTGGCAGGGGTCCAGCATTGCTATGTGGTTAAATAGATAAATAAGTAGTAATTTGGAGGCATCTCCTTAAGAGATGAGGATGCCACACCTGGCGCAGAAGCAGGGCATGCACAAGGGTCACATCCCTGGGAGACATTCCTTTCAGAGGGAGAGCAAGGACAAGCATTGTCCTCAATCCTTCTGGGCTGTATCCTTACTCCAGTCCAGAAGGACACTGTCCCCTTCAATCATGGCCTCTGGCAAGTGAGCAAAGGGGAGACGTTGTTTGGGCTGGCACTGGAGGGCATATCCAGGCCAAGCCCTGTTAGTTATGTTATTAATGGTTATGGAAGTGGAGAGTGCTGGACCTCAATTGCTTAGAGGCAATTACCCCACTTAGCCTAATTATAATTTGAATAAAGGGTGCGGCTGTTAAAACTTGAACTTGGAGTCCTTGTCTCATTCTGGATGCGCCAACACCTCACCTCTGGAGAGGTCTGGGGCAGACTGTGTAGCACTAAAACAGCCATTAGAAGTGACAAACACCGACCAACAAGGGAAGAGCTTGTGCCCAGTTTGGGGCTACTTCATCAGTCCACGACAGCAGGACCTTGAGAAGTGGAATCTCTGACTGGAGGGGGGCAGAGCCTTGAGCTGACCCAGAAGAGAAAAACCACTCTGGAGGCATGTGCAGAGGAGCAACAGGAGGAAGTGACATCAGCTGTATACCACGGCCACTACATCAGAACCCTTCACCTGCTCTTCAAGGATAGCCTGCAGGATAGCCACTGGTGCTGCAGCTCCTCCTCCCCCTCTGCCCCCCCCCAGACCCCACGGGGGTCAAAGCTGGGAGATGCTCATTGACTAGCTTCCTTTTGATTCTGGGATGAAAAGGTTCACCTGAAATATAGGGTAGTACTGGCAGAATTTTTTTCTCTCTCTTTCTTCCTGAAAGCTCATTTCTTTAATGAGAAAAAATAAAAGTTCTCCGCCAGTCACTGTTTCTATCCCCCCTTGAGGCCTGGTGCCATTCCTGCTAGGAGCTCCAATACTTCTTTCATCTAATAAAATATGGTATTTGGCCTAGACTCTTGCCTCGCCTGTTATCAGTCTTCGGTATGGAACCTCACAGGAATAGTCTAATAGTTCCATTTTATAGTGTCCTTTCAAAGTCTAGAAGGGTAATGGCCTCCCCAAGGCATTTTATGAAGACTTATTAGGCAACCTGCAACAGATAACAGCAGTAAAACAATTAGTTACATTCATCAAGATCACCTGAACAAATAGGGAGCGGCATGTCTGAGGTGTCTCTCTCCACATAAGAGGAGAATATAAATCTTTCTTAATATGTAACTTTAGGAGACTAGCTAATAGACTTCTGTACCTTTTCAATGCTTATTTTGCTTTCATTCTATAGTGAAATGAGTTGCTGATGTGAGATTTTTTTTCCTTTTACTTCCTCAGTCTCAGTATGACCTTGTTTGCCTTGTCGGGTGTCACTTGGCCTCACCAAACTTCACCAAAAGATATTAAGGTGTTCATAGTAATAATTTTAAAAAAGGGAAAGATGCATAATGCTCACTAGTATCTGCTTGTTCCTGCCCAGAAGGACTCAGCAAGTGGTATTCGGGGAACATTTTTCCTCTCCCCAGGACCTCTTGTATGGAGTCCCACAGGGTTCCATCTTCTCCCCTGTGCAGAGCTCTGGAGATTGGTGTCATCAATATGCTGATGACACCCAACTCTCTCTCTTTTTTGTCTGACCCAGACCCTGTAGTTTTGGTCCTCACACTAAGTCTGGCAGCAGTGGGAGACTGGATGAGGGTGACTCAACTGAAGCTGAATCCCAACAAGATGGAGGTGATGCTAATGGGGAAGGCGGAGGGTGGGGTGCCCTCCATCATTGATGGGGCTTGCACCCCACTGGTTCTGCTTTGGAGCCTAGGAGTGCTCCTTGACTCGCAGCTCTTCCTTAGATGCCCAGGTTAGTGCTGTGGTGAGGAGCACTTTCCACCAACTACAACTGGTGTGACGGCTTCGACCATATGTCTCAGTCTTCAACCTGGCCACTATCATCCATGCATTCCTTACCTCAAGACTGGACTATTTATTTATTTATTTATTTAATATATTTATATCCCACCTCTCCTGCAAGCAGCTCGGGGCGACTAACAAATTTGTTTGTTTCACGTGTATTGTAACACGCTCTATGTAGGACTGCCCATGATGACAGTTTGGAGACTGCAGCTGGTACAGAATGCGGTGGCCCACTTCCTTCAGGGACAGTTCACTGGGAGCACATTACACTGGTGCTCCAATCTCTGCACTGGCTGACTTTAGTCTTCCGGGCTCGATTCAAGGTGCTGGTTTTTACCTATAAAGCCTTATATGGCTTGGGCCCCATCTATCTGCGGGATCACCTCACTTCCTGTGCCCTTGATTAACCCCTGTATTTGACCAGGAGCACCCTTTTCAAGGTCCTCCAGGTATCCCAGGGGGTCACTATGGAGAGGACATTCTCGGTGGCCACCCCAAGGCTGTGGAACTCCCTCCCGTCAGAGGTCCTGGTTGCTCTGAAATTTCCTTCCTTTTGATGTCAATGCAATACCTGGATTTTCTGCCAGGCTTTTGGTGAGGGAGATGGGTGAGGGTGGGTTTTATTGTTTTTTTGTTGGTGGGCTGGACTGGGGGGGGTGGTTAAAGTCATTTTACTGCACTTTTGATGCCCCCTTCCCTATTGTAGGGAGAATGTCGTTCCCTCTTTGTTGTTTTGTCTTTTTCCCTCTTGGTTCTGGGGGACTTCAACATCCATGCCGATGCCGGCCTTGTCGGGGCGGAGCGAGAATTCATGGCCGCCATGGCAACCATGGATTTGCCCCAGGAGGTTATCTGCCCGACCCACGTGGGGGGCACACCCTCGACCTGATCTTTGGTTCTGGTCTTGAGGCAGGGGGTCCGGTTGTGGGGGAAGTTAGGGCAGTGCCCTTGTCATGGATGGACCATTATCTCCTTCAGGACAGTCTTCTAGCGCACCCCCTCCAGAAGGGGAAGGGACCAGTTAGGATGGTCCGCCCTCAGAGGCGGATGGAACCCCAGTGGTTCCAAGAGGTCCTGAGGGAGTTAACCTTGGACCTGGACGGTCACTCTGTGGATGAGCTAGTCCAGCATTGGAACAGCTTGCTGGAGGAGGCCATTGACAGGGTGGCTCCGAGA
>QEPC01014454.1:495716-530925 GCA_003113815.1 Sphenodon punctatus
CAGTGTTTGGAGGCCGTGGCGGAATGGATGCGGCAGAGCAGACTGAAGCTCAACCCCGATAAGACGGAGGTGATGTTGGTGGGGAGAGCGAGGGAGGTAGTGGTCCCCCTGATTGGGGGGGTTCGCCCTCCTATAGCTCAGCAGGTCCGGAGTCTGGGGGTGATATTGGACGTGGACCTCCGCCTGGAGCGGCAGGTGGAGGCAGTCACTAAGGCTGCCTTCTGCCAGTTGTATCTGGTGTGTAGGCTGCGTCCGTTCGTCTCTGGCCCGGACCTGGCCTCCCTCATCCATGCCGTCGTCACCTCGAGGCTGGACTACTGCAATGCGCTCTACGTGGGGCTTCCCTTGTTCCTGGTTCAGAGGCTGCAGCTAGTGCAGAATGTGGCGGCCCGTCTCCTTATGGGGACGGGTCATCGGGAGCACATTACAGCTGTGCTCCGGGCTCTGCACTGGTTGCCAATAGCGTGCCAAGCTAGGTTCAAGGTTTTGGTGTTGATCTATAAGGCCCTTCATGGTCCGGGCCCCTCATACCTCAGGGACTCCCCTACCCTGTTTATTGTTTTAATGTTAAATTGTATCCTGGGACCCTGTTTTAAACACTTAAATTGTTTTTGATGTATTTTAAACTGTTTTATATTTGTTTTATATGTATTTTTTATTATTGTTGGAAGTCGCACTGAGCTGTTTTCAGGAGGGGCGGGGTATAAATTCAGAAAATAAATAAATAAATATTAATTTATTATGATTATGATTATGATTATGATTAGCATTAGCATTAGCATTAGCATTAGCATTAGCATTAACACCAGCAATGTACCTGGCACTTACAAAAAATAAGATAGACATGGTCCCTGCTCGAGGGCTTACAATCTAAAGACAGGGGAGAGTAGACAAGGAAGGAGAACACAGAGGGAGAGACAAGGGATGCAAAATTCATGAGGATGTGAGAGCTCAGGTACATGTTCTTGGCTTGGATACAGTAAATTGGGAGTTTGCAGATAACAGGTGAATGATAATCCTGGATGGGGATGTTTAGCAGGTGTTTGGAAGGGTGGAGTGGAACAGGTGGGTTTTGAGGAGGGACTTGAAGGTGTTGAGAGTGGGAGCAAGGCAGACAAGGGCAGGGAGGGAGTTCAAGGCATGCAGGGCAGTGAGGGAGAAGGGACAAAGACGTTTGGGGGAGCAGGGGAGGCGTGGGAGGGTGAGGGAGGGGATGGAGGAGGAGCGGAGTATGGAGGGAAATCAGGCCAGAGAGGTAGGGGAGAGTGAGGTTGTGAAGGGCTTAATGTAAGTGAAGATGAGGAGCTTCAGCAAAATACACTTGGGAAGAGGGAGTCAGTGGAGAGAGGAGAGGAGAGGCTGCATGTAATAAAAGTGATGGGCTAGGTGGATGATCCTGGCAGCAGAATTTTGAACAGAGATAATGGGAGAAAGGTGGGAAAGGGGAAGTCCAGCGAGGAGGAGGTTACAATAGTCAAGACGTGAGATGACTAGGGCATGAATGAGAATTTTGGCAGAGGAGACAGACAGAAAAGGGCGGATTTTGGCAAAGTTGTGGAGGTAGAAGCAGCAGGATTTGGAAACTGAGTCAATGTAGGGTTTGAAGGTAAGGTTCGAGTCAAAGATGAAGCCCAAGCTGTGAGCTTGGGGGACAGGGAGGATGGAGACCCCATCAATGGCAATTGACAGTGAAGAGGGAGAGGAAGTACTGGGAGGGAAGATCAGGTGATCAGATTTCACCATGTTCAGTTTGAATTGGTGTTGAGACATCCAGGCGGAGATATTGGAGAGACAGTTGGTGAGATGATCTTGAGCAGAGGGGGAGAAGGAAGGAGTGGAGACAGAGAGTTAAGTGTCATCAGCATAAAGGTGGTATTGGAAGCCATGGGAGGCAATGAGTTTGCCTAGAGATTGGATGTAGATAGAGAAGAGGAGCGGGCCAAGGACAGATCCTTGGGGAACCCTGACCAAGAGGGGTAGGGAGGATGAGGAGAAGGAGTTAGGAAGAGATACATTGAAGGAGTGGTCAGAAAGGTAGGAGGAGAACCAGTCAAGGACAGAGTCCCAGAATCTAAGGGAGTGGAGCGATACAAGCAGAAGTGAGTGGTCAACAGTGTCAAAGGCAGCAGAGAGATCAAGGAGAACCAGAATAGAGTAAAGGCGATTGGATTTAGCCACAAGAAGATCATTGGTGATCTTAGCAAGAGCAGTTTCAGTGGAGTGAAGAGGATGGAAGCCAGATTGGAGGGGGTCAAGGGAGGAATTAGCAGAGAGGAAGTGTAGGTAACAGGAGTAGACAACCCATTCAAGGAGCTTGGAAGCAAAAGGGAGGAATGAGACAGGACAGTAATTACTAATTAGAGGGTTCAGAGGGATCCAGAGTGGACTTTTTGAGGATGGGGGAGACAGTGGCATGTTTAAAGGCAGAGGGGAAGGAGCCGGTAGAAAGGGAGAGGTTGATGATGTGCAGGAGGGGAGGGACGATGGTAGGAGCAATGCAGGTCAGGTGGTGGGAAGGAATGGGGTCCAGGGGGCAAGTGGAGGGATTGGAGGAGGAGAGCAGGGAGGAGATTTCCTCAAAGGAGGCAGGAGGGAAGGAGGACAGGAGAGAGGTGGGGGGAAGAGGGAGAGGAAGGGGAGTAGCAGGGGGAGAGGACTTGGAAGTGATATCCAGGCGGATCTTGTCTATCTTAGAGATGAAAAAGAGAGCAAGATCCTGAGTGAAGAGAGAAGAGGGAGAAGGAGGACAGGGGTGTTGAGAAGGGAGTCAAAGGTAGAAAAGAGGTGGCGAGGGTCCCGGGAGCAGGACTCAATGTGGGAGGCATAGTACTGCTGTCTAGCGACAGAGATAGCAGATTTGAGCGATGAGAGGCATTATTTGAGGTGGAGGAAGTCAGCGTAGTAGTGGGATTTGCACCAGAGGCATTCCGCAACCCGGGTGCAGGAGCGGAGATGGCAAATGGTGGGGGTGAGTCAAGGGAGAGGGTTACGGGAGTGAGCTGGGCAGGAGGAGAGGGGGGCAAGGGAGAGTAGGGTGGAGGCAAGAGAGGACTTGAAGGCAGAGATGGCAGGGGAGGAGGAGGAGAGTACTGAGGGGAGAAGAGGAGAGAGGAGAGGAGGGAGAAGGCAAAGTGCTGAGGCACAATGGCCTGCAGATCATGGAAGGAGGGGAGATGGGGGAAAGGAGTGGGAGCAGTGGGAGAGGTTGAAGGAGGCGAGGAAATGGTCAGAGATGGGATGGTGTTAGAAGGAGAGATTGGAAACAGAACAGTTCCTAGAGAACACAAGATCAGGAGAGTGACCATCAGTGTGGGTGGGGGAGCTAGTCCAGAGGTGGAGATTAAAGGAGGAGTCTAGGGAGAGGAAGCAAGCGATGTAAGGCTGGGAGGGTGCATCAACATGGATATTGAACTCACCAAGGATGAGTGTGGGGATGTCATCAGAGAGGAATAGGGTGAGCCAGGACTCGAACTCAGAGAGAAAGGAGGAGAGGGAGCCAGGGGGTTGATAGTTGACCACATCACGGAGATGGTGAGGGGAGTAGAGGCAGATGGAGTGAGCCTCAAAGGAGAGGAAGGAGAGAGAGGGGGGAGGGGTTGAAAGTGGCAGGAAGAGGTGAGGAGGAGGCTCACACTGCCACCCCGGCCTTCAGAGCAGGGCTGGTTGGAGAAGGAGAGGCCTCCATAGGAGATGGTGGCAGGGGTGACAGAATCAGTGGGGGAAATCCAGGTTTCAGTGAGGGTGAGAAGGTGAAGGGAGCGAGAGAAGAATAGATCATGGATATAGGGGGTTTTATTAGCCAAGGAGTGACCGTTTCAGAGGGAACAGGAGAATGGGAGTTGATAAATAAGATATGTATCTTATTTATTTTATTTTTTGTACTGTAAGCCACCAAGGGCTGCCTTTGGCAGGAGGTGTAGGGTAATAAGTATAATAAATAAATATATTAAATAAAATAGTCTAGTGGGACTGTTGTCAACCAGGAGTTGGCTGAGTTGAACTCTTAAGAAAAATCGTTACTCCAAACATAATTGGGTGTGGGTCTGCAATTCATAATTGCTTGGAGTAATTCTTAATCTCAAGGTCTGTGCACATCACAATTATTCATTCATTCATTCATTCATTCATTCATTCTGGTTTATACCCTGCCCTTCCCCTAACTCTCAGGGTGACTAAAAAAAAATAAGGGCAGTATAAAAATACAAAAAAAATATAAAAATCCTCTAAAAACCTCATCCCAGCACCCTAAAGCACCCCCACGCAACTCCTATCCCCATCTGCCAAACGTCTGGCCAAAAGGAAAGCTCTTTTGTTGCCTCCGGAAGATACTTAAGCTTGGGCTTAGACAAACCTCTGGGGAAAGGGAGTTCCACATTACTGGAGCAACAACTGAGTACGCCTCTGTGTGCTCTTGCCATATGAACCTGGGTGGCAGATGGTACCTCCAAGAGAACTACAGGGATATTGATGCGGCATAGTGAGAAAGGCAGTCTTTCAGATATGGGGGGCCAGGGCCAAGGTCATTTAGGGCTTTGTATGTCAAGACCAGCACCTTAAATTGTGACTGGAAAACTATCAGGAGCCACTGGTAGAGGGACAGGAAGTTAATTACTCAATTTACATTTCTATCACCAGTGTAAGCACTAGTGTGTAGAAAATAGGATTGAAACTCAATATTCGGTTTTCCTCGGTTTTTAGTTACCAAGGATTGCAGTATTCGACTTGATTTTACAGAGTACCCGAGAAACCGATACAGTGCTCAAGCACTGCTTACCTGATCCTGCATTGTGGGCCACCATCTTTGCTCTGGGATCATGCTGGTAAATGTAGGCTAGCATACTCCAGGGAGCTAGTGCCTGCTGCTGTTCTAATGCTCTCTGGGAGCATGCTGGGAAAAGTAGTCCAGCATGCTCCCAGAGAGCTTGTACGGCAGCTCCACTCCACAGCATTATACCTTCTCCCTCCGCTTGGACTACACGGGCCACATCCATGGTGAGTTTGCTGCCCTCTGTCCTCCCTTCTGAGCCATTGCATCCCTCCTTAGAAATTTTCCTGCTGTCTCACCTTACTGCCAGCTGCGTCCCTTACAAATGTCCCCCTTTCCTGCCTGCCATACTTCCCTAGAAATTTTCCTGTTGTCCCCCTTCCTATCTGTCATGCCCCACTAAACAATTTCTGGCTGCCTCCCCCTTTCTGTCTGCCATGCCCCCCATAGGGGACTCAGTAAACATATTTTACCCAATACCCAGTATTTTACAGAGTATTCGTCGGCATTACCAAGCAGCTGCAGGAAATTCAAGCCCATTTCATGACTACTTGGAAAGACATGTGAATGCTTAACGCCCTACTCCTTTCATCCCTAGTGGGAATCTAGTTGGTCAGAAAACCTTAGACAGTGGCACCTTAATTTGAGTAACAACTAGAGCAGAAATAATGATTTACAGAAAATGCTGTTTTAGTAAAAAAAAAAAAAGAAGCCTATCCTCCACCTCCCCCACTAAGCATAAACATAATGGGTTTTTGATCCATTAATTTGTTCCCATTCAGGAATGCCCATTGGTAGGTACTTTCAGTTCATGCTGTCACCTTTGGCACATTGACAGAAGAAGGAGTAAAGAGCAAGTATACACAGACCGGACACAGCAGGCACGGTCTCCTTTTCATCCTACCCCTCCACCTCACCCCAATCCCCGATCTGGGAGAACATCATTTGGAGGCAAAAAAGGCATAAAATCAGAAACCAATAAAACAATGGGTGTCTTTAGACATAACAAAGATCGGGTGTCAAAACCCCTAAGCACATATTTGGCTGTTGTGTGCAAGCACCATAACAATTCCAATACCAATTTGGCCACCTATTGAATACACTATGTGAACACCATTGCATCACAAGGACAATTTGCATGTTTTGGCTAAACAAGTGGCCAACACTGTGTCTAATGATATCACATGGCATTTTAGCAGGTACAACACAGGGAACAAGGAGGCAGCACTTGCGTACTGAGATCAGGTGGTGAGCAGAACATCGATTTGTCCCAAGATGGGCATTGTGTCTAAGTAGCGCCACATTGTGAACACAGGGCAAAACCGGTGTTCATATCAAGGTCAAAACATGCATTCAGACACCCATTGACATTATGTCTAAAGACACCCAATGACACCAAGATGTGAAAATACCAATAAGTCATGAAAGGTACTGAAAGATCGCCACTTGCAATCCCAAAAGAAACATATCCCATTACTCAAAAATTAAAACAAACATTTGGCCATCTTCTCAGCATGATGGGAATTACCATTGATTAAGGATCAGCTGTTTTTGATTCAGCACTATTGACCTGAGAAAAAATCCTCACAATTATTTAATTATCTATTTGATGTGAACTGCTTTGCACTTCTTCTGAGGGCAAAGAAATCAGAAAGGGGGCATAATGGAGCAAAGGTTTTTATCTAGGGTTGCCACCTCCAGAGTGTTAGCAATACCAGAGAGTTATTGTGGATGCCACAACACTCCACAGGGGACAGATGTAAGTCGGGGGCATGCAGTTATTTTAAAATTATTTTTAGTAAAATAAAAAATGAAAACAGTAGAATCATTTATGAGAACCCCTGAAAACAGTTATTTTTATAAATGAAAATGAAAATGATAGGGATGTGCGAACAGAACCGAGTTCAGAAATTCGGTTCGGTTTGGTTCGAAAATCGTGTTCGGTTCAAAAGTTCGTTTCGGTCGACTGAACTATTCCAGGTCGATCGAATTCTGAACTTATGAACCGAGTTCATACATTCAAAACCGGGTTTCTTGGCCTTCTGAACTGGTTCGGATTCGACTGAACAATTTGGTCGAATTCGACTTCGGTTCGAAAGTTCGGTTCGGTTGACCGAACTATTCGAGTTTGGTCCGAACTCCGAACCGCGTTCGCACATCCCTAGAAAATGAATGATATGCCTTCTCCACACCACTACCAGGGACACCCCTGGTAACACAGAAAAGTCAGAGCATGCAGGGGTGGCCATGTCTCGAAGGCTATAGAGAGTTTATCACCCTGTTTCTGACTTGCATCTGCTCCCTGTGGAGTGTTGTGGCATCACTACACTCTGTAAAGGGTGGAGTTATGACAGAAAGGGGCATGACAACCCCCTTGCCACACCCCTGCCACTATGCCCCCCCACCTTGTCTGGTGAAAGCCCCGGGGAAGGTGGTAACCCAATTCCATCTTATGCAGAGAGGAAGGGACATGTCAGGGACTGAGCTAGAACAGCGCTGTACACAGTACTGCATACAACTAGTAGTGGTATAAAAATGATAAATAATAGTAGTAGTGGAACAGACTTGAATTAGCAATACCAGATTTTAAAAAATGAATTTGGATTTTCATTTCTAAAAAATAAACGTCCACATTAGAAGTTGAAAAATTTATCACTTCAATATTCCTCAGGCCCTTTTTACATGGGCGGCACCTATGCATGAACACCCAGAAATCTGGGTGTTCATGTGTGGGTGAGTCTTGTGTAAACCTCACTGCAGGTGTGTGTGTGCGTGCTCCCACAAATACGCATGCAATTGCACACTTACCTCTACCCATCACCCACGCACGCTACCAGCAAAAACATGCTTGTTGATGAGTGGAGGTGGGTTTAGATGAGTGTGTGCCCATCTTTACCCTTCCCCCACTGCACATGGGCCGTGGTGCACACGGTGTATGTTGCAGGGCTGCAAAGTGCACATCTTTGTTCACCCTATGTCCCTGCCAACAATGTGCCTGGTGCTGAGGAAGCATGAATTAAAAACAGGTCCCTGCCCTTAAGGGTTTGCAATTTAGGGTGGAGAGAGAATTTGAGAAGTTTTAAGTCCATGAATTCAAGACTTTGAAAAGCTTCAGGTGCATATGTTTAACTTGGGGTGTCTTCAAATAGGATGCTGGCCTGGTTCGGCCTGCTCTGGCCCGCTTAGGCCAGTGCTGAATCCACATGTCTGTTTGGATGTGGATCCGGTTCAGACTTCAGCGGGGTAGGTAGCTGGGCTAGAAACGTGGGTCTGGAAGGAACTGAGCCGACAGTCGGGACCCAGGAGCAGCCCCAGGCAGGCCAGAGTGGGCCGAAACAGGTGGGAGTATCTGTTTTTGCACCCACCCAGCACAGTGTGAGGTGGTTGCCATGGCAACAAATCATGGCTGCTCATCATGGTGGGGTGTGTGTATGCTGACCACAGTGCAGGGGGAGCGCCAGCTGACTGTGCATCACTCCCTGCCCACCCTCCAGCTGAAACTGGTCATGGAAACATGCATTCCATTCTCCAAGCTAACCGTGGGTGTCTTTAGACATAACAAAGATTCGGTGTCAAACCCCTAAGCATGTGTTTGGCTGTTATTTGTAAGCACCATAACAATTCCAACACCAATTTGGTCACTCATTGAACACATGATGTGAACACCGTTGCATCACAAGGACATTTTGCGTGTTTCAGCCGAACACGTGGCCACCGTTATGCCTAATGATACTGAGTGGCATATTAGCAGGTACAATACGGGGAATCAGGCGGTAGCGCTTGCATGCTGAGATCAGGTGGTGAGCAAAACACTTATTTGCCTGAAGACAGGCTATGCGTTTAAACAGTGCCACATGGTGAACACAGGGTCAAATCAGTGTTCATATCAAGGTCAAAACACACATTCAGACACTCGTTGACGGTATGTCTAAAGACACCCCTAGCCACCCCTCTCTGGGATGTGCAGTCACCTCTGAAGCTGCATGTTTGTTAACACCCTTAGTTACAAATGGAAGGCAGAGAAATGATCTAATACCTCTTGCTTCGTTGTCAAAAATTGTTTGTTTGGGTTGTTTTTTCCCCACTTAAAAGAGGTAATTTCAGATTAAAACATTTTGATTTTAATCAATTTTTGTGTCATTTGAGGGAAAACTAGACCCATGACCCCCCTACTTTTGTGTGAAAATGTGTATATTCTATCATGGGTAATGAAATCCACCCCCCAAAAAACCTTTTTTTTCCCCACTGAAATTACATTTTCCTTTAAGCACTGCCCACATAAAGAGCAAATAAAAATAAAAATCTAAATGTATGTGGGGAGGGGAAATCAGAATTTCAAAATATTCTGAGGTAGAAATGAATTTCCTAAAAGTAGCTTGAAAAAAATGCATATACTATTTGCATTTGCATTGGCCCCCAGGTATCTGAAAGACCGCCTCGTCCCTTATGTTCTGACGTGACCTCTGAGGATGGTCACGGGCGGCCTCTTGTAAGAACCAGCTGCCTGTGAGGTTCGTACAACATGGGTACACAGAGAGGCATTCTGGGTGGCTGCTCCACAGTTATAGAACTCTCTCCTTTTGGAGATCCACCTAAGCCGAAGTCTGCTTACCTTTTGAAAGAGATGTAAGACCTTTTTGTTTGGCCAGGCATTTAGCAAGCTGGGGTATTGCTGGGTGTGATTGAGTGCTGGGATTAAGGAGAGGGTTGATGTGCAGGATTTAGAGTTTTAAAATGGTTTTTATAGATTATCAAGTTTTATGTATGTTTTACGTTTTTATATTTTTATATTTTTGCGAGCCACCCTGAGCCTTCATGGGAAGGGCGGGGTAAAAACTGAATGAATAAAACAAATATTTAAAGACAAGAACATAATCATCCTTAAATTTACCAGAAATCTTTCAGAGCAGACAACCCACTAGGGGACCCTTCATTACCAAATGATTCTGTCTGCAATATCCATTTGCAACTTTGTTGAGGAAGCATTTCTTATGTCTCTCTCATCCCCACACCCTCCTCTATCTTTCTGCTGATCTTTCTGTTCTTTTTAGTAGGAATGTAAATCTCCTTTGCATTTGCCAAGGGAGTCATGTGGCTTTTCCTTTTTGTTGAGGTTTCTTTTCTGTTAAAAGAGCAAACAGCTATCAACTAATTAAACTAAATGTGCATACACCTGAATCATCATGCATCATGTTTCCCCACTGAAAGAGGCAATTTCATATTATGTTTCCTTAAGCATCATGTTTCCTTAAAATGTTTCCTTAAGCATCATGTTTCCTTAAAATGTTTCCTTCAGCATCATGTTTCCTTAAAATGTTTCCTTCAGCATCATGTTTCCTTAAAATTGATACTTTTGTGCAAGCCTACTCCCCTTCCCTATATGGCAAAAAAAATTAAAATAATAATTTGAAAAAAATCTGTTTTTCACTTTCTGCAATATTAAACACATACCTTGATGGACTGATTTTCACAGTAGTACAGAAATTTTGTTCAGTCTTTTTACTGTTAAGCTTGAGTTTCCTGATGTTGTATTAACGCAGGGAGGTAATTTATATTTTTATTTATTTATAATAAAATTTGTATGCCGCCCCCTCCTGCTAAAAGCATCTCGAGGTGGCTAACAACATATTAAAACAATTAAAAAGAGCAATAATATTATTTTAAACACTATTAAAGCACAATATAAAAACAACATACACCCTATCCTAACCCAACCCACCCACCCACCCCTCTCTCTCAGGAAAAGCACAGCGGAACAGCGAGGTCTTACATTGCCAACAGAAAGAGGGGAGGTCAGTAATCAGGCAGACTTCCAACAGGAGGGAGTTCCACAACCATGGTGCGGCCACAAAGAACGCCTTCTGCAAGGTTGATACCCAAGAAACCAGGACGAATTTGAGGAGGGTGCCCCCAGCCGACCACAGGGGCCGATCCAGGACCTGGAGGGTGAGGCAGTTCCGCAGGTACCCAGGCCATTCAGGGCTTTTATGGTCAACACGAACATCTTGAATTAGGCCCAGAAGACTATAGGCAGTCAGTGCAGAGAGCGAAGCACTGGTGTAATATGCTTGCATCGGCCCGTCCCCGTTAGGAGACAAGCTGCATTCTGCACCAACTGCAGTCTTTGAACCAGCACCAAGGGTATCCCACATAGAGTGCATTGCAGTAGTCCAATTTAAAGGTAATAAAAGCATGGACGATCATGGCTAGGTCGGAGTCCGAGACATACGACCGAAGCTGATGCAGCAGATGTAACAAAGCCAAGAACGTGTACCTGAGTTCTCCCATCCTCATGAATGTCGCATCCCTTGTCTCTCCCTCTGTTCCCCCTTCCCTTTCTCCCCTCTCCTGTCTTTAAATTGTAATCTCTCTGGCAGGGACCATGTCTATCTTATTTTCTGTAAAGTGCCAGGTACATCGCTGGTGCTATATAAATGCTAATATTAATCATTAATAATTAATAATTATTAATAATGTAATTGGTGAAATGTCCCTTTTGCCACAGCTGCCACCTGGACTTCCAGGCAGAACTGCCGGTCCAGGAGCACCCCCCTACTCCAAACCTGAGATACCAGGGCAGGACAGATCCCATCAATGATGGGAGCCATCACTCCCCCGGCCTTCCCCACGACCATAATCTCCATCTTGTCAGGATTTAACTTCAGATGGCTCTCCTTCATCCAATCCACCACAGCTGCCAAGCACCGGGTAAGCATCGAGACTGCTGAGCCTGAGTCGGATGAAAATGAGAGATAAAGCTGGGTGTCATTTTTTATTTTTATTTATTTATTTAAAACTTATACCGCCCCTCCTGCCCAAAGGCAGCTTGGGGCGGTGAACAACACACACACACACAAATTCAAAAATAAAACATTTTAAAATAAATCTACAAGTTTTAAAACAAATAATAAAAACTCACCCTCCCTCCCAGCCCCCCCCCCCACCAAAGGCCTGGCAGAACAGCCAGGTCTTACACAAACGTCAAAACTACAGGAGGGTGGGGGCCAACCGAGTCTCCTCCGTGAGTGAATTCCACAGCACAGGGGCAGCCACCGAAAAAGATCTCACATCAGTGGCCACCCATCTCTCCCAGGGAACCTCCAAAAAGGCCCCCACGGATGATCTCAGGGGTCACACGGGCACATGGGGAGTGAGGCAATCCTGCAGATAGGCGGGGCCCAGGCCTTGAAGGGCTTTGAAGGTCAAAACTAGCACCTTGAACCTATCCCGGTGCTTTATAGGCAGCCAGTGCAGAGCCTGGAGCACAGGTGTCATGTGCTCCCTGCAGTACGCCCCAGTAAGGAGACGGGCCACGGCATTCTGCACCAGCTGCAGCCTCTGAGCGAGCTTCTTGGGCAGCCCCATGTAGAGCGCGTTGCAGTAATCCAGCCTTGAGGTGATGAAGGCATGGATGACAGTGGCAAGGTCAGGGTCTGAGAGATATGGCTGAAGCCGCCAGACAAGATATAACTGCCGAAACACACTCCCCACCATGGCCACAACCTGAGATTCCAGGCTGAGTCGCGAATTGAGGAGCACACCCAGACTCAGTACCTGCGAGACCATGGGAGGGCAACCTCCCCCCCCCCCACACACACACAAGAGGAGATTCAACCACTCCCAGGCCCCCCAGGCCCTCACCCACCAACATCACCTCTGTCTTCTCCGGATTCATCAGCAGATGGCTCAACCTCATCCAAGCCCTCACAGCCGACAGGCACTGGGAAAATAAAGAGACTGCATGGCCTGGGTCGATGGAAAAAGAGAGGTAGAGCTGAGTGTCATCAGCGTACTGATGACACTGCATGCACTGAAACCTCGCATGATCTCCCCTAACGGCTGCATATAGATGTTAAACAAGAGGGGGGACAGAATGGCACCCTGCGGGACTCCACACGTGAGATCACGAGGGGAAGACGTACACTCCGCCAAGACCACTTGGTGAGTTCTCCCGGCCAGGAAAGAACTAAATCAGTCCAAGACCGTCCCACCAATCCTGGCACAGACCTGCAGGCGAGTCAATAACACCTCATGATCAACTGTGTTGAATGCAGCTGAAAGGTCTAGCAGGACCAGTAAGGTCTGACGACCCTGGTCCAACGCCATATGGAAATCGTCAACCAAGGCCACCAATGCAGTCTCTGTACCATACCCAGGCTGAAACCCAGACTGAGAGGGGTCAAGGAAACCGGTGCGGTCCAGATGTTCTTGGAGCTGCTATGCCACAGCCCATTCAATAACCTTCCCTAAAAAGGAAAGGTTAGAGACTGGCCGATAATTGGCAGGAGCATCAATGTCAAGAGATGGTTTTTTGAGCAGGGGCCTAACCACAGCCTCCTTCAGGAATTCAGGTACCCTGCCCTCCCAAAGGGAGGCACTAACCACCCCAGACAGCAACGGCTGTAATGTATCCTGGCTGGCTTTCACCAGTCAGGACCAACAAGGATCTTGTTCACAAGTGGTAGCACGAACAGATTCCAACAAGGACTCCACATCGGCATGTGACACCATCTGAAACTGATCCCACTAAACAGGACAGGACGGGGCATCCATAACCCCAAGATGATCCTTTGCAATAATTGCAGAACTAAAATGATGGCAGATGCGAGCGATCTTATCTACAAAGTACTTGATGACCTGGTCATAGCGGTCACTGGATTGCTCCAGGTCCAGGCAGAGACAGGCAGGACTGACCAAACATTTCACCACCTGGAAAAGCTCCGCTGGACGTGACTTTGCAGATGCAATAAGGGCAGCAAAGAACTGCTTCTTTGCTGCCTGCACTGCCACAGCATAGGCCTTTAAACTGCTCTTATGCTGCGATCGATCATACTAATTGCGAGTCGGGCACCACCGTCGCTCCAACTGCCTGCTCTCCCACTTCAAGCACCTCAGACCCTCAGTAAACCAAGGAGACCTGCGGGAGACTCGGGAGGGCAGTGGACGCCTAGGAGCCACTCTGTCAATGGTCTCGGCCAACAAGGTGTTCCAGAAGGCTACAAGATCATCGACCGAGTGGGTGTCAAGGTCCAGGGGAAACTCTCACAAGCATTCCAGAACCAAACTCGTTCCATAAGTCCATGGGGGTGGACCGATCTAATAAGTCCTGCACCCCGTTGGGGACTGACATGCGCCAGGATACACACCTTAAGGAGGTAATGGTCAGACCATGACAAGGGCTCCATCCCCCTGACTTCTATTAACTGACCCCCCGCCTCAAGGCAGGTGCAAAAAACCAAATCCAGTGTATGTCCCTCCTCATGTGTGGGGCCACAGATGATTTGGGACACGCCCATGGTTGTCATGAAGGCCATGAACTCATATCTCGCTCCTCCAAGATTGGTGTCATCAGCATACTGATGGCACCGTATGCCAAACTCCCTAACAACCTCCCCCAAAGGCTGCATGTACACATTGAACAAGAGAGGGGACAAGATAGAACCCTGTTGGACTCCACACATGGGGCCCCAAGGAGAAGATGAAAAACCACCCAGGACCACCCACTGCATTCTCCATGCCAGGAAGGAGTGGAACCACTCAAGAGTGGTCCCGCCAATCCCTACCCAGTCCCACAGCCAAGTCACCAACAACTCATGATCAATGGTATCAAATGCAGTCGAGAGATCTAATAGGATCAACAGGGTCGAATGACCCTGGTCCAACTCATGGGAGAGGGAATCGACCAACACCACAAGTGAAGTCTCCGTGACATATCCAGGATGAAAACCTGACTGCGAGGGATCGAGAAGGTTAATCCGGTCAAGATGTTCCTGCAACTGTTGAGCCACCTCCCGCTCAATAATAACCTTCCCTAAAAGGGGAAGGTTAGAGACCGGCTGATAGCTGGCCAGGATGCCAATGTCCAATGATGGTTTCTTTAGCAGGGGCCACACTAGCGCCTCCTTAAGGCAGTCAGGCACCCTGCTCTTCCCCAGGGAGGTGTTGACAATCCCCGCCAGCAACGGCCCTAATGTCTCCCAGCTGGCCTTGACCAGCCAGGATGGCATGGGTCTAATTCAAAATAAGTGACTTGAACAGACCCCAGGGCATCCCCCGCATCTCAGGGTGACACATTCTGAAATTCATCCCACAAAAGAGGACAATGCGGGGCTTCTACTGCCTCTGGTTTACCCACTGCTAAAAGTGTTGTGTCAAAACTGTGGTGAATCCGAGCAATTTTATCTGCAAAAAATTCCACAAACAAATCACAGCGGGCATTCAATGACTCTAAATCCAGGCAGAGGGTGGCCGGACTGACCAGCCCCTTCACCACCCGGAAAAGCTCCGCCGGGTGTGAGTTAGCAGACGCAGTGAGTGCAGCAAAGAAAACTTTCTTTGCTTCTCACACCGCCATGGCATATGTAGCTAACCAGACTTTATGAAGCAACTGGTCAACTTCAGCATGCGAATGACGCCACTGTCACTCTAACCGCTGCCCAATAGTATTGTAGCTAGATGAAAGCCTGGCCATTTCTGAGGGAAAAAACCAAAACAAGTTATATTCTTTCCCGTACCATGGATTTACTATGGATATTTTAGGTGGACGGTAGCCACAGTTCTGCCGATGACAGCTTGCCCCACCCCCAGGTTGGCCAATCCATCTAAAGGCCCATACCCTCCAGATGTGCAATCAGAGCAGGATGTTCTGGAGTCCCGATGACAGAGCCGATGGCCAGCCAAACCCAGGGCAGCATCCTGAAACAGAGCTTCTGTCCATCTGTTAGGTGAACCCATGCTACAGCTCCACTTTTGGCTGCCTTTTGTCCCAGGCAACACCATAGAGTTGCAGGCATCAGCCTAGGGCATCAGGCGATCACCTGCAACTCTATGGTGATGGGGGTGCTGTACAGGCCTACTATGGGCAGGGGAACCTGCTCGGTCCATCTGAAGCTGACCCAGGTGGAACTGGATGCAGGTGGACATGATGGTGCACCTCTGGAGCAGCTCCAGAGGCAGGCTGCCTCCATGTCCATCTAAAAACATGCAGTGTGACAGCAAATCACAGATACTGTGGGTTTTTTTGTTTTGTTTGTTTTTGTTGTAATATAGCTGTGTGCACTCAGTTGTCACAGACGTCAGTGGTAATTGTGGATGCCTAATGACTCTAAAAACGAGGCTGTTACCTAGAGCTGGCTGAATATATGTGATCGTAAACACACGTATACCCCACCCCATTTTTAAATGTGATTTCATTGTGATTGTAATTTTCTTACTGGGGAAGAAAAAGGCAGAGGGAGAAGAGGAATATGACTAGTTTTGGTAATATTTTTTATTTTCTATCAGGAAAATGGAAATGAATTTTTTTATCTGAATTGACATCTCGGTTAAAATGCCATTTTTAAATCTAAACGTTGATTTAAGCAATATAATATATCTACACAGAGAGACATTTTACTTCTGTCCAAACAGGAGAATTTTCATTTCATCATTTCTAAATTAAAACACATTCGTTTTGTAGAATTTTTCTCTGTTTCAGGTTTCTATTCTGATTCAAAACAGTAGCTGATTTAAAGATGTTGAAATTTTCTGTAGGATGGAAAGTATATGTATTGAATGGCTGGAATAACAGCCTATATTAAACTGAGGTAATCTCTGAGCTATTGATTTCCATCTTCAAGAATTTGTTCAGGACTGGGGTAAATCTCTCAGAGGGGCAAATACCATTGCTGCATCCATGGAAGAAAGCAAGGACACAAGTTGTGGGGTTTAAAAACTGCAACTCTTATTTCTAATCCAGTCTGAGAGAAAAAAACATTATATTACACAGAAATTATAGGTCAAGTGACTATCCCATTTGCATCAAGTAGGGGTGTGCACCAGGTCCCCATGCCGTTTTTGTTTTTCGTTTTCGTTATTCAATAATGTCATTTTTGTTATTATTAACGACAATGTCATTTTTGTTTTTGTTTTTGTTATCGTTTATCATTCTTATAGTTTTTGTTATTGGTATCGATACCATTTCAAACGAAGATTTTATTTTTGGTTTTGGTATCGATTCCCATGCACACTATCTATCTAAATCTAAGGGAGACAGAGGAAGGGAAAAGGAAAACTATCTATTATCTATTCAATTATCTATATAACTATTCTAATCTAATCTATATGTCTATAATATATATTTATATCTAATCTATACTACCTATCTAAATATAAAGTACAGGGGGGGGAGAAGGGCAGGGAAAGGGAGAAGGTAAAATGAAGGGTATGAGGAGGGAAAGGTATTGGTGGTAATACAATGAGGGCTAGGGATGATTTTTTGTGTGCAAGCACCACAGTTCTGTAAATGCAACCTGACAAGCAGAGCTCTCACAGAACAGAGAGAAAAGGCCTAGCCCTCCCATTATAAAGTGTTGTAGTGCCCTCCCCCAGAGCCCCCCGATTGGTTGTGGGAGGCAGCAGGTATTGAGCAATCACAGAGTGCCATGAGACTGCTGGGGCCTGCTTGCGCTGCTCATTGGCCAGTGATACATCCATCAGATATGTATCCATCCCTCCCAACACAGGCACAGTTCAAGAGTTCAACCCTGTTTATGTCTCCGAGATGTCTATTCCCTCCTCCCATCTCCACATTTTCCCTCCAAAACCCAACTGCCACAGCACTAATAATAATGGCAATGATAATGACATTGTCGTTTTTGTTTCTCGTGATCATTTTTGTTACAATTTTTGTTATTATTATCATTATCAGTATTCTCAGTTGTTGTTTTCATTATCTTTATTCTCAGTTGTCATTTTCAGTATTCTTGGTTGTTGTTTTCGTTATCATTATTCTTGGTTGTCATTTTCGTTATTGCAATAATGAAAACAACAATTTTCATTATCGTTATTGTAATAACAAAGATGACATGCACACCCCTAAGTCAGTTGGGTATCACCTACAAATGATGATCCTTGCCAGGACTGAAGCTCACCACATGCTACCCCAGGAAATCCTCTTTTTCCCTGAGGTCTAACCATATGACCCTCCATTAGCGTCAGAAGAAGAGTGTGAGATCTGACACAATCCTTAGACCACTCTAGCCCTGCTAGTCAGTGCTGCTTTCCTCCTCACCCCTGACAGGAGTAGAGCTGAAAGCAACTCCCATCCTCGACTGGTAGCCCCCATCCACAAGTCTCATGAAGAGATGGGTGAAAACAGAGATGATGCTAACTCCACTTTAACACTGTTTAAACATTTTTAATGCATTTTTCAGGGCTGTATTGGTGCCCTATGCAACCCTGCAACATGCATAAGAAATGTTAAAGCGGTGTTAAAGTTGAGTTAGTGTCATGTCTGTTTTCACCCATTGTCTCCTCTGATATATTTGTCTTATGCTGCTCTGGTGCCCATTCTGTTTGTTATAATGCTTTGGATCTCTTTAGTTAACCGAGTAGACTGACAATGATAATCTATCTATATAGTAGTGTTTATTTAGTCAATTCTTTGATGTAACAATAGGCCACAAGGCATGCACTGATGTGGGGTGTATTAAAACTTTATAATGGCTAGGGTAGAAAAAAGTTCAGTGGCAATAGGTTGTGGTTTGTTTTGTTTTTTTACAAAAAGTGACAAGATGGAAAAAAACAACAACACAGTAATAAATAGTAAATGCCTTAATGCTATGAAGCTTTTTGATTGGATGACCTTTGTAGACACCTATTGATTTCTCTTGGGTGAAGGGAGACAAAAATATAGATAGTCTACTACCAGTGAGGATAAAAAGGACTCCCTAAAGCCTCAAGAAATAGGAGTCTGCCTCTATTGTTACACTGAATTGTGTGGGTCACAGTCTATGGCAAGTGTTTGGCTACTCCCCATTGTCTGTTTGTGTGTTTATTTCATTCAAACGTATTTGCTGGCCTTCCCATGATAGCTCAGGGTGGCTTACAATCAATAGCCCTCCCTAAAACATATAAAACCCCTATTGCCCTTCCTAGATACTCTACCCCTAGCTCCTCAGCAAAAACCTTCCTTCACCCCAACCCACAACTGCACAGAAGCCCCAACCAACCACAATCCTTATCCCCGCCTACCAAATACCATAGAAAACAAACAATGTTTTGCACTCTCTCTGGAAGATACTCACACTGCTTTTAAACGAGGCACTGAAAAGCACCTCCTGAGTCCTCCTGAGTTGAGAGAAAAGCCACGTGGAGAGTGTTTACACGCTCCCTGCGCTGCCGGAAGTGACGTGCTCCCCGTTGCCGCCGCCGGCGGCTGGAGATGCGATGCTTTGAAGAGGCGCGTTCTAAAAGCCTGAAAAGTGAGGCTTTCAGAATGCGCGCCTTCAAAGCCCCACATCTCCAGGTGCTGCTGCTGCTGGCAACAGGGAGCACATCACTTCCGGCAGCGCGGGGAGCATGTAAACACTCCCTGCACAGCTTTTTTATCAACGCGGGGCTCAGGAGGCCCTTTTCAGCGCCTCGTTTAAAAGTGGTGTGAGACTCAGGCTGCTTTTAGATGTGCATGGTGAACACACTGCATAAAATCATGCTGCGTGTAAATATGCTGCATGTGGGATTTAGACAGGACATTTCGTGCATTAAAGCCAGTTGCACGTTCTTTTAAAGCCGCAAATTAAATACCTCGACATCGACATTCACGGCTTTAAAAAATGCTCGACTGGCTTTAATGCTCAAAATGTCATGTCTAAATCCCACACGCGGCATATTTACACATAGCTTGATGCTATGCAGCGTGTTCACCACACACGTCTAAAAGTGGTCTCAGGATCAAACAAACTGCTGGGGGAAGGAAGTTCCACAACACTGAGGCAGTGAGTACACTAGAAGATTCAGGATGATCCACCCTCCCTTCATACTCTTCCCCTTTCTGTCGTATATATCCCCTGGCCTGTTCTCACCTTCCCCTCCCTCCTTTTCTTACATAACTTACTATGGTTCTTTTTCATCTACTTTGCTTTGCTCTGCTTTCTCACTCTGTCTCCCTGTTTTACCACACCCCTTCCGTCTTCCACATTACATTATATACACCCACGTGCTCTACTCAAATCTTCTGTTCTGACACCTACTTGCCTGAGGAAGGATCCTGTGAGGTTCAAAAGCTTGCACATTGTCAACAACAAGTGGTCCAGAAAGTTGGGAACTCCTTCCCAACTTTTAAATCACTCCTGAAAACCCACCTATTCTGTAAGGCTTTCCCTAGCTTGTCATGGGTGATACTGCGTTCTTTTACCCTCACTCAGAACCTAATTCCCTGTAACTAAGCGAAGTATGTGAGCCTACAACTTCTCAACTTCATGAATGTACTCTTGTCTTTCCTGATGTTTACCTCTCCCTTGTATCCCCCTCACTTATCTTTCAGATTGTAAGCCCCTTAAGGTGTAGGGACATGTCTCTGACTGTTGATTGTACAGTGCCAGGTACATTGCTTGTGCTATATAAATAATTAATAACAAATAAAAGATAGCATTCAAACTACTCTGAGTGTTAACAGATGTCCCAGAGGGACGTCTATTCCTCCCTGTGGAGGGGAGGGCTTCCCGTGACCAGTTATGCTCTGACTGTGGGACCAAACATTTATGTGGCCTCCCCTGGCTGGGGGGGGGAGGGGGGCGACATGTGGCCAGTCGGCCATTTTGTTGATGTCAACCCATGATGATGGACAGCCATAGCTGCCTATTACAGGCAGCCTTGGCTCGCCACCACGGCAAGCCCCAGACGTTGGTAGGAACTGGGATGGGAACTCATGTTCCTGCACAGCTTATCTGCTCTGCCCTGGCCAAGTGGGAGCCTGGCAGGACTGTGGGCCTGGCTCATACCGGGCCCAAATTTACCACCTGGCTCCTGTCTGGCTGGAGTAGGAACCAGGCCCACATCTGGTGGGCTGCAAACAGACAGCCTGCCCTGATGCTGGCCCACAAGAGCCGATCCAGGCCTAACTGGACCAGCGTCTCATATGTTTTTACTCTCTGGCTCCATCTCTGTCACTTGGGACCAACATGGCAACCACCCCCTCTCTGGATTATTATATAAAACTGGTAGGTTCTAATATTGCACAGATTGGCAATTTGTTTGAAATGTATTCTTGCATTTCCATAAAGGACATTTTACTTGCTCCAACAGACTAATCCTCTGCCTGGGCTCCTCAATTAAAACATTAAAGTAGCCAATTTAAGGTGAACCCTCTTTCCAGGCTCAAAATTTAAAACACTAGCCATGAATATTCATGAGCGTCTCACTCTAGGTTACACTTTCGTCCTACATGATAGGAGCCATTTCATACTTTTGATCCTTTTTGTTTCTCTTTGCTGTGGCTTATCCAATTCTACCATATCCTTTTTTAGACGGGGTGACCAGAAGTGCACACAATATTCAAGGACTGGGTGCAACATGGATTAATACACTGGCATCACATTGCAATTCCATTGCTTCTGATTTTTTTCCCCCCAGAGGTGAGAGAGAAATCCTTCAGACTCAAAGAGCAGAGACTTTGGCTCCATCAGTGCCAAAAGTCCCTGCAAGGAGAAAAGTATAGTGGTGAGAGAAAAGAATCAATTGATTTAATCCGAGTTTAATTATTTCCATAATGAGGGCATAATTTCATCCTTCTCCAGTGCAGAACACGGTATTAATTATGAGTATGAATAATAAAATCTATGAAATTAAAGTAGAATTAGAACTGTAATTTCCTCCCCTCCCCTATAAACTGCTAAATGGAGAAGGCAAAATACGGTAGCAGCCTCCAGCTTTCCATTGTGCACTCTGGCTAAGCGAAATCCAAACAAACAAACAAACACCCAAACATAATTAGCAACATGTACAATGCATTCATTTTTGTAATGTAACCCCTTTTCTAGGGTTTCAAGTTGTCTGGGGGTGGGGTTTTTTGCGCCGACACAAATGAGTTCATTATCGCAAAATCTTGTATTTCCAGTCCACCCTTGCTGAAAATGTCAGTCTTGCTTCAGGGCAGAGAAGGTAAATGAGACACAGCTGAGAGCCTGCAAATGTGCACAATTGGAAGTTGAGCTCGGAATAACTCTTGCAACCTGAAGGCACTTGAGAAGAACTTCTCATTTTAGGAACTCATTGTGCAGGGTGTTTTTTAGGAACTCATTTTAGGAACTCATTGTGCGCACATATCTCACCAATGTGGTCTATAGAATTAAAATCAAATGAAAAGGAATTCTTAGTTGTATATAGTCCAGCAGTGGGGAAATAGTGGCTTGGGAGCCACAAGAGCCTCTCAGGCACCTATTCTTTGGCTCTTGTCAGAAGTGGCTGCCTCTCTGTTTAGTTCCCTCGGGTGCAAGAAGCTGAGCCATCATTCTGTGCTTCTATTTAGGGATGGGTGAACAGGTCGCGGTTTGGTTGTTCGGTCGTTCAGTCATTCAGTTTGGTCACTGAGTTTGGGTTTGGTCATTCAGGTCAGTCGCCGAGTTTGTGTTCGGCCGTTCGGTTTGGTAGAGTTCGGTTTGGTTCGGCCATTCGGAAATTGTATTGCGTGGTCCTGTGATCGCGTCGGAAAACGGAAACTGGAAATTTGAGTGTGTGCGGAGCTTGTGTGGTGAGAGAGCGTGTGTGGTGTGACTGGCTGGCTGTTTGTTTTGGCTGTTTGACTGTGTGTTGGTTTGACTGTGTTGTTTTGGCTGGTTGGTTAGTGTTGGTGGGTGTTTGGATGGAGTGCTTGTTGTTAAAAATAAAATTTAAAAAATGAAGAGGGTGATCATTAAACACCAGGCCTGGGGAAAGGCCAAGGTGGTGGAGCCGGTGGTGGAGGAGGAAGAGGTTCCTGCCGCTGCTGCTGGACCTTCAGTGGTGGAGGAGGAGCAAGAGCCAGCGGGCACAGGAGGTGCTGCCACTCCTGCCAGTTTTCTAAACTTTTTTTTACTTTGAGGACAAGAATAATACTATCCTTTAGAGCGAGCTCACTGGCGTGCGGGTGGGTGTGTGAGTGGTGGGCTGGGCAGTCAGGTACAAACAGTGGGCATCAGCGGGTGGCAGGGCAGTGGATGTCTGCCACAGAGAGAGAAGGTACTGTAGTGTGTGGGGCTCTTCCAGCAGTCAGGCATGAGCACCCCCACCCAAAAATGTGCCAGTCATCCCTAGCAAGGGTCTCCACTCTCCAGTTGCCATCCCTACCTAGCACCCCCAAATACGGGCAGGATTTGCACGTGTCAGCCAGTGTCTTTCCAGTTGCCATCCCTAGCACCCCAGGGAGGGCAGGATTTGCACGTGCCAGCCAGGGTCTCTCCATTGCCATCCCTCCCCAGCACCCCAAGTAGGGCAGGATTTGCATGTGCCAGCCAGGGTCACTGTCTCCAGTTGCCATCCCTAGCACCCCAAGGTGGGAGGACTAGAGTCATCATCATAAATGCATTATATTACTTAGGTGTTCTTTATGTGTTCCCATTTCAGAGAGGGTGAGGAATTGCCAGATGCCACCCCCAGCACTGGTGCCAGGCCCAGGAGGACACTGAGGCAGAGGTCGCCAGTGCCACCCCAAGACAGTCGGTGGACAAGGCCCAATGTCTGGCGGTTTTATGAGAAGGGTCATGGAATCGCCATAAGGCATGGGGGCTGGAACAACAGGGAATGGATTGCCCTATGACCTGTTAGGAACGGAACTCCCCTGCATAGAGAGATTGGCCACCCAGTCCACCCACTTGTGGAGACAGAATGCAGGCAGGTCTTGACAGACCATTGGTCTGACACAGTATGGCACTTCTTATGTTCCTATCTTTTAATGCTCTTTAGACCTGCCACAAACAGTTTAGGCTGCAGCATGAGGGGACCACATCGGGGCTCATTGCCCATGTGGAAAGACAGTACGGCAAGAGAGTGAGGCAGCAGCCTGACTCTGGCATGGCCCTGGTGGAACATCAGCAGTGCCAGACGAGACAACATTGCAGGCTTCCCCTTCTCCCTCCTCCAGCTCTTCTGAGGAATCCATCGAGGAGGAGGAGTCAGCCGCTTTTAGGGCCCAAGTGGGGAGGCCCACCAGGGACCTAATGGGCAGCCTAAGGGTCATGGAGGACCAACTGGTGGCACGGTTCAAGGAGCTGGAGGTACGGGAATGCCAGGTGAAAGCGTATTCCCAGTTCCTCCAGATGGAGATCCACAGTGTGGAGCTGTGCCGGAAGTCGGTCTCCAAGTGACAGGAGGCCGTGTCAGGGGCCGTGGACTTTGCCAAAGACAATGGCTACCAAATGCCACAGGACGTGTCCGCCCCTAGAGCCCATAAACCCATTTTGCCTTTTCCCCACATTCTGGGGGACAGGCCCACATAGACTAAGTTAAATTTCCTTTATTTTTTATATATATCAATGTTGGTTTTGTTTTTATAAAGTTGTGTGTTGTTGTTGTTTGTTTAAAATGTTTTAATAAAAGTTATATTTGTTGTTACGAGCTTTGTTTGGCCCACCCAATCTTTTATCCCTCTGTGCTGAAGTTCTGGCTGGCATGTGGCAGAATCACATACAGCTTGTCGATCCCTACCAGCAGCAACTGGCATCACATGCAGCGTAGTTAAGGTATTAATCCAAAGATGTGCCAGACAGCAGCAAGGTCTCAACTTGCAGACAGCCCCCCAGGAGGGGCAGGGCTTGTATCTGTGTGGGTGTGCCAGAGAGAAAGAAAGACAGGCTCCTTTGCAGTGGGCAGCAGGTGGCAGGAGCTGGTGATCCAAGGGGCTTTTATTTCCGGCAGCTTCTGCGGGCATCTGCGGGTGGGTGCAGAGTAGTATGCTGTTGGGGGGGGCAGGCTGGCGTGTGGGCACCGGGCTTCTGGATGCAGTGGAATGGAATGCATTCCCCAGTGACTGGGATGATGGTCCCAGAATCTCTCTCGTTGATAGTTCCAGGGATGGGCAGGCATGACTGATTCAGGCACAATGGAATGACAGCCTATGTGAATTTAATAATAATTATGTCCCTAGAATTAGTGCATGGTTGGGCACACTTCATTCAATCAAGCGATAGGTGGTAGCAGCAGATATAGGTAGCAGCAGGTACAGGAATGCACAAAGGCAGGTAGGCAGGCAGGCACATATAATACATTGTGTTATATTGATATATTCCAACTCATTCTGGTAGGTTTGCTGCTGGATGTGGGAAATGGGCATTGATCGGGCGCATGAGCACAGATGGGAGTTCTTCCTTTTTCTGGCAGGTGGAAGCTTGAGCTGGATACACCTACCTCTCCCCCTCCACCCCCATCTCCTCTCTCATTCTAGTGGGGAGCCCCTCTTTCTCTCTCTGGTCATATAGTGCATGTGACGGCATGGGTGGGATTGTGTCTGTCTCTCCTTCTAGCAGTGGGGAGACTTTCTCTCTCTCTCTTATTTCTCTCTCTCTCCCCCCCCCATGAACAGCAGGTTGCATAAAGAAAAGGTGGAATGACAGCTCCCCGTGAGCGCAATTACAGGGCACAAGAACCCTGAGGGTGGGTCCTGGGCTGGGGCTATATAGTCCTGGGGCTGGACCATTAGCAGTAGCAGCAGCAGACATTGGTTTCCAAATGTACCAGGATACAGAACCCTTGGCACAGACAGCATAGAGGCCTGGAGCCGGGCCATTGACACCAGCAGCAGCAGAGTAGCAGACATTGGTTGCCAGGGTACAGAACCCTTGGCACAGACAGCATATGTAGGTAAAATTGGCAGCAGCAGCAGATATTGGTTGCCTGGGCAGACAGGCATTGTGGCATGAGAGGCAGTAGGGCAGGCAGGCTGGGACATTGGAAGCATGGCATTCAGATAGGCGAGCAAAGCTGTGCAACGCACAAGAGAGCTAGTCAATGTCACATAGGCGGGCTGAGATCATGTAGCTATAGGCTGGCTGTCAGGCTTACAGTTTGTTTCCCAATACCACCCTGGGTCATGAGGTCAGTCATATAAGGCAGCGGAGGCCATCTAGACTAAGAGAGGGGGGGGAAGCGTGGGTGCCAGGCATTGGGAGGGAGGGACAGCACCTCAGCAGCACAGGAGCAGTAGCCCTAGCCCAGATTGACTGGGGGCTATCCAAGCATTAAAATCTGCCCCGTTCTATCGATCATTTAAGTTTGAGTCCGCTTGTGAGCAGTATTTGGAGGCATTGGAAGTCCCCAGTTTATGCAGGGCCCTGACCCTTCTCCGATTTGACCTTCTCCCCACATCGGTACTTATGGGGAGAAGAAATGGCACTCCTTATAGTGTTAGGGTATGCGTTTGCAACTCAGGTCATATTGGGAATCTCCCCCATTTGCTGTTCTTCTGTCCTCTTACCGCTTATTGGCATGAGTTATAGCTGCCAACATGGATTAGATGTTGGTTACATCTCCCCCCGGCACACCTGCTTCAATTATGTTTGAATTCAAGCTCATCTGAAGTATTAGGCAGCCTAGTCAAGTTGGCTCTCCATTTTGAGAAGCGATGATTAATGAAGGGTTTGGGGCTTTCAGTTGCCATCGCCCCCTTTTTCTGACCCTGACCTGGGGGCCTGAATTGACCTGTTTTCCCTCTGGTGATTTGGCAGTTAAAATGTATATTATAATGTTCTGTATATCTAGTTCTGTAACCCATATGAATTTTAGCTACTGCTATTATGCTATACACGGTTTGTTGTACAGTTTTAATTATTTTTTAAATTAAGTTTTTTTATGCCCATATAATGGAGCTATGCAGGCACGCTATGCTGATAATTGGGGATCGTGTGCTAAACATGTGCCAGCATTTTCCCATTGTCATGGATTATGCAGGCCTTGGACTTTTGCTGCCCCGGCATTTAACTGCGTATTATAAAATTTGTTTGTCTAGTCTTGTAATTATATGAATTATGCGCTGTCATTTTATTTTAAGTATGGTCTGCAGCATCTTTTTGTGGTTGTATGCGGCAGCTTTGACTGACATTGTTTGGATCCCGGTTTGGTCCGGTTTTATGTGTTTTATCTCTTTCATTGTTTGGTGTTGTGTACTGATGTTGTTATGGCCTATGGCTAAACAGCTTTAATAAACAACAACAACAGCCCAGATTGAGGAGGAGAGCCCCATCCCAAGACTGCCCTTGGCATGGGATGGTGTGTGCCACTGCACCATCAATCCTTGTCCAGAGTCAGCTCGGGGAATCCCAGAAGCAGAAGGTTGACCATTATGAACAACAACTGCTCCACCAACTTGGCCCCCAGTCTCAGCCAGTGCGGGGAGAAAATGTCCTCCACCACAGAGAACACCTGCTTGCTGGGGACACTGGTTGGTGGGCAGGACAGGATACCCTTGGCCACTTTCGACAGGGTCGGCCACACGTTGGCCTTGCCAGCCCAGTACTCCAAGAGATCGATGCTGGAATCAATGCATGGCTCCTCCTCCAGGTAGGTCTCTACTGCTTCTGAGGCACCATCATATTCCCTCTGGTACCTCTGGGTGGGCACCACCTGCCCCACTGCCCTCAACCACGCTACTTGCCCTTTTGTGCTGGGGCACATGCTCCCCAGAGTGGCCTGCACACTGGAGGAGCTGCTGGCAATAGGGGTTCTGCTTCTGCTTCTGCTGCTGCTACTGCTGCTGCTGCTGCTGGTGGTGCTACCATGAGGGCTGGGGGCAGGGATAGACCCAGATGGCTGGAAGGGGTCTCTTCTCCCACTCCCACAATCCACAGGGGTGTACTGCTGCATAGTCCGCTCTCCCTGCCGGACCTTCTGCACCAGTGCACCCTTTCAGAGGCCATAGACCGTTGTCTCACATGCCATGCTTCCCTTGATCCTGGGGTCAAGCATGATTTCCAGGACATATTCCTCCCAGTGCAGGAGCTCATCAAAGCACGCCCTCAGCCCCGCCTTCAGCTTCCATGCCAGGTCAAACACGTCATCAGACTTCTTCCTGCCCTGAGGACCAAAATCCCACCTCCAGAGAATCTCGTCCAGGCTCCTGTGGAGACTCTGGACCAACAGGGTCACCTGACTGAGGGTAGTGGTGGAGCTTCTCACGGTCTATGTCATGGCCAGGAATGGACTCAGGCCGAACACCTTTTGAGCAAGGATCTCCCATTCCTCCCTGTTGTACCCTAGAGGTGCCTCGATGTCTGTTTCCAGTTCCACCTGTTGCAAGGTGGCTTTCTGCTCAAGAATACACTCAAGCATCAGGAAGGTGGAATTCCACCTAGTGGAGACATCTTGGACCAGCTGGTGCACCGGGCACCCTTGCTCGGCCTGCTTCTCCTAGAGGAGCTCACTGCCCTTCACGCTTCTGTTGAAGAACCCCGCCAGTTTCCTCCCCCAATCGACCAGGGAGCTAAGGGTGCCTGGCCCAATCCCCTTATCCCCCAAGCCCAGAGCATCCCTGACCACAAGATGGAGGGTGTGTGCAATGCAAGGGATGCTTGTGAAGTCCCCATCATGGATGCCCTTCAGTATATAGGCCATGTTGTCCATGACAACACACCCCTTGATGAAGACCACGCCTGGTGTGACCCACTCCCTCACCATGGTGGCCAGGGATGCCTTGAGGTTCCTTGAGGTGTGGGAACTGTCCATTACTTGTGCCTGAAGCAGAGCCCACCTATACCCTGCTTCAGGACCCCTCCTGCCCCTGCCAAGTGCTGCCTCTGGGTCCTGCCACCAGTGTGCAGTCACTACCAGGTAGGCATCCTGTGCATTCCTACTTGACCACATGTCTGTTGTAAAGAGGACAGTGGCCCCCAAGCCCCTGTCAGCTTCTCCCTAACCTGCTCCTTCAAAGCCCTGTAGAGATGTGGCACCACAGTTTGATTCAGGGTGAAGCTGGAAGGCAGCTTAAAGGGGCCAAGAATCCAATCAGCTGCTGGAAGCCCTTGTCCTCTACAATTGAGAAGGTCTGCCCATTTAGCCCAATCATCTTGGCCAACAGGTGCTTGGCTTTCTCTTGAATGAAACCATGCCGCCCTCCAGCATACGATGGCCTTGGCAGCTGCCCCCACCCCACCTCATCCATAGTGGACTGACGCTGCTGGCGAAGCTCCTGCTGCTGTTCTGCCCCCATACTGCTCCTGCTGCTAGAGGCAGTAGCAGTTGGTGCAGGACGCTTGCCCGCTGAAGGAGCTGGGTGACTGGCCACTGCAGTCGGGAACCCACTGGCATCCACTTCCCCTGCCTTCCTGGTTATCAGCAGAGCACTGTAGCATGACTTCAGGTGCCTCACCATTGCAGTTGTCTCAAGGCCCACCTGCCCACGCTTCACCAGCTTATTGCACAAAGTGCACTTCACCTCTCTGGGATCATCTGCCTGCACCAGCTTAAAATGTTCCCAGACAGAGGATTCCCCTCCCCCCTGCCTTCCGGCCCACCCTGGGTGATGCTGGGAGGACGGACAGCCATCGCCTCAGCTCCAGACATCTCCTCAGCAGTACGAGTGTCTACCTCTGACTCACTGTCTGCGATCACGGTGATGTCCCATGAAGGGGAGTACTGGGACCCTGAGGCTTGACTGCCCTTACCCGCCATGCTGCTGGCACTCTCCCTGTGCCCCCCTCTATAGCTGCTAGTACTGCTGCTGCTGATACTACTCCTCTCCCTACTGCCATTGCCCAGGGATCAGACCCTACCTCTAGCAGCCAGGGTGGGATCCACCAGCACTGGACTGCTGGGGATCGCCTCAACAGTGGGGGACATTGGTGGCCCTGGAGGAACATTGGAAGCAGCAGCACCTGCTCCAGCAGCAGCAGAGACAGCTGCAGCCTCATTTCCTGCAGGCCTTCCAGTGCCCTGCGTGGCAGTGGAGGAGGGCACTGCTAGGAGGTGACGCTGAGCTGCTGAAGCCTGTTGCCCTAAAGCAGGCATGCTGAGTTTGGGGCGTGGTGATGTGCTCGGGCTACTGCTGCTGCCTGCTGCCGCTCGCCTGGCATGGCCCCTGCTACATCAGGCACGTGCCCCATTGCCTCCCCTACGGGCAGCAGACCGGCCTCTCCTTCCCTTCTCCATTTCTCCCTCCAAAATAATGTTTTTATATTGTTTTTTAATTTTTTTAAAAAAGAAATTGTTTAAATTGTTTTTCTAATATTATATATCTATCTACCTATACTAAATCTAACTGCTATAGCTATTCTAAATGCTATCAACTATTAACTAAATGGATTATCTATCACAAAGGCCTACTCCTACAAACACTAAAACTAAATGCTATATCTCTATAACTAAGCTAACTAGTAATTCCTACAACTGTCTACTATCTCTAATCTATCTATCTCTCTATATATGGGATGGGGGGGAGACACAAAGAGGGGTACAAAACTGAAATGAAACTGAAATCAATCTAGTAATCCTACTCTATATGAATCAAAAACAGAGGAAGGGAATCAGGGATGGAATATAGAGAGAGAGGGAGAGGGAAAGGATTCAATGGAGGGGGGAGGGAGGAAGGAAGATTGAACACAGGGAACACAGGGAGGGGTAAAAACAAAAAATAACACCTAAATCTATCTAAGCTAAGCTAAATCAATGATAATATGGAGATGGATGGGTGAAATAGGAGGAGAATTGCAATGGACTGAGGAGAACAAAACTGCTGGGAGAGGGAGCCTTCTGAAACGCCTGCTGTTCAGGAACAGTGACTAGCTCAGAAGGTGTTTGCAGGGGGGAGGGCAATCAGTTTTGTTACTTGCTGCGCCCTGCCCACCTCACCGCTGGCTCCATTGGCTCCATGCAGCCTAGCCCATGGCCAATCATAGACTGCGAAGCCAGTGGTCTAAGGAGAAAAGGGATGGTGATTGGGCAGGCTGGCTGCTACTCCAAGCCTCTCCATCCCTGGTTCCTGGAAGTCTGCTCCTCAGCTGACCTCCGCCCTCCCTGTGCCTTCCTGTGTCAGGCAGTGGGTCACCAACTGGCTGTGGTCACGTTTCTCCCACCCGAACCACTGAAACACGATCCAAACTGACTGAACTGTTCGGTCATTTCAGAGTTCAGAATCAGGTTCAGTTTGGACGGTTCGGGTTCGGGTTCAGTCGTCCGAATGGACCGAGTTCATGCCAAACTCTGAACTTCTGATCCGCATTTGCGCATCCCTACTTGTTGCTGCCCGAACCTGCCAGACCACCTGGGACCCAAAGATTTGATGTAAAGGGAAGATGTTAGGGGAAGCTGAGTTGTCCCATCCTCTGCATGAGGGGAAGCCATGATTGATGTAATGTGTTTTGTGGGCGGCGCTCCACAATATGAAATTGGTATGTGATATTGGTATGCGGCACTTGGACATGGGCACTTTGCCCACCCATGGTGTCACCAGTATGCTGATGATACTCAGCTGCACCTCTCTTTTTCAACTGATCCAGACCCAGCTGTCTCATTGCTATCCCAATGTTTGGAGGCCGTGGCGAAATGGATGCGGCAAAGCAAACTGAAGCTCAACTCCAATAAGATGGAGGTGATGTTGGTGGGGAGAGCGCGGGAGGTAGTGGCCCCCAATTGGGGGGGTTCGCCCTCCTATAGCTCAGCAGGTCCGGAGTCTGGGGGTGATATTGGATGCAGATATCCACCTGGAGCGGCATGTGGAGGCAGTCGCTAAGGCTGCCTTCCGCCAGTTGTATCTGGTGAGGAGGCTGCGTCTGTTCATCTCTGGCCCGAACCTGGCCTCCCTCATCCATGCCTTCGTCACCTAGAGACTGGACTACTGCAATGCGCTCTACGTGGGGCTTCCCTTGTTCCTGGTTCTGAGGCTGCAGCTAGTGCAGAATGCGTCGGCTCGTCTCCTTTCGGGGACGGGTCATCGGGAGCACATTACACCTGTGCTCCGGACTCTGCACTGGTTGCCAGTAGCATGCCAAGCTAGATTCAAGGTTTTGGTGTTGATCTATAAGGCCCTTCACGGTCTGGGCCCCTTTTACCTCAGGGACCGCCTCACCCTCCACACTCCAGAGCGGCTCCTTCGGTCAGCCAGGGGTGCCTTCCTGGAGGTCCGCCGCATAAAGCGGGGGGCCACAGTGGAGAGGGCATTCTCGGTGGCTGGACCGCACCTTTGGAACTCCCTTCCAGAGGAAGCTCACCTGGCCCAAGCCTGTTGACATTCCAGCGGTGTTGTAAAACCTGGCTGTTCACCCAGGCCTTTGGGGTGGGGGGGAGGGTGGGTTAGGGCTTGTTATCTCCCCTACCCTGTTTTTTTTTTAATGCTAAATTGTATCCTGGGGCCCTGTTTTAAAACATTTAAATTGTTTTGATTTGTTTTACATTGTTTTATATCTGTTTTTATATGTATTTTTTATTACTGTTGGAAGCCACCCCGAGTTGTATTCAGGAGGGGTGGGGTATAAATTTAGTAAATAAATAAATAAATAAAATATGATGTAGTCAATAATATATTATAGTACAACATACAGCAGAACATTTTGATTTCATCCCAAAAGGGGCGATGGCACATGTATTATTTTCCCATTCATCCAAATATATTTTTACAGGATTTTGTCTAACCTACTTTGAGGTGTCCCCAGTGAACTTATATTCACTGGCCTGCTGCTCATTTACAAACTCTTGAATGTTGTTTTCACCAGTGGGAGTGCCAACAAAATTTAAATAAATAAATAAATTAAATAAATGCTGAGCTAAGTTCAACCTAAAGTTATATCATCACTCATTGCAAGTTTTCATTTCTTAAAGGTGACAAATCTTTTTTTGATCTTTATTGCTACCATTGGGAAAGGGAGGGGAAATGTCCATTTTCCTCAGCAATGCTTAGATGGTTTCACTTTTGACCTAAAGGGAATAAGTTGTCAAAATTATTGACGGTTTGATAGCATTCTGAGCGTTCTGGAAAGAAAGAAAGAAAGAAAGAAAGAAAGAAAGAAAGAAAGAAAGAAAGAAAGAAAGAAAGAAAGAAAGAAAAGCTGTGATCTATTATATCAGTGGATGAAGCAAGACAAATAGATTAATGTACCTGCTAGACAGACTTACTCATGTGCAAGGATTTTGATTCTGTTTGTTCAGGTGAGGGTAAAGGGAAGAGCTGTTCTTTTTTTTTTTTTAAGACGTTCACCACAGAATAGCAGACAGTGCTGTCATTTTGAACCAGGATATATCGAATTTGAGTGACACAGCTGACAGAAAGAGTTATGTGGTTTCGTGAGCTTGTGTACTTTATTGCTCACATTAGTTTTGGGAAGGGGGAAAAACGGATCTCAGTGGGCTATCAATCTTTACTGACACTCCTCATGATATTGTCTCCTTGTGTTAAGGAAAGTGAAGGTGACACATAATGGGACTGGTGTAAGGTGTTTCCTGCATTTACTGCCCTCGCACCAACATTAGCTAGCACCCACCATCAAAGAAGAGTGGAGTGATGTGCCACTGACAAGCCTTTCAAACAATTTCCTTCTTTCCATATTCACGTTTTCTTACAGTAAGGGGGTGGCTGCCTCTTATCACCACTGAAATGAGATGGTAGTTCAGGCCTTCTGTTTTTAATAGGGGTGGGAATATCGGTTCTCCTGAGATCTGATATTGCCGGTATTTGGGTCTATCAGCTTAATCCGATAAATCCGATATTTACCTGTACCGGCATACTGGATTTTTAACATTGGCCGCAGTACCTGATTTTTTACATTGCGGCCACTGAAGTCAATAACCGCAATGTAAAAAATCCAGTATGCCGATACCGGTATATCCGGTACCTGGGAGATCTGATACCGGTACATCCGATACCCAGTATTCTCCCCAGTGTCCCACCCCTAGTTTTTAACCCAGAGATTCAATGTTGGATTAAGGAATTTTGGAACAGATTGTTTACTATGCTTCACAGAGTGCATCTATCCAATTTGGCTCACTTGTTAAAAGTATTGATGCTAACAGATGATAAATTGCAATGTCTTCTCCTGAAACTTGTTGTGCTGTCAATATGTATTTAATAGGGATGGGGGCACTCCCCATCTTGGTCTGGGGGCAGCATACTACCTGGGCCAGGGCTCGGGGATGGGTGGAAGGGCACTCCCCTCAGCCCCTCCCTAAGCCAGCACCATCGGATCACTTTCCTGATCCGCTGTCACTGGTCTGGGCCCCACGCCAGGCTCAGAGCCTGTCACTGGTCTGGGCCCCACCTCTCCCTCATTTCCCCTGGTCGAGAGACTGACAGGCAGGGGGGGCACCCATGGAGTGAGGGAGAGGCGGGGCCTCTGCTTCTGTCAGAAGTGAGGGAGAAGCAGAGGCCCCACCTCTCCCTCACGCCGCTGGCCCCCTCCATTGCCTGGCTGTTTCAGCCAGGGGAAATGAGGGAGAGGCAGGGGCCCTGCCTCTCCCTCATTTTCCCTGGCCGAGACTGTGATAGGCAGTGGAGGGGGGGTCATGGAGTGTGGGAAAGGCGGTCCCTCTGCCTCTCCCTCACTCCTGCTGGACCCCTCCACTGCCTGTTAATAAGAGTTGGCTGGGGGGCCCGCACTCAGGGTCCCCAACTCCCGGCCACTGTCAGGCCTGGAGCTAGGGACCCCGAGTGTGGGGTCACCCCGAGCCACCCCGCAGTAGGGCCAGCCCTGTTTACACACAAAAGTTCTGGGAGAAGTTCTACACAGAAGTTCAAAGATCTGGATGTTTAAGATCTGGGTGAGTGATTCAGACACACAAAGTTCAGGATTTAACAGCAAAAATGCAGGAGAAATGTGTGTGTAAAAACACCCAATATGTAGAAACATCCATGTTTCTGCAATGATGGGATTCTTAGAATAATAGATTAGAAGTTTTGAAAGCACATCAAGGGTAATCTAGTCTAACCCTGTCTAGCCTGCTCCAAGGCAGGATATCCTCTGCCTACAGCACTGCAGACAGACCTGGGCAAGGGGAGCACAAATCACACCCCTGAGAACTTCTGGGGACTTCTGTGGTCCCCTTTCCCAGCCGGCTATAAGTGGAGAGGATCATGCCAGCTGCTCCTCTATGATTCTGTCAGACTTGGTACTGTGTGGGACCCTAACAAATGAGACCTGGCCCCATGGGCACCCGTTACTGTCAGTTTACCTAGGTGTGCCTGCATGGCGTGTTGACGCAGTTTGGAACAGCTGAGGGCGGAGAGCAGCCTTAGGGAGAACATGGCATGCACCAAGTAGGCAAACAGGTGAATCCAGGGTTAATGTAGGCAAATATGGGTCAACATCTTTTTTGTTAACACCCCATGAGGAAGATTCCATCACCTCCTTGCACGTGCAGTTCATTAATTTTTTAATTATTATCATTTATATAGCACCAACAATGTACCTGCTGCTGTGCAATCATTAATGAGAGGCAGGGCTCTCCTAAACTGAAATCTATATTGCTGCAATTTAAGCCCATTCCCTCTTCTTTTATCTTCTGTGACAGTGGAGAGAAGAGCCCAAACTGTCCAATCTAAGCTTTCTTCCTATCAGTCCTACTGCCCACATGTGTCCTAGCTGGTTGGGGAGAGATGCTCAAGATGCATTTGAATAACTTGTTTTCTCCTGTCTAGCCTGAGTTAATTATTATTATTATTATTATTATTATTATTATTATTATTATTATTATTATTAACAAACATTTATATAGCGCCAGCAGTGTACCTGGCAATAA
>QEPC01014454.1:531815-557068 GCA_003113815.1 Sphenodon punctatus
AAGGAGAGGAAGGATGAGGGGGGAAGAGAAGGAGTTCAGTTTTAGCCATGTTGAGTTTGAGTTGACGTTGAGACATCCAGGTAGAGATGTCAGAGAGACAGTTGCTGAGATGAGCTTCAACAGAGGGAGAGAGAGAAGGAGTAGAGAGATAGAGTTGAGTGTCATGAAAAGCGAGTGTGGCTGCCATGACGCCTCACACCATCCCCATCTCTTGAGTTAATCAACACCCTATTCAACCATAGCTGCAGTTAATTAGCAGCTGCAGGTGAAACTAACCTTTTTCCAAATAAAAACAGTGGCTTTTACTCGAATAAAAGGTATTCTGGGTTTGATTTGCTTCTGGATTTGCACCTGGTCCAATATGGCCATCTATGGACCAGTCGAATGAGACTCAAAGAACATTTGCCCTTTTTCTTTAAATTGCTCACTTTAGTGGAATTCATTCTGAGGTGTTTTTGTTCCTAAAGTGTTGGTGTAACTCTAAAAGGGCATGACTTTGACAAATATAAGCTGTGGTGTTTAACGTGGAGCAGCATTTATTAGCTAATTGTCGGTGGCCGCTCTTTGAGAGCACCTACAAATTTTGTAGTGCTTGTAATCAAATGTATACAATTAAGTAACTCCACTAAAGTCAACTGTAGGTTTGAAAGCTACGTATCATTGCCATGCCACCTCTTGCGGTGGAAATGGTACATGAGAGGTGGCAACCCTATTGCTATTAGATGTGTGCCTTCCCCAATACTTTGGCAATAGTTGCATTACTTTTCATGTCAGGAATACATCTTTGAACTGAACTGAAATCAGAATCTGCTTTAATTATTTTGGTTCTTTGGCTTTTTGGTTTGTGCCTCCCAGCCCTTATTACACACAATCTTCTCTCTCTATCGGAGCAAACATAGGACCTATTTTTTCCATCAATTACTGTTGTCCCCAAGTATATTCTTTCAAGAAACCAAACCATACCTCAAAAGAAAAAAAAAAAACATTAGAAATTAATGCTCTGTAGCCCCATTGCATGATTTTAGCTGTTGTTGACTTACTAACAACTACCACTTGCAGAGCCTCTTACCCTAGCATTTTCCTAGAGTTTCATTCTTGTTAGTGAGCATGTTGTCAAGAGTACCTGAAGGCAGTAGCAGGCAGTAGCAGGTGGGGTGCCATAAATCACGGGGGAACCTTTTTCCTCCTGCAGGCCACTTTGAAAATTAGTACAGGCCACTTTGAAAATTAGTACAAGCTTACGGGGATGAATAGGATTTGATGACGTTGGTGCCTACTAGGTGTGCTTAGAATTGGAAAAATAAGGGGCGGGTTCAGGTCATGGATGCATGCCAGTGGTCCCTTCTGGGGCCACTTGAAAATTAGTACAAACTCAGAGGTCCATATAAAAGTAGGGGATAGGGGTGAGGAAGAGGTGTGCTCAAAAAAAGGAGTATCCAGATCATGTCTCCTATTCTCATGTGCATTACTTTGTTTCTGCTCACTTAACCTGAACTCAGCTTTTCAGTGCTTTAGTACACAAACTGGATCCAGGTGACAGATCCAGGAATGAGAAAGGGGATGCATTTGGCCCCTAGTCCTGTTTCTCCGCTCTTGATGTATGCCATGGATTGATTGCCTATCCTTGAGTTCATGCCTTATCTCTGCTGTCTTCTCCTAAGCTCACCTTTTCAGTGCTTGAGGCTAGGGAATGTATCCAGGTTCTAGATCAAGGAATTTGAAAGGCACCAGACAGAATAGGCATGGGCCAGACTTGGCCCACAGACAGGCCAGAGGTTCTACCATGCCTGCCCTAAACAGATGTCCAAGACTTACAGAGCTCAATTAAATCTGGACAGAGGGCTGGCCTTAAAACAGGGTCACCTGGGCAAGCACCCAGGCCCTGTTATTTTCTCTATATTTATTTATTTACTTATTTATTTTTGCATTTGCCTCTACTTCTGGAGGCCTCGCAGTGGTCTCTGTTTTAACCAGGAAAGAGGTGGGGTCTCCTCTCCTTCCCAGTAGGGCCCCAAATATGACCATCTCTTGTGTTCTAAGGAGGGTGCCCATGAGAAAGTGACGCCATAGGTGAGACAGCAGGGCCACCAGGGGCCCTGCATTTTATTTTCACACCGGGGTCTGCAAATTCTAAGGTTGGCCTTGTCTGGACAATTAATATCTGCTTAAAACCCTTAACTTATCCCTTTGAGGTAAATTCTTACCCCCATGTGCACATCCCTTGCAATAACACACAAGGTTGAAGATGTGGATGCCACAAAGGTGGCTCTCCAGCTTTGCCTTTTTAGGCCATTGACACCTGCACACAGGTATACAATATCCGTAAAGGAAAGTCGGTTACCATTAAGAGTGTTTGTGTGTGTGAGAGAGGGAGGGGGAGAGAGAGAGAGAGAGAGAGAGAGAGAGAGAGAGAACGAACAAAAAGGCCCTGGTGTAGAAACATACCACAATGCGTTTTTACCATGGGGTAGATTTCTACCCCAACCCCATTCAACCCTCATTCTAGCATAAGAATTCCAATTTCTAACGTGCCCAAATTCATTTTCCCATGAGGCAGATTTCTACCTCAGGCTAGAGTAGAAATCTATCCCAAAAGGTCTGATGTGAAATTCAACATTTTAAGTGCCAAAGGACTGGGGTGAAAAATCAGACCAGTCTACAAGATATTGTGTAATCTAGGAGAGTTTAGTCATCATCTTATTAGACTTTTCTAAACTTGCAAATGCAAGAGTGATGATATTCCAACACAAAGAGCAGCACAAATTTAGTGTCAGTTTGAATGACTTTCATTTTAGAATAAGGAAAATATTAAGAAGAAAAAACAGCAGCAGCAGCAGTGAGCACAGAGTGTTTATTTCTCTGCACAGGTTGCAGCATGCTGGCCAAAAAATGGCTACATGCCCCTGCACAATGCAAAATGCTTAGAAAAAATAAACAAACAAACAAACAAACATGCGGCTCTGTAACTGCATAAACTACGCACATCTCGAATAATGGGTCACTTTGAAAATTATTACAAGCTGTGTGAGCCACATCTGAGTTGGGGTGGGGGTGCTAAGTGGTCTAAGTGGAGATGGAAGGAAGGGTCTAGAAGATGCCATAATGGATCCATTTCCTATCCTCAAGTTTATGCCTTCATCTCCACTTCCTTTTCTTGAGCTCACTCCTCCATTGTTTCCAGGCACTGGAAAGTGGTCAATCAAAAGCAAGATGTAGACCAAATTTGGCCTAGACACCAAAGAATCCCCACCCCTCTACATAAATCACAATTCTACGGACGGTCCAGAAATTGTGCATTTATCTACAGTTCATTGACAGTTACAGCTAGGCCGGCCATGTGCACAAGGCAAGAATGCTGGAAGAATTTACTTGAGGGAAGGCAGGGGAAGGGAGAGCACCATCACTCCACCAGTTTTGACATGACTACACACCTTTTCAAGTGGCATGGTGTATGACACATGGAAAGAGTGTCACAGGTTGGAGGTCTGCACCCCCACTTTACCAGGTTTGAGTGACTTAGTTTCCTTCACATACAGCCCACTTGAATCAGTTTTTCTCTCTGGCTGATTCAAGCCTGCTGCAGGGACAACCCCTTTGTCACCCAAGGGCCCGATCCTTCCCATTTACAGACTCTTTAATCTCTGGGTTCGCAAGAGCTTGAGAACTCTTGTTGCTCACTTGTGTTCCAATGTTAGACACAGACACTTCTTCATAAAGATAAGAAGTAAGTTTATTGATTACATAAGCAAGATTGTTGACACAGAGTGGTTACTAGAAACCAAAGGTAAATATAATGCATTCCTGATCTATACTGGTTGAGTTCCTAAATAAGCATCTTACCCTACCAAGGTCCATAAGTTCTTCTCAGTCCTTGATGTAAGTGACTGGGTCTTCAGTCTTAGAGTTGCTAGAAATCAAAGTCCTTTCTCTCAGTCCATGGTTTCCAGCCTCGCTGGCTGGCATGATCCAGGATGCAGATGAGAGTGCTCAAATGGCCCAGCGAGAGAGAGAGATTCTGAAGGGGGCTTAATGGCCTCTTTAAATACCTTTCATGGTCTCTTTGTTTCTCGTCCCCACCTTGGAGAAATCCGAGGTCTGTCACGAAGGCAATGGCTGCCTGAATTAGAATTTTTAACGTCTCTGACCATCCATCTGGGGCCAATCCACAAACTGTCTTTCCATTTCCTGGAGCCTGGTCATGTGTCACAGTCTTGATTTGAGTTTTACAGTTCTTAATGGTAACATTACATACATGTTTCACCTTTTGCTTTACATATTTACTAGGCTTGCAGTCTACATGTAGGCCAGTATCACACCTGTGTGACCCTATGTTTCTCCGTGACAAAGAGTTGTAACCATGGGGCTATCCCACCTTTTTCCAATGCAATTGCACCTTCTTTCTGAGAGTAGTGACACCACAGTGCTCAGAAAGGGGCCATGGTTGGACTTGGAAAGGGGCAGGAGAGCTCTTTGGCACCTACCCTTTTCTGGCATGGCCACATATGTGGGGTATTTTCAGACGTTACATGATCACAGTCAACCACAGTGAATCCCCACATGGTGATTGCGATCACGGAATGTCTGTTGGGGGGAGCGGAAGTTCCTCCCCCAGATGTTCACCCCCATGAATCAAGGAGGGGGGGGATCACATTCACCACGTGAATGGCGGTCCCAGTGGGACCGGCGCCGTTTGCATGGTGAATGTGATTCCCCCCTGTGATGAAGGTGACCTTAACGTCTGTCCCCAGACCACAGCCCGGAATCTGCGGCGGTATTCCAGACCGTGGTCAATGCGGGCGGGCGCTGCAGCTGCATTGGCCGCGGCGCCCGCCCGTCTCCTGGAGGGCGGGTGGCCGGGGCGGCGTGGGGGGGTGAAGCTGTGCAGCTTCACATTGCGCCGCAGAGCCCAGCCCCCCCAGATTCCCCACCAGAATCAGCCACCGCATCTATTGGCCCGTTACGCGGTGGGCCCGGCGGGGAATCAAAGGGGTGATTCCGTGCCGGTGCTTATCGGCCCCGTCACGTCTGAAAATACCCCCTGTCAGAAAGACTTAGAAAGGGAAAAACCAAGGGGATACAATTGCAATTACATGTCCCCCTTCTGCCTGTACTTAGTGACATTGCCCATGGCACCAGGGGAAGAGGAAAGTCTACTACTCCATCCTCATCTCTGTGCTGCACATGAAGCTAACCCAAGAGACCAGAGTGGAGGTTATGACACTCCTGGCTCCCAGAGAAGTGACAATAAGCATCTCTGGATTCTTTTCTGTGCAGGACAGGAGGGAGCTTCACAAGCCTCCACTGCTGCCTCATGACTCTGCACAGAGAGCTACTGCCATGAGACAGCTCTAAGCTCTCCAGAAACTAAATCTGCCAGAGACTGAGCTGCCTTTATGGAGGGAAAGAGTTTGTGTGGGAGGTCAGGCCTTTTGCAGGAGAGAATGGGTGAAAACAAACATAATGGGGGTCCGCTGTGACCTGCCTGGACCAGGGACTCCCCATCACATTTATTAACAGGCTGTCAGATGTGGATCCACTGCTGCCCCAGTCTGGGTAGGCAGCTGGCCCAGATGTGATCCCCTGGATGATTCTGAGTCCACAGCCTGGGTCAACGACCATCCAGGTGGCCAGCGCAGGCCATAGCAGGTCTGCATTTCCGTCAGGAGCCCCATCCCCTGTTGGGGATTGGGTCCACCATGACAGGCCACCATGGCTGCCTGTGATTGGCCACCATGGCTGCCCATCATGGTGGGGTGCTGGGGGTGCACTGTGGCAGAGACTGCCCAGCCATGCATCTGTACCATTCCCCACTCCCAGGTAGCTAGCTGGGGTGGAAGCGAGGAGAACATTTTTTTTTCTAATGAATAATTCACAAGAATCAAGAGGGTAGGGCAGAGAACTTGCGTGTTCCTGCCCCCTCCTCCTAGTTATTGCAAATTACACAAGGGGGTCAGACCGAGGTTGCAGGTTGGGGGAGCACAAGAGCCGGAGGTGAGCAGGGAACAAAGACAATTGCTCTGGGCAGCTCCAGCCCCCGCCTGGCCTCCCCACCTGGGGGAAGAGAAAGTTTGGACGGGGCCAGGGTCAGGAATTAGGGTATCTAGCGGGGGATCAGGCAGGCATTGCTCACTGTCCATGCAGACTCCAGACCCACTGCTGTCCTCCCCACCTCACCGATGCTTCCTACGGTTGAGTTTTAAAAGGCAGAAGGTGGGGGGGGGGGGAGAGGCGAGCTCAGGTATGCATGGTATAGCTGATCTGCCCTGGCTGCACATTGCAAAGATGGCACCATAGGGTCAAGCAGCTCTTCTGAGCATGTTCGACCCTGTGGGCACCATCTTTGAAAAGAGCTGAGCATGCAAAGAACAGCTTTTCGGCCCTGCACAATTCAAGGTGCTGGTTTTGTCTGGATTCCGCTTCAATTGACTCATCCTCATCCAGTCCCCAGCAGCAGCCAGGCATGGGTAAGCACTGAGACTACAGAGTCTGGGTCAGATGAAAAAGAGTGGTAAAGAAGAGTGTCATCAGCATACTGATGACACTTCACCCCAAGCCACCAAATGACCTTGCCCAGCACCCCCCATATATACGTTAAACAAGAGGGGAGACAGAAAAGAACCTTCAGGATGCCACAAGGGAGGTCCTGAGAGGATGATGAGCAATCAACCATCATCACTCTCTGGGACCTTCCTGACAGGAAGGAGCGGAACCACTCAAAAGTGGTCCCATGCACCCCCACTGCACTAGGTCCCACAGTCGTGTCAAGAACATGTTGTGCTCAACTGTATCAAAAGGCACTTAAAGATCTAACAGGATAAACAGGTAGAATTCCCCTTGTCAATCTCTAAATGCAGGTCATCGACCAAGGCCACAAGCGCAGCTTCCATACCATATCCAGGATGGAAGCCTGGTCGAAATGGGTTCAGGAAATGAGCCTGGAGCTGTTGTGCAACCACCTATTCAATAATCTCCCCTAAAAAGGGAAGGTTAGAGACAGGCCAACAACTGAGAGTATGAGAAGTCATAGGGATGGAAATGCAGTAATCAAGGCAGGAAGGAAAACATTTGCTCATGCAATTTTGGCAGAGGGGAGAATCAGGACAATGATCTTTTGCTCATGTTGTAGGGGTGCAATCAAACAGATTATACACTGGCTTAAGAGACAAATGAATATGAACATGATGCACTGAAGGGAATGGATCTTGTGTGCCCATTCAGCACTCTGAGGATCAGAACCTTTATTAGTACGAGATGCAAGAAATTTCTTATCTGAATTCAACCACTTTGCTACTTTGTCAATAATTCAGCCTTCCTGCTGGGACTATAAAGTACCTATTGATTAAATTAATTATTGTTTGCCCATTTTAATTTAGACTCCGTGCCTTTCATGGCAAACCTTTGGCATTACATTAAAGTTAAGGTTAGCGCTGCACAATATTCCTGTGCTCTTTCATAATTAGCTCAATTGGAGAGCCACTGCCCAAGAGATGCAGTCATCTACACAATATAATTATACCTTCATTCCCAACTGAGGCTTGATGCAATCAGTCAATTTCAGGGAAACCCCCATTGTGCAGCACACAGAGATAAGTATGCATTACGTTCAATCCGGGACTTGGGGTATTGCAAAACATATTCCAGACATGCTTTCATAGACTAACCCAAGCTATGCTTTGTACAGTGGGTGTATGTATATTTTATGCATATAGATATATTATGGTGAATAATTCAAGGCGCAGGATACATTACTACAAGGGGACGTGATGTTCTCATTTGATCTGCTTTGGTTACATTATTTTCCATCAGGAAATTTACAGCAATGATGTGGCATTTAAATATTTAATGATATTTGAGGCATCAGAGTCTATTTTCTTTTGAAGAGTGCTTAATTATGTCAGTTTAAAATGATGTGATGCTAAAGCCAGAATTGTTTAAATTGGAATTAAGTTGGACTAGGCAGTTACTGAGAGTTTAATGCTTTCAAGCAGTTTATTTACTGTATTATACGTTATGTACTTCAAAGCACAGTTTTAGTCAAAAGTAAGACAGTAAAAATAACTTTCCCAAGGTTCTATGTTATTTCCCCTTTCAATTCTTCCCTGATCAAACTAGCTCAATTTAGAAAACAAAAGTTGTTTTTTTTCTATAAATAAGTGTACTGCAGAACTCAAGTTTTCTGTTCTTTCTGCTGATTACATCACCACTCACAATAATGCACTATCAACAAAATGGAGCTGACCGTTTTGCTGATCCTTCTCGAGACACAAAAGAATCCAGCAGATTTTTCCATTACTCTGGAGTAAATATTTATTTCTGTCATTTTGGTAAGCAAACAGCACACAAAGACACACACACACACACACACACACACACACACACACACACACACGCACTGCTGAATAAGAAGATGCCAATTTTGTGCTTGTATGCACACACACAGGGATCTCTGTTTCAGCCCAGAAATTAAGGCCCTGGCTTACAAACGCTCTGTGCATGCAGCCTCCTACTGAAATCAGTACATGTGAATATTATCAAATGCAGACCGGCTAATGGACAAGATAAGTGTGCTAGCAAAAGGCCAAATATCAAAACAAAAAATCAGAATAAATTACTTTGCCTAAAAGGCTCTCACGCATAACATCTAAATGGTAAAGATTTCGCACAACTAGCAGTGTAACTATAACTGGAGCAAATGGAGTGGTCACCCAGGGACCAGACATTCAGGGGGTCCCACCAGGGCTGGCCTTAGGATTTGCAAGACCCAGTGCGGGGGAGAAATGCGGAGCCCTACTCTCCCTAGGGACATTCCCTGGCTCAGTGTGTGAGCGCTACCCAGGCCTGGGCTTGGGGATGGGCGAAGGGGCACTCCCCTACGTCCAAGCCCAGCAATTTCAGGGCACTTACCCCATCCACCACCATCCTGGGCCCCGCACTGGGCTGGCTCACTGCGTCTGTGTGGTCAGGCTTGGGCAGGTGCAGCAGCAGCAGATTAAATCTGCTGCCGCACCCCCCGCCACCACCAGAAGTTGCTAGGGAGTGTGGGAGAGGTGGGGCCTCTGCCTCTCCCTCACTCCCGCTGGCCCCCTCTGCTGCCTGTCAGTCTCAGTCAGGGGGAGTGAAAGAAAGCCAGAGGATCTGCCTCTCCCTCATTCCCCCTGGCCGAGACTGACAGGCAGTGGGGGGGGGGCACGGAGTGAGAGAGAGCCTCTGCCTCTGCCTCTCCCTCACTCCCACTGGCCCCCTCTGCTGCCTGTCTTGAACTCTGCTATTGGGAGTAAGAGAGAGGCAGAGGCTCCGCCTCTCCCACATTCCCCCTGGCTGAGATTCACAGGCAGTGGAGGGGGGCATGGAGTGAGGGAGAGGTGAGGCCTCTGCCTCTCCCTCACTCCTGCTGGCCCCCTCCGCTGCCTGTCTCGGACTTGGCCAGGGGGAGTGTGAGAGAGGCCCCACCTCTCCCACATTCCCCTTGGCCGAGACTCAGGGGGGCCCCATGCTTGGGGTTTCCAGCTCACGGTCACTGTCAGGCTTGGAACTGGGGACCCTGAGCACAGCCCCCGCCCCCTCAGGACTGGGGTCCGGGGCAGCCGCCCTGAGCCACCCCACAGTAAGGTCGGCCATGGGTTCCACTTGCTGCCCCTTCTATTAGTTCATCAGTGGAGCCCACCAAAAAAATCCAGCAGCGTGCCAGTGCCACCTTACCCATAACCACCATATGGCACTGCTACCACCTGCAGCATGTAAAGGAATTGGAAGGTCAGGCTCTCCAGGGCTTTTATGCCTGTGCCCTCTTCCTCTCTCCACTCCCCCCTCCCCCAAGCCCTAACACTTGTTGCTGCTGCTGCTGCCAATGTAGACTGGAAATGGAGATAGGTGGGTAACCTTCCATATCTGAATCATTCTTTATTCTCGACATGCTATATTAACCCTCCCATTCCCAGGGACCTCAGAAATCTGGATAAAAAGGTTCTTCAATAATAATTGTATTTATATACCTCCCCCGCCAGTGAAAAGCATGCAGGATGCTTCATAAAATACAATAAAACAACCTAAAATCCATTTACAATCCAGTTGAAAACAGTTTAAAAACAGAAGTAAAAAGGGGAGGAAAAATTACATTCAGGGGAACCAGCAGTTGAGACTTTAAAAGCACCTAGAGAAAAAATGTGCTTTTTGAAGTTGAGGTTTTTGTATTTGCAAAGACAAACAAATACTCAAATTTGTCTTCACCACCATAGCAAATTCTGGTCTTTGTCTCCATTATTTTGGTTTTCTCCACTTTGGGTGTTTTCAGACAGCCAGGAAGCCTACTGACCCCTGAAGCTGCTCTGGGGACCCACCCTCACCTCTGCCCATTCCCAGCTCCACAACAGATGGAGCGGCAGTGTCCCTGGGCTGCCCAGGTAGTGCCCTGACCCCACATCAGAGAGTCTTGGGCACTCACCTGACACTCTAGGCTGGCATCCATGACTCTGCAGTGCTGACTGGGGAAACAGATGGACAGGCACAGAGCTGCAGTATGGGCCCACCCAACAGATGGACGGCAACTCCACATTTGGCCAGAGAGACAAACATGGGGTAAGGGACATTCTGCCCCAACCCCCATTAGCGAGGCAGGACAGCAGCTCCTCTACTGAGCATGGGTGAACCAGCAGGGCTGTGCTGTGTTTTGCTGGTGAACAGCTGCTCTACTCTGCATGTGCGAAGCAGCAGAACTGATTTTTTGATCATTAATAACTTGGTTTTGGCTCTATCAATCAGTATCATATTTCAAAAGCAGTTGTTATTGATCTCATTCTTGATGCCTGTGAAGTTTGGGGGCTGAACCCATCCAGGGGGTGGAGATATTGATGATTCAAATACATGAGGATGGTGTGCATTTTGACTACAACCAATTAACGTTTAAGCAGTCATAACATTTTATTTTTCCAATGGATCTTTTCAAACTTTGTGGATATGATGGTCCTCACAACTTACAGCCATGGTTAAATTTTCATAAATGTAGGTCAAGCGGTTTCCTCAAAATCGGGGCTTCAGCAGAACCCTGTTTATAATTAACAGTGGCTGTGCATTTAAGTTTCAGGCAGCTACTTCTGCCTGAAAATATAGGGTGGTCCCACCTTGATGGTAGGCATTCCTCAGGTTGAGGTCTACTGATCCTCCAAAAGTCTCAGAGTTTAGTACATCCAGCAGGGACTCCTTGCTCCACCTTGTCTGGGTTCCAGTGCCCTGGGCAGCCAGCCCTTGAGAGATGTGCTCCCTTCAGCACCTCCTGGTGATTGCCATTCTCCTTCTGCATACAGAGGGTATTCTGTTTTAAAGGGTCAGTACCCTTTTCCCTCAGTATGGCCTTAAACAGGTGCCATTTTGTTCTGCCTTCAGTTCTGGAGGCCATCTTGTGGCTGGATTCTGCCACAGACGGCTATTGAATTAAGCTGCTCTTGTGTGTGCTCTTGATTCTTCAAGCAAACTAACTCTTCCAAGCTACAATATCTAGCCAGGACAGAGATGTAATTTTTAGGACACCGATTGTATATAGTTCCAATGATAGTTCCCTTAGAAGACTCTTCCATTGACAAAAAATCCTCTGGTTTTCGAAGATTTCACTGATACTCAGCCTAATTTTTACCTTCATTTTCCCTCCTTCACTTCAAGATACACCTCAATAGACTATCTGTGGCAATTTCTCTCACTTGCTAATGTTTATGACTACTTGTAAATGATTTCACATTTTAAAACTAAATTATTTGCCTTTTAAATATTTCTTTTTCTTTCCTGGTAAACCAGACCTTCCCAGTAGGGATGGGCGGACAGAACGCAGTTTGGATGCTTGGATGTTCGGTCGTTCAGTCCGAAACCCGAGTTTGGGTTCAGCCGTTCAGTTCGGTGGAGTTTGGTTCGGTTGAACTTGGCTGAACAGTCGAAAATAGCGCTGTTGATACCGAAGCCGAATTCAATTTTTTTTTCCGGTATCAGTATCATTTGACCCTGAAACCACCCCTGGTGCCAGGAAGTCTGCTCCTCAGCTACCTCAACATTCCAGTTACGTTTTTCCCACCCCTGAACTCATCCAAACTCATCCGAACTTTTCTGAACTGTTCGGCTGTTCGAGTGTTCGGTTCAGACATTCGGTTCAGTTGTCTGAACAGGTCAAGTTCAGCCCAAACTCCGAACTTCTGAACCGCGTTAGCACATCCCTACCACCCAGAATATGATCACCTTAAACATTACTAAGTTCATCACTTCATGATGATTCCTCTTCACCTTACAAATGAAGCATGATCCAAAGCCCACTAAAACGTGAGGAACAAATCCCATTTTCTTCAGACTCATTCACACAACAGTTTTTTAAGGGTAGGTGGCAGCAAAAAAAATTCAGAATGCCATTTCATCTTCCCTGATATCATCCTTTGCCATGAGAATATGGCTACCCAGTTGTGCTTGGAAATGAAACCAGAACACCTATTTGAAGAGCACCAAAGAATGCAACCAAAAATCCAGCCTAACAATGGCACATTGAGTCCTGAGGTAGCAAATCAGCACAGAACTAAACGGAGATCCTTAAGGAAACTAGAAGGAGCTGGAGATGCCCGTACCTGGACAGGTGCTGCTCATGAACCCAACTCTCCAGAGCCTTGTGTGTCTGAAAAACAGGGGCAGGATTAGGCAGCTTATCTGATCTATCATGAAAAGCAATTACAGCCAGCCAGCAAGCCTCTGGTGGTCTTGGGCCCTTATGCTTGGCCATAGTAATGGGAAATGTGGCTGTAGCAGGGTGCAGCCTATGGGAAACACTGCCCTTTTAAGGAAGCTAATGTGGTTGCAGGTGCTTGCTGAGCTGCAGGTGCTGAACAAAGGGGAGGGCAGCACCTGATTTAACACAGCTGAGTGTGGGAGTGGCAGAGGCCAGCCCTGTAGATTAAAGCTTGAATCAGACTCAGTGCAGGGAGAACAGAGAAAGAGGCAGGGGCTGGCTGAGAGGTTTGCCTTGGGAGAGAGTGCTGGAGAAGACAGGAGCATGAACTGTGGCTCTGTTTCCAGACAAACCCTGCTCAGAGGGTGTTGCCTGAGCTGTGGGGTTTGGTGGGCTGCAGAACGGATTTGTGTCTGTACCTCAGTTTGTGAAGTGCTACTGACAGAGCAGGACTGTGAGAGACTAACCTGGTCTGAAAAGGGATTGTGCCCAACCAGAGTCGGAGCGGAGAAGCCTCAAAGCCTCTAAAGTATAGACTGTATTATAGAACTGTATACTGGAGGACTGCATTAGGGCTGCACCGAATATCGACAAAATTATCAGTATGCTGTGGCTGCCATATTTGAAAGGTCTGTGCATACTCAGAAGGACTGAATGCCCCCTTCTGATCATGCCCATCCCCCCCCTTTTAAAACTTACCTGACCCCAGAGGAAGTCACGTGTTGCCAGACCCCCTCCAGAGGGTGCGTACTTTACCAGTGAGCCCACACTAAGCTGCAGCTGGCCTATTTTCTCCCTGGCCTAGCACTGGTCTCTATCTCCACTTAGTTTCTGAATTTTCCAAAGTCTGAAGATTCGGGGCCCAATCAACGGACCTCATAAAATTGAGGTGAATGCATCGGTCCTCAGTGTTTTTGAAAGAAAACCAAGGACCGCTTTGCAACACTAGAATGTTATCTGATGAAATAAAGACTTGAGCAGGAAATACCCTGAGAATGTGATTGGTGGACAGTATCCTGCAAATCCTTACCTCAGGTACCCCCTACCCTGTTACAATGGTCCTTTTCCATTGAGAGTTCACAAAGGGTACATGAGGTTGCAAGTGTTGGGATGCTTACCCTCACCTCAGACTGGACTATTGTAATGCGCTCTATGTGGGGTTACCCTTGGTGAAGGTCTGGAGACTGCAGCTAGTGCAGAATGCGGCAGCCTGCCTCCTTATGGAGATGGATCTCTGTGAGCACATTACATCTGTGCTCTACCCTAGTTGCTTATAGTCTTCTGGGCCTGATTCAAGGTGTTGGTACTTACTTATGAATCCCTATACGGTCTAGGCTCCTCCTATCTGTGGGATCGCCTCCCTGTCTGTGTCCTGGATTGACCCCTGCAATCTGCCAGGAGTACCCTTTTTGAGGTCCCCTGGGTGATCCGGGGGGTGTGTCATAATGGGGAGGGTATTCTCGGTAGCTGCACCTAGGCTGTGGAACTCCCTTCTGGAGGAGGCCCACGTGGCCCTGGACCTCGCCTCATTTCAACATCTATGCAAGACCTGACCATTCTGCCGGGCTTTTGGTGAGGCAGGGTAAAAATCCTGTAAAAATTAATAAATATGCACAGATCAGGGCAGATGACCTTAACCCCTATTATGCCCAGCGGCAATATTAACTTGCCCCCGCCCGGCCCAAGTTTATGCAACACAATAAAAATAAATAGACAAAATTGCAGGGTGCCACTATCCACAAAACGTACAATCACCAAGTCCCACACCACAGTACCGTTGTCAAAGCCACAGTGGCTCCGGGTGGCTCCTTAGTGCCAATATTCAGCTCCTCCTGTCTGATATGCTGGCGACAGGGTCCACCAGCCACCCAACAGCAAATCAGTCAAGGAGGTGGGATCCTTCTACTCCTCCATGCTGTCTGTCTGTCTACAGGTAAAGGGGGGCACCCACGTCCATGCACAACCCCACGAACGGCCCTATCAATGGGCGACACCCTTTGGTGTCGCCCTTCGGCTAGCGCCCAAGGGCTGACACCCAAAGGGCACCAGGCCCTGGCTATATACCTGATTGGGAGGGGCGGAACTCCAATGAGTGACAGGCAGGGCCCAGAACAGCAAACATGCAGCCCCTTCAATCCCTACCGCTTCCACCCCATCCACAGACAGCAATAGATTTAATCTATAATGACTAGAAAGAAGAAACATCAGGCAGTGACCACCAGGGCACGTTCCTGGGTAAAGCAATCACACCTAGAGGATTTTCTTAAAAGCCCCCAGGCCAGTCCCTTGTTGGAGCACCCTGAGATTCGGGTCTCCTTGTCAACATCAGGGCCTCAATCCCGACTGCCTGAGTCCCCTACAGTAGATTTACCAGAAGGCTCTGGCTCCCCCCTTTGCTACTTTCCAGCCCGCAGCTATCCCTTAGGGGTTTTGGCTGCCTATCCCCCTCTGGCTCTAATATTGACCCCTATTTCCTTGAGGTGCTGGGTAACCAATTCTGTCTAATTGGGGACCGTGTCCAGAAGTTGTATGGACAATTGGAGGCACTTAATACTCAGTTGGAGGCCCAGCGCAGCAGGTTGAATGCCGTACTGGACCTCCTCCATGTTGTCAAAGGGGATCTTGACGACGTCCAATTAAGAAGGCACAGGGGGTATCAGTTGCCTCCCAGACTTCCCCTATTTTTGGGGAGGCTCTTAAGACCACAATTGGAGAAGATCTGTGGGCGACAGTGCATGTCCCTCAAGGGAGGGGTAACCCCCCCCCCCCGCTCTTTGGAGCCTAGTGCTCTTGCCTTTTATATCTGCCCATTGTGGTCTGGATATTCCCCGCTATGGCACTCTAAGTCAACTATTAGCCTCTACCTGTCCCAAATTATGGGCCGGTTAGTTCCAACTGGATCTATTAAATCAATTCTTCCTTTGCCCGTTATGGGTCAGGCCCAACGTTTAGTTGTTTACTTCAGATTTCCTCAATTAGTGGATAATTTTGTTCTCCACACAGATTTCATCCTGGGGGATTTTTCTTACTCAGGTTTTTAGAGAGGAGGGGATTTTCCCCCTTACTCCTTCTTCCGGCTTTGTCCCTCAGGGTGCCCTTAAAGGAACTTTTGGCCGTGCCCCTCAGAATCTTACTCAATATGGTGATGGCCCCTATTAACACAAGGTTATTACAACTGTCTGACCAAGGAGTGGCTGAGGTTTCTTCTGCCACTCTGGCCTGCGGTTCTTTCCTTGTAGTGGAGGCCACTTCAGAGCCAGTGGAAAGAGAGGCCTCTAGAGGTGGGCCCCCAGCTTTGTCTGCAGGAGGGGATCAGCCAGTAGTGATTTCCCCTTTAGATCTATGATAGTCCCTCCCCTGGTGGGTGGGTCTATCTCAATTTGTTCCTGGAATATAGCAGGCTGGGCTAGGCATAGGACTGATCCAGAATTTTTGGCCTTTATTAAAAACTTTAATGTTTTGTTATTACAAGAGACCTGGGTCACATCTTCCTTGGAATTGGATGGGTTTGTAGCATATGATCTTCCTGCGGTAGGGCATGTGGCGGCTTGGGCTGCCTTGTCGCTCAACCACCTCTGCTTAAGGATATTGTTATAGTTTTGCTGGCCCAGCTGGCTCTAGGTTTTGTTGCTGTAATTGGTAGATACACCTGGATCATACTTACAATTTATATACCACCTAGCAATGTAAGATCCTATAGAGAAGATTGCTGGGATGTTCTGGGACAGTTCATAGAGGAATTACTTTTTCAGTACCCGGAGTGTCTTTTAATTCTTATGGGTGATTTCAACGCAAGGCTTGGCTCAAATAATCAGGCCATTCGTTCATATTGCGATGTGTCTGCTATTCCCCAGCCCGACCCATTTAAAACCAGGTAATCAAGGGATCCTAAAATCAATTCATCCGGTATCAGGTTTGCTAAGTTTCTGATTGCCAACATTTTGTGCTGTCTGAATGGTTCGGGGTTTAATGATATGGCGGACGAGCTCATCTACCTTGGCCCATTAGGTGCCAGCATGGTGGATTACATTTTGGTGTCCCCAGCAGCCCTTCCTTATATCAGAGACTTCACCATTGGGTCCAGTATTATAGGAGATCATCTCCCTCTTACCCTTAACTTGGCTGTAGGGGATCTAGATGTTGCAACCGTAGATTTGCCCCCTCAAGGGGAAACCTCGTTGGCAATTTGTAAGGCACCCCCATGGGGGGAGGCCCTCTTATCCCAGCAATCTGGGGTGTTCAATCTGAGGAATATGCTATTACAGACAATGGACCCAATGCTAGTGGTGGATAGATATGAGCAGCTCAGTCAGAAATTTCAGCAGCACATTCAGCCTACAGAGGGAAATCGACAGTCAGCCAGGAAAGATAAAATATGGTTTGGGAAGAATTGATGTCTCCTCTGAACCAAATTAAAGTCCCTGCTCAGAAATTACAAGTTAAATCCCTCGCAGACCTCACTTACCGACTATATTTCCTTACGGACAGAATATAGGTGTGCTATCAAGAAAGGGAAGAGGGACTATATGGGATCCCAATGGTGGGAGCTCTTACGGGCAGCCGAGCAGAAAGACTCTCGGAAGTTTTGGCAGATGGTCAATAAACCATCTAGCAGTGGTATAAGGCTCTCAAAATTGCAAATTGCCCCGACTGTCTGGATGGAACTTTTTGCTGGACTATACTGCCATGCAGATGGTGTCCTGCTCCAGGATTGCCCAGCTCTATCTATAGGGGATTTTCCTGCTTGGTCTCCGGTTATGGAGCAGGAGGTGATAGCTCTGATTGACTCTTTTAAGAGCAATAAGGCCCCTGGCCCAGACCTTCTACATATAAATGTTATTAAAGCGCATAAGAACTGGTAGTGTGCTCCTCTAGCAGCTCTTTTTACCGCTATTAATGCCACTGGTAGGATACCGTCCGAGTGGAGTAAGGTGCTGATAGTTTCCATCTTTAAAAAGGGGTTCAGGCTTAACCCGGCCAACTTTAGATCAATCAGTCTACTGTGTGTGGTCAGTAAAATTACGCCAAATACCTTTTGAACAAACTGGTTGACTGGATGGAACAACAGGGAGCAATAGCTTCCGAGCAGGCAGGTTTTCAAAAAGGGCACTCAACTATTGAACAGTGCTTTGTTCTGGCACATCTGGTACCCAAGTACAAAGCAGCAAATGGAAAGCTGTATGCGGCCTTCTTAGACCTGCCAGCTGCTTTTGACTCCGTTGACCGGGGAATCCTTTGGAGGAAACTCCAGGAGACCTCTGTCGATGGCAGATTACTTTGCCTTATACGCACCTTACATGATAACTCTGCACTGATAGTAAGAGTGGATGATCAGGGACACATTATACCTCCAATTAAGATATCACTGGGAGTGCGGCAAGGGTGTGTCCTTGCACCAGTTCTTTTTAAATTTTATATAAAAGATTTCATCCATAAGGTGGCAGCTCCACACTGCTTTCCGCCTAAATTAGCCACCAGATTTGTCGGATGTTTATGTTATGCCAATGATGTGGTGTTGCTTTCGCAGACTAAAATTGGTCTGAATCGGCAGTTGAAAATATTTTCCTCTTTCTGTGATGCTCACAGCTTGTCAATCAATTTTGACAAATCCAAGATCATGATTTTCTCTAACCAGAAAAAGCTTTTTAAATGGGCTATAGGGGGTCATCCCATCCAGCAGGTGTCCTCTTTTAAATACCTAGGTCTGTCCTTCCACAGAACAGGAACATGGAAGGAGCATCTCTCTGGTGCTATTGCTAAGGCCCGGGGTTCAGTTCTTGCCATTTTTGGGCTCTTCAGCCGGCAGGGCAGGGCTACGATTGAATCTGCTATCCAGGTCCTTAATGCAAAGTCCAGGTCCCAATTGTTGTACGGGTCTGAAATATGGGCCCCTCTTTCTGTACAAAATCTGAACGCTGTTCAATCTAGGTTTCTCGCGGGACCCCTGGGTAATCCCAGGGGCACTCCTCTTGCAGTTACAAGACTCGAAGTGGGACGAAAAAGCTGGCAACAGGTGGCTCTGGAGGCTGCACTGAAGTTTTGGTGCAAAGTTTCTGTAGAACAGCACTCTGAGTTGCTAAGAGCCCTCACAAAAGATAAATATGTGAATAGATGGTCCCAGGAGATAGAGGGGGTGCTGCAAACCATGGGGCTTTCCATGAGTTATCTTTCTCATAAGCCCATGGTGGCACTTGTGAAAGAAGTTCTTTTGAGAGAAGATGATATATACTGGCAGGGTGAGCATGGAAAAGTGAGTGACTCACCCCACGTAAGGGCTTACCAAGATTGGGTGCCCCCTAGAGGCCAGATGGCAGTCTACCTCGGGGCACCTATCTCTTTACGGGCAATACGGCTAATTTTTCAGGTTAGGGTGAATGCCCTGCCCTCCCAGGTATTTGAGGAAGAACCCGAGGGACCCCTTTTCTGGAAAGAATCTGCCCTTTCGACAATATGGCCGTTGAGACTCCAGCGCATATGATTCTTCATTGTCATATGTATGACGCGGTAAGGGAACAGTTACTACTTCCTATTCTGGCCAATTGCCCAGGGAGATCCCAGGAAACTTTGTTGACTCTGTTGTTAAACAGTCCCGATACTTGGACTGTTAAGATCATGGCGAGTTTTCTGTCCCAATTGGTCTGCGCCCGGCAAAATTGTATGACCTACGTACAGGCCCATTGTACCTATCTTCTGTGAGGATTATGGTCAAACCCCATAGCTGTGCTCTTGGATTCCAGGCTGCACTTTAAAAATTAACATTATGCTGGCCACTTTGTCTAAGCACTTGAATAGAACTTAGGCCAGATTGCTGCTATTTTGTGGCTTTAAACCAACTATTTCTGGTGCCCAATCTCTGTTGACCCTTCAAGCTGAATGTGATGTAATCTGTCTCAAGGGGGTTCTCCTTTCCCTCCTGATTGTGGCTTCTTTCATATGCTAAAGGCTCCTGGGGGAGGATGGGTTCTGAGCCCTTTGTATTATGTATTTCATCTCAAGAGGGTGGTGTTTTTTTTAAAGTAATTTTGTGTGTATGTACATTTTACTAGGTTTAAGTGGGAGGATGCTGCTCTTACCCTCCCTCTCTTTTAAGTTTTTAATTTAAGCTTGTATTTGGAATCAACTTCTAATTTTGTATAAATTGTTTCGCAATGGCCAATGGGCACACTTTAATAAACAATTCATTCAAGTAAATAAAATAAAATAAAATAAAAAGCATGACATTCATCCAAGGACAGGGTGTGCAAAGGGGAGGGGACCCCTTAACTGACTGATACACCTCTCCTCACCAAGGGAATTCTGTGTCTGGTGAGATCTGAGCCAGGGTGAGGCAGATTTCAGGGAATTATTCCTATTCCCAGTCCATTCTGAGCCAGTTTTAAAAAGTAATGCTCTCTTGTCACTTTCCCTAATCATCATGCATTCAGTTGAGTTCAAGATGAGTACCTGACTGAAACAATGACCAATTTTAGATGAGATGCTCCCACCCATGGACACCCAGTGTCCATGCGGGGGAGCCTCTCATTTATATGTGGAGGTGCATGGGTGCATGCTCCCACGATCCACAAATTCCCATGCATCTCTGCACCCCCACATCCCCCATGCACAGAGCAATTGGCGAAAAGGCGGGTTGCTCCATGCATAGAGGTGGGTGGAAATGAGTGTAGATGGGTGTGCACCCATTTGTGCCCCCCCATGGCCTTTGCAGAGGTGCTCCACCAACTGCACACACATGAACACACACACACACACACACACACACACAGTGGCAGTCTGGTTAAAAACAGACAACTTCAGATAAAATGGGCCAGAGAGGTGGTGAGTAAGGTAGTATTTCCAAAATGCTTTCATGGGTACAATTTCTGGTGGGGAAATTCTCAGATCTGTGAAAGGATTATTTATTTATTTATTTATTTATTTATTACATTTTTACCCCGCATCCTCCTGCACAATGGCAGCTCAGAGCAGCAACAACATAAACAAATACAAAAAATACATAAAACTAAACAAATATAATATTAAAATTACTAAAAGGCAATAAAAATGCCCTCCCTACCCTTCCTGCCCCCCCTTCCCTGAAGGCCCAGCAGAACAGCCAGGTCTTACATGATCTTCAGAAAGAGGGGAGGTCCGGGGATGAATGGGCCTCCATCGGGGGAGTTCTACAGCTAAGGTGCAACCACCGAGAATGCCCTCCCCGTCGTTGCCACCTGGAATACCCGGGGGATCTCGAGTTGGATGCCCCCGGCTGACCGTAGCGGCCGCATAATGACCCGGGGCCTGAGGTGGTCACTCAGATAAGCAGGTCCCAAGCCATTTAGGGCTTTAAGGATCATTACCAACACTTTGAATTGGGCCCAGTAGACAGTAGGCAGTCAGTGCAGAGAACAGAATACAGGTGTAATGTGTTCACAGCGACCCGTCCCCATTAGGAGGCAAGACGCCACATTCTGCACCAGCTGCAGCCTCTGAACTGTCTTCAAAGGTAGCCCCACATAGAGTGCATTACAGTAGTCCAGTCGATAGGTAATGAAATCATGGATGATGGTTGCCAGGTCCGAGTTGGAGACATACGGCTGAAGCCGTTTCACCAGATGTAATTGGTGAAATGCTCCCCTCGCCACAACCTCCACCTGACAATCCAAGCGGAGCTGTGAGTCGAGGAGTAGCCCCAAACTACGGACCTGAGTGGGCAGAGGGGGGCAGACCCTGCCAATAACGGGAGCCACCACCACCTCGGCCCTACCAACCAACATCACGTCCATCTTCTCGGGATTCAGCCTCAGTCGATTTGCCCTCATCTGGTCCCCCACAGCCACCAAACACCGGGTAAGCACTGAGACTTCCGGGCCGGATCTTCAGCAAACGAGAGGTAAAGTTGTGTACCATCGGCATACTGATGACATCGTATGCTGAACCGTATATACACATTGCATATACACATTGAACAGGAGAGGGGATAAAATAGAACCCTGTGGGACTCCACACATGTGGTCCTGGGGAGAAGACGCATATTCCCCGAGGACCACCCACTGAGTTCTCCCTGTCACAAATGAGCGGAACCATTCAAGAAGAATCCCACTCACCCCGGCCCGGTCCCGCAGCCTTGTCACTAGGGCTGAATCAGTAACTCCTTTTTCCGTTCTGCTATTTCATTCCACCATTGCAGAATTGCCCATGACGTTCCACAGCTTTTCCGCCGGCATTCTGCTAATTTTGCTGGCATTCTGCAAATTTGGAAACTGTCGGAATAATCGTGGAAACTGTCGGAACAAGCATTTTTTGCTACTTCACAGTGCTGGTGGAAATGGCAGAAGATAGACACTGTCAGAAAAAACATTATTCCACTATTTTTGCAGTCTTTCAAAGTACCAGAATGAAAGTAGCGGAACGGCAGAATTAGCGGAATGAAAGCAGCGGGAAGAACATCTCTATCACATCATGCTGCTCATTGTGGAAGAGCTTTTTCCATCGGAAAAAGTTACCGCAGCGGCTTGCCGCTTCAGCCCTAATTGTCACCAAACTCTCGTGATCAACGGTATCAAACGCCGCTGACAGATCCAACAAGATCAAAATAGATGATCTGCCCTGATCTAATTAATGCCATAGGTCATCGATCAAGGCCACAAGTGCAGTCTCCATGCCAAACCCCGGACAAAAAACAGACTGCAAGGGATCAAGAAAACCGACCCAGTCTAGATGCCCCTGTAACTGCTGGGCCACCACCCGTTCAATAACCTTCCCTAAAAAGGGAAGGTTAGAGACTGGCTGATAGCTGGCCAGGGATTCAATGTTCAAAGATGGTTTCTTGAGCAGAGGCCGCACCACTGCCTCCTTGAGAAGGGTTGACACTCCGCCCTCCCTAAGGGTGGTATTGACCACCCCCGTCAGCAACAGCCCTAATGTCTCCCAGCTGGCTTTCACCAGCCATTACAGGCATGGATCTAATTCACAACAGGTGGCCCGCACTGTCTCATGAACATCCACCGCATCAGCAGGCGATACCCACTGAAACTGATCCCACATATACTGACATGACGGGGCTTCCTCTACCTCTAGTTCACTACCTGTCACAACTGCAGCATCGAGGTCATGATGTATCTGAGCGATTTTATCTGCAAAAAAGTCAGCAAACATGTCAGAGCGGGCACTGGAAGATTCCAGTTCCAGGTGGAGAGAAGTCGGACTGACCAGCAGCTGCACCACCTGGAAAAGCTCTGCTGGACGTGACTTACTGACTTTGCAGATGCAGTGAGGGCAGCAAGGAGTTCTTTCTTTGATGCCTGCACCGCCACAGCATACATTCTTAAACTAGCTTTATGCTGCAATCGGTCGGCTTCAGTGCGAGTTTGACGCCACCATCACTCCAACCACCATCCATCTTGCTTCATCTGGTGCAGGTCCTCCGTAGGGATGGGTGAACAGAATGGAGTTCGGAAATTCGGTTTGGTTTGGTTTGGTTTGAAATTCGAGTTCGGAAATTCGGTTTGGTTCGGTTCGGTTTGAAATTTGAGTTCAGTTAGGAAATTCAGTTTGGTCGACCGAACAGTTCAAGTTCAGTCAAATTCTGAACTTCCGAACCAAGTTCGGCCATTCAAAACCAGGTTTTTTGGTATGTGTTGCCACTAGGGATGGGCGAACAGAACGGAGTTCAGAAATTCGGTTCAGTTCGGTTTGAAATTCGAGTTCGGTTTGGAAGTTCGGTTCGGTCAATCGAACAGACTGAGTTGGGTCCAAACTCTGAACTTCTGAACCATGTTCACCCATCCCTAGTCCTCCATGAACCACAGTGACACCCGCCATCAGCATTCAGAAGCGGATGCCTAGGAGCGGTTTGGTCAATGGCCTCAGTCAAATAGCTGTTCCAAAAAGCAATGAGGCCATCGAGTGAACAGTCATCGAGATCAGGAGGTAATTCCCCTAGAGCATTCTGGAACTTTCTGGTTCCATTAGTCTCTGGGGGTGGACCGAACAAACCGGTCCTACACCTTTCTGGGGACTGACATGTGCCAGGAGCCTAGTCTGGAGGAGGTAATGATCCGTCCATGACAGGGGTAAAGTTGTCACATCCCCCACCACTGGATCCCCTGCCTCAAGGCCTGTGCAGAATATCAGGTCGAGGGTATGGCCCCCCCTCATGTGTCGGGGCCCTAACCATCTGAGACAGTCCCATGGTTGCCATAGCATCCATGAATTCACGCTCTGCTCCCCCAAGACTGACGACGGTGTGAATATTGAAGTTCCCCCAGGACCAAAGTCCTTGGGGACCGCAAAACTACCTCTGACACCAGTTCTGCTAGAGCATGTAGGTATGTTGCCGTACAGGTAGGTGTGTGGTATATCAGTAACAGCCCTAATCTGTCTCCAGCCAAATTGAACACAAGGACTGTCAGACACATACTTTAGGTTTTAACTTTTTTTTATTTTGTGTCTGATAGTAATAGAATGTGGACAAGGCATACCCCTCATCCAAAGGAACATGTGTGCCAATTTCCAGAAGGACTGAATGTAGGGTCCATATTTTATAATCATTATGGTCTTTAATGCATTTATGGCTATAACGTCCTTTATTCCAAGTCAATTTGGATAAAGTATAGCCCTAATGGGATAGATCACATTTACCAAGTTTCAGAAAGATTAAACATCAGGTGCAGATTATATAAGTGATTAATTGTTTGTGGTTTGTGCACACATTTCCAACTGTAGAAATGTTGTTGTCCATCTGAAATGGATGGAATTTGGACTCAGTGTACTTCTCATGTAAGGAATCATCATCACTGCCAATTTCAGAAAGATTGGATAAAGGGATCTGATTTTTATAACCAATTGAAGGTTTGTGTTTAGTCGTGCAAATACAAGTCCTGAAAAAATTGGGACAAAACCTAAAATTTCAAGATATAAGAGGGACTTCAGGAAGAAAGGGAGAGGGAAGGGTGAAGTATCTCGGAAATCAAGAGATATGATTGACACATCCACGGTGGCCAACTGGTATCCCAAACACACCCTGCAGCACCCTGACAGAGGACATAAGAGAATTTCATATTGGTTAATTCCTAAGCAGATGCATCCAAATTCCTAGTAACAAGCAGGGGACCTTGGGATAGGCAAAGCTCAGAATGACGATACATGACTGACATTTCTGCAGGCCAGTTGACATCATGAAGCCATCTTGTACGACTTTGACAAACATAAGAGAATCTCTGGCATAGGGTCATTCTCTGGAGATGCTTCCAACTTGCCAGTAACCAATAACTGCAATTATGTAAGAAATGGCAAGCCACTGTGGTACCTTTTTCCAATGGAAAAAGCTATTACGCAGTAAGTGGCACGGTGCGATAGAGATGTTCATTATGCTACTGTCAGGCTCCGAGGTACGGAGCCATGGGGGAAACCAAGGAGGGACAAGGAAGGCCAGAATTACCAGGTTCCAGGGGACGGAACTGGGGAGAGGGAAACAAAGAGGGAGGAATCTAGGCCTGGACACCGGGGGGAAAGGGTGGCCCCAAGGCGACCCTCTGAAACCTCTCAGTCGCTCTCTTGCGCCCGAGAGATTAGGTACTCAGCA